>OZ014495.1:39523682-40082339 GCA_963966045.1 Xestobium rufovillosum
TTAGTTCATATTTTCACGACAAGGTTCTATTGGGAAATCAGTTGAATTTGGAAGAATCTGAGATTATTGATTACGTGATTGATGGAATTGAGGATTATGTTCTGAAATGTCAGGCCAAAATGAAGGAGTTCAATTCCTTAAATAAATTATTAACCTTAATGAATGAAGTAACGCCCAATTTGCGCAATACTACAAACAAGAATCCGGTGAGTAAACCTATGAATAATTCTGAGCAATCTACACGTATAGATCGAGTGCAGCTTCAACGAATTCGATGCTTTAATTGTGGACTATTCGACCATAAGTCAACCGATTGCAATCAGGCTAAACGAGAGCATGGCAGTTGTTATGGGTGTGGCAGCAGAGAACATTTGGCTCCCAGATGTCCAGCAAGAGGTGTTAGAAGACCCGTTAGTGTAAATTCAAGTGGAGGAAGAGGATTGGAGTCTGAACGTACACCAGTTACTTTTTCAGGTCACTCAAATCCAAATAGTATGATGTTATTGCAAGACAGTTGTCAGTATAACCCAAATTACACTGTAAATATTAAACTAACTAAATTAGATTGTGAACTTATTGGTATAATTGATTCCGGTAGTCCGATCTCTTTAATTAAAGAGCATCTGGTACCTGATACATTGAAAATTCCATACAATAATAACCTAAATTTTACCGGAATAAATCATGCCCAGCTAAATATTGTTGGCTTGTTTCAAACTGATATTGATATTGATGGAGTTATTGTAAGCACCATGTTTTATATTGTACCTGAGAATACTATGAATTACCAAATTGTGCTAGGGAGAAATTTTATTTTTTCAGAAGGTGTTTCTGTTACTTTCGATAAGAAGGTTACTGTGCGAAAGCAAAGTACAAGTTTTAACGATGAGGTTAGTTTTGAGCAACAGTTGTTGTTGATTGATGTTGATGGTTTGAATGAGATTGATTTAATAATTAATCCAAATGTTGATGTATCCGATAGAATAGATTTAGAAAATGCAGTTCAAAATTATGTTAATGTAGGAAAAACTGTTAAGCCCGATATTGATTTTTGTGCAGACATTAGACTCAAACCCGACCATGTACCTTTTAATTTTAGACCTAGACGACTATCTCAATTTGAGAAAACTGAATTACAAAAACTTATTGTTGATTTGTTAAAAGAAGGGATTATTCAAGAAAGCAGTAGTCCGTATGCATCTCCGATCGTCTTGGTTAAGAAACGCACTGGTGACTTGCGGTTATGTGTGGATTTTCGGCAGCTGAACAAACTAGTGTTACCTGATCACTATCCCCTACCATTGATTGAAGATCAGCTAGATAGATTGAAGGGTAAGAAAGTTTTTACTAAATTAGATTTAAAAAGTGCGTTCCATCAAATTAAACTTAGAAAAGAATCGTACAAGTATACGTCATTTGTTACTCCTATGGGACAATATGAATATGTTCGTCTTCCTTTTGGCTTTAGAAATAGCCCAAATATTTTTATGAGATTTATAAATACTGTGTTTCGAGTCCTATTGAGAGAGAATAAAATTTGTGTATTTATGGATGATGTGTTAATTGCAACGGAGACAATATCCGAAAATTTTGAAATCTTAAAACAAGTACTCCAGACTATGACTGAAAATTCGTTACAATTGGGATTAGATAAATGTTTCTTTCTTATGACAAATATAACTTATTTAGGGTATTCAGTCAGCTCTGAAGGCATTTGCCCCAGTCAGGATCATATAGAAGCTGTGTTAAAATATCCAGTACCGAAGAGTTTAAAAGAAATCCACAGTTTCCTTGGATTCGTCAGTTATTTCCGGAAATTAATAAGGAATTTCTCATTGCTAGCAAAACCTTTATACGACGTTTTGAAAAGGAAAATTTTTCAGTTTGGTGAGAAAGAATATGAGACTTTTGAGTGTTTGAAGAACACATTAGCTACATATCCTGTACTGTCCATTTATAGTCCTACTGCAGACACGGAATTACATTGTGATGCCAGTAACCATGGTTATGGAAGTGTTCTTCTGCAGAAACAAAGTGATGGTAAGTTCCACCCGGTTTCGTTTTTTAGTCGACGCACTACAGATACAGAAAGTCGGTATCATAGCTACGAACTTGAATGCCTGTCTATAATTTATGCGTTGAAAAGATTTCATACATATTTATCGGGAATAAAGTTCAAGATTCTTACAGATTGCAATCGTTTCAAACTAACATTAAACAAAAAAGAATTGAACCCTCGTATCGCCAGATGGGCACTGTTTTTGCAAAATTATACTTATGAAATTGAGCACAGGTCCGGCAGTAAAATGCTTCACGTAGATGCGTTGAGCCGTTGTCATAATATTCTACTTCTACAAGAAAATACTTTTGAGCAAAACTTATCGATTCAGCAAATGCAAGACCTCACCATTGTGAAAATTCGTGAAGAATTGGAAACTAGGGAGAATTCTAAATTTGAATTAGTAAATGGATTGGTGTATCGCAAGTTGCAAGGGAATAAACTCTTATTTTTTATACCAGAAGCAATGGAAAAGCAAGTTATGATTATGTATCATGATAACATTGGACATGTCGGTTTAAACAAGGTGGTAAAGTTGATTTCGAGGACTTATTGGTTTCCAAGAATGACAGAAAAAATTAAACAACACATAAGCAATTGCTTGAAATGTATCGTCTACTCTCCAATTTCAGGAAAGAGAGAAGGATTTCTTCATAATATTGGCAAAGGAAAAATTCCGTTCTGGACTTTGCACATTGATCACTACGGTCCTTTAGAAAAGACCCCTCGTAACCATAAATATATTTTCGAAACCATTGACGGGTTTTCCAAATTTGTGAAATTGTACCCTTGCAAGACGTCTAACACTAAAGAGGTGATCAAACATTTATTGAGTTATTTTAATAATTACAGCAAACCGATAAGAATAATAGCAGATAGAGGTTCATCATTTAATTCAAACGAATTTAAAAATTATTTGGAATCAATGAACGTTGATTTAGTCTTAATTGCTGCTGGAGCCCCCAGGGCGAATGGGCAAATAGAAAGGAGCAACAGAGACATAACACATATATTGGCAAAAATTGCTCCAGAGATAAACCAATGGGATACTGTACTTCCAAAGTTGGAATTTGTGTTAAATAATACTGTTAATCGCTCCACAATGGATACCCCGAGTAGACTTTTGTTTGGTGTAGACCAAAGAGCACAAATTGATGACGTGTTGAGACAGTATATTGAGAAAGATTTGGATCGAAATTTGGATTTAAGGAGAGGAGAAGCTTTAAGGAAAATTCAAAGATCCTATGATACTATGATAAAAGGCATAAGAAACCTCACCCTTATGCAGAAGGTGACTTTATTATGGTACTAAACACTGATACAACACCGGGGGTGAACAAAAAATTGATCCCGAAATATAGAGGTCCTTACCGAATAAAAAGATTGTTGCCCAATGACCGTTATGTTGTAACTGACATTGATGGTTTCCAAATTACCCAAATTCCCTACGAAGGCATTCATGATGCTTCCAGAATGAAGCCGTGGATAGAAAAGAATATTGGAAATACGACGATTGACGTTGACTGAGACGAGGACTTAACTTACTTTCAGTGACTTACAATCGAACTATTTAGTCGTACCATTTGGTATATTTTATATTTTTGGTTATTGTAAATTTAGTTTGAAGTTTTCGTTCGATTAATAATTAATTTTTATTATTCAAGTTTATTTCTTAGTGTTATTGTATTGTTATGGCATCATTTTGTAGTCCATAATAGGATGTATTGATGTATTTGTAATATTTAATAAGTTGCTTAAATTTTGATCGAGTCGATCATACTTGTCAGGTTGGACGAGTTGTAGGAGATATTTTTGAAATCGAAATATTCCCGCCTAGTATTTAAGTTGGTACTATGGTATAGGCACTTTAGTGATTTTTGCTTTAGTGAGTTACAGACTTGAGTGTCATGTATTGTAGAAGGTGGTGGATAAAAATTGTGCTGTCCACGTTGTTCTTAGAAAAATAGAAATTATCGTTAAAATAATATAATTGTGCATTTTTGTAACAAATCTCTTTTCCCACGTACCGCTCGCAAATCTACAAACATTAACTTTTGGTTTGCCAAGAAGCGATACTTGTTCAATTTGCGATCATTTAATGCTACAAATTAATGCTGCTAAGGACCTATAAATAAAACAAAGACTGAGAGGTACTGGACCGTTCGAACAACTACTCCTCAGGCAAATACCCCGCCAGGCATTGAATTATAGAACTAAATCCAGATTTTGTGTACTACGAGACCCATGCGGAATGCTACTCCAAACATATCGTTGGGCTTGGAACATCCTTAGATCTCTACGTACTTTCCTGCTCTACCAGCAGTAGGTTTATGTAAGTTAGAAGTTTTTCAATATTGCATGTTTCGAATGTGCATGGTCTACGGTTTTCCATGCACATTCGAAACATGCAATATCGAAAAACTTCTAAAACAAAAACTGACTACTGAAAAAAGTTTACACTTAGCTAAAGCCGATAAGTTTTATGAAATTAAACGAAACTACACACTACGTGCAAAACAAGGTGAATCAACTTGTTTGTCATTTGACTATAATATGCAGAACCTGCCTTTGCCTCATCTGCGAACAGGTGATGTGTTTTTCGGTAGTCAACTGTGATATTATGCATTTGGAGTTCATGTTTTTGGGTACCAGTGCGGCTAATATGTTTGTATATGACAAAGCTGTTGGCAAGAAAGGTCAAAATGATGTCACCTCCTTATTACTGAAGTACTTAAACATTCAAGGAGTACAAACAGACACTTTGGTTTTATTTAGTGATGGTTGCCCAGGGCAAAACAAGAGTTACGTAACGGTCCGGTTTCTTTACTTTCTTGTTCATGGTTTAAAGCTCTTCAAAGAGATTAAATATTATTTTCCAATTAGAGGACACTATCGTCTTCCTAATGATCAGGACTTTAGTTTGATTGAAGCAAAGAAAAGGAAATACAATGCTGAAATTCAGTCGGATTGGAACAAACTTATTTTATCTGCTAGAGAGAATCCTTCTCCTTTTAACTTGATAAAAGTTGAACAATCGGTATTTTTTAGTATTGCAGATGCTTTAAAACCATACTTTACCGCTTATACTAAACCATCCATGAAAATAAAAGGAATCCGCTGGATGAAGATTTCGGCTAACTTTGATTATGTTAAAGTAAGACATAACTACATGGTCTATGGGAGACTATTCATGTTCGAAACAAGAGGAAATTGCCATCAGAAATAAACTTTCAACCGCTGCATAAACAAGAATTAAAAATAAAACCAAAGAAGTTATCATTTTTAAGAAAATTGGCAAATTTTGTTTAAACATCAGAGAACCAACAATATTATTTAAATTTGCAAACAGAAATCGTGCCATGGGGAGAATATGCAGATACAGAATATGAAGATAATAACTGTGGTGCTGAGGAAGTTTAATATATTAATTTTGTATAATAATATTATCTGTTTTTTTTTGTTACGTGATCAATTTCTTACAAAACAACCAATGTCCTATGAAAATAACTTATTAATATTAAATTTTTCATCAATGCTAATTTTTCTGATACATAACTTTCAGTAAATAATTTCCGAATAATGAAGCGCTAACTTGTGCAAAATGAAAATGCCAATATCTTGAAAAAAAGGAAGTTATAACATTTTCTTTAATTATCTCAAATTCAAGAAAATTGCAACATACTACCTGCTGCAGTATTCGAGGAGCTGAAAGATGAGACAAGCCTGAAAGCACACTTTCTACAATTACAGACGAAATTATTCAATCATATGGTACATGCACTCTATAAGTCACTACCACAGGAAATAACCACTCAGGTAAATTAGTTTCATGTAGTTGAAACTCAAAAGGCCATTCTTGGATTAGGGGCCTGTGTCAAATTCAATTTAGTTAGACGTACAGTAGGTCTGATAAAAGAAACAAAAATAATGAGCAGAAATTATAATTTAATAAATAGAATATTAAATGAACATATAGATATTAATGATATTGTACTAGTTTCTGAAATGAGAACTCTGAACACTCACTTCTCCCAGAAAGCAATTGACGTGATTGCCCACAAATGACTGCCAAGTATCCACAAGCGATCTTGGATACTGATGACGGTGTAGTGGCAGGAAGTGGAATTTACACCCTGGCTAAGAAAATTCAGGAGCGAAATGCATACCTTAACAGAACACATAAAAGAACGGGACCAAGATTACCTGAAGCGTTATTTCGAACAAAAAAAGGAAACTGATGGTTACAACTAAAGCAGATTGTTCTAACTGGCAACCATCAGTTAATCCTGAAAACTCGATTACTACAGAAAATAAAATAAAAATCCTTAATGAAGAAAACATTGAGATTAACGAAATGTTCTACAGTCTTTTAAAAGATACCTATTCATTACAGAGAGTGTTTTTAAATGATTTAGAAAACCCTCCAAAAAACAATCAATATTTTGGCACTATCAAGAACTCATGTCACACAGCATTGATGATTTGGAAAGGAATTTGGAAAGTAAAGCTGACAAAATTCTTAGATATGGAGTTTAAAAAAATGTTTTGCTTGCTCTACCACAAGAACAAACATTAAATCAAGTAATTGAAGTTATTGTAAAACTTCTCAAAGATGACCACAAAGCACTGATTTTGGAAGTACAATTAATACAAAATCATGTGTTTATAAATACTTTATTTTTTTAGAGCGAGAATGACTTGCAATCGATTGATCCGAACCCCTGTCTAATATTTTTTAATGCCGGTAAAATTTAATTTCAAATTAATTATACACTTTGGCCCAATTAAATTTTCCCGACTCTTATTTTTTATACAAAAGGGCTCCAAATTTAACCTTATCTTATACAAATGGATGCTTCTTTATGGAGGTAAACCGAAATAATGCTAGCTCTTTGATTTGATACATGAATTTCATTTTATCCCATAGTTTTCGTAACAATGAGGTCGTAGAAAAATGCAGCGTTCATTTTGGGCACCTGTCTGTCGGCCGCAAGGGAATTTTTAAAGAAAAGTTTGAAAAAGTCGGAAGATTAGATCTTTCTAAGTATATATTTTGATTTCCGATGATAGAAAAAAACGTTTGAAATGTAAGAGCTCTGTGGACGTAGGGTTGCCAGACGTCCCGATTTTAACGGGACTGTCCCGATTTCGAGGGCTTTGTCCCGCGTCCCGATGGACTGTTCGTCGGGACGCTAATTGTCCCGATTTCTTGATTATGCGTAGATATTGCCAACAAGGAAATTGCCACTCTATATTTGGAAAATTAGGATGTGCTGGCAACGTAACAATATGCCGTGATTGCGTGACCGTGAGCCACCATCATGGTGTCTGGCAAAAACCATAGAAAATTAATACTTAAACTTCTCCAAGTCTCTGCTCTTTGGTTTCTGGTCCGCCCAGCAGAGCGGCGAATGCCGAACGCCTGAACGCGCAGTGTTGCCAACCCTACCGAAATTTCGATAGATCTACCGATTTGATATGTTATCTACCGAAATGATACATAATTCTACCGAAATTTATTTTTTTAATTTTACAATTAAGAAATAGTCGGAAATTGTGAACAGATCATACAATTCGTAACGCCTTTGTGTTTTTCCTTTATTCTTTGGGAAATCGTATGGTATCATTTTCGTGCAGCGGTACATTATATTTAAGCAGAAATTAAAAAAAGCCGCAGTGCGCCGCGATTCGGCGGCGCCTTTGCGGCGATGACTGTATCAGGCACACCGCCGCCGGTTTCAAAGAGACGCCTCGTCGCAGGTATTTTTGTCTTGGCTAGTGCCGTTCGCGGTTCTTCTAAAAACTACATTGCTTACTTTCCGGAAGATTCTTTGAGAGTATTCTTTGTAAGAATATTTTGTTGTTTTGTCGAAAAATATACTTTTAAACATATCTTCGTGGAACGTTTCCTACTTAATTTTAATTTTTCGCTCCCTGGTATAAATCATCCTGTATTATAATTCTTTAAAAAAACTAGCGGTTCGATTTTTTAACCAAAGTCCCGATTTTTAAACAGTTTTTCAGTTGGTATACCCGATTTTTGCATTATCTGATCTGGCAACCCTAACTGTGGAGTCCAAAAGAGTGCAGCTTTGGAGAGCCAGAGGACAAAAATCATCCCCGTCGTTTTTCGCTGATAACTTTGTCAAATGTGGGCCGACTTTCTCGACCGGTATGGAAAAGGCGGGTTTTAGAGAGACCTTTCTTACCGCGAAACATGTAAAGCTTCCAACAGGAAAGGAAAACCGTTTTCAGAAAACGGAAGGCCTCGTAAAATGTACTTTTTAAGGGCTCTTTACAACCCCACTGTTGTAAAGTGAACGTGAAGGGCCGTCGATCCGTGCATGAGTTTTAGACCTGCACCAACATTTCACCGCCAAAAAATTTAGTAAGTAGAAGCAAAGATACTTACTTTCTAATTACTTTTTAATTGCCCTGTCTTTGGCCTTCATTAATTATTGCTAATTGGTGGCGATTTCCCGAATGACTCTTTTCGCTTTGTGGAATTTTGTAAACAGGTACCTCGAGATAATTGCTCCATGAGTATAGGTTTATAAGATTTTTATTGATGAAGTTTTTTAAAAAGCATATACCGAGATCAGGCCAATGTATTGTATATATTATTATTGTTTATGTATCTTAGATTCCGAGATAGCACACAGATTAAATTCGTAAAGATTATGGTACAGAAGCAGGGATCTTCCAGCGCTCTATTTTTACAAAATTACGCTTGTAAATTAAGTCACGTTGCCGGCTACAGCTTTATCTATAAGAAATTGTGTTAGTAATCAATACAAATACAGCATCACATCAGTCTCTTACATGCAAGCCGATGGTAATGTGTACTTCAGCGAATAATCTTCTTAAACCCTCATTAATGACGTTTCCGATGATGGCCGTTGGAAATAATCATAAAGATTCAGTATAAGACTCCGTATAGCAGCTTCGGAGGACTTCCACAAAAGAATCTAATTTAAACTCGTAGATACGGCTGCCCGATTGAACAATTTACCATCGCAATGCTTATATTTTTACAAGTGCAATGCAAATTTACCCCACAAATTCAATAATGCTGCCGGTTGTGGCTTTATCTAAAAGAAATTGTATTAATTTTTTAATAAAAAGACAGTATTACCTTAAACTTTTACATGCAGTTCATCGGCGTCATGTACGTAAATGAATAATCCTCGTAAAACTGCATGTGCTTTTAAATAAAATTTCCAACTATGTAGTATCCAACTGCAGATTATGATAAGAGCAGGGCGTCCGTCGTCTCAAGTAACGTACTCTATAATTAAAATAAAAAAGGATGTTTTTAAGTATTATTTGACTAGTTTATACAACTCACCTGTGACCTGAATGTTTCATATTTCTGGTTAACCTTACGTTTTGTATTTATTTCCTAAACAAGCTTTTAAAACTTCCGGCTGCATCAAATAAAAAAATCATTATTAGGGTGTGCAAGTTTTTAATTTGTTACTATCTTACCTGCATTCACGTCGTGAAGTCTCTTCGTTTTATTGTAAAACTATTTTTCTATATCGTTTCAAACCCCTTAATATTAAATAATATCACAGATTAATGTCAACTCAACATCACAATACTCACGTTGTCACGTAACCTAAAACAAAAGATAGCGATTGCGCACCGACACAAGCTCCCACTTCCAGAATGATACTAGTGATGTACGATTCAAATCGATACTCTAAAATGAGAATCGAACAAACAGTGAAAGATTCGATTTTCTTCTTCTTCAGAGGAAAAAGTGTTACGTACAGAAAATCTGTGTTTCAAATTATGCGCACCGGACAGTTTTGGTCTTTGTATGGTTTCCTTTTCAAAGTTACGCTTACCTTGCTTTCGATGGACCACATAAGTGGCGCGTCACAAACGTCAGATTTTCATTGCAAACAAAACAAAGCCACGTGCTTTCTGACGTTTTAACCTAACCTCTGAAATATAATTATAGTTGTTTTCAAGTTTTTACACGTAAGCCCAACACACAAATTGAAAATAAACTGTTTTCACTGCAAAACGTCTATAATTATATTGCAAAAACTAATTTAAGACGTTGTAAATAACATCGATAAACGTCAAATGGCACGTGCTTTTGTTTTGTTTGGAATTAAAATCTGACATATGACGGAGGCACTTATGTCCCGCATTCATAACTTTTCTATCTAGAATCGATGTGCGAAATCGCTTTTTACCATCACTAGTTCAGATTTTAAGCACCAGAGGAAGAAACCAGACAAAAATGTAAATTATGACATAGAGACGTAGGACGGCATCCGAATATCCGAAAATCGGAAACGTACAGCAACATGGCGTCCATAAGGAAAAATATCAGAAAACTATTTAATTTAATATTTAAACTATTTAATATTTAATAATATTGCAAAAGTAAAGAATTCTTATTTTTGATACTTTAAATCAATTATTAAATATTATTTGAAGGTAAATTGTTTGTAAGTAAATCGGAAATGACGGAAATTCCTATGAAAAATAATACGAATAATTTTGTAAAAAATTGAGCTGGGACGAAAGGAAACAGACATTTTTTGTGGTTAATGTTATTAAGGATAGAGTTGTTTTTCACAATCGTTGATAAGCCTACAGTGTCTAATCTGGAAGAGCAAACGTCATTTACAGAATTTGGGTAGGGGCGAAGAGAAGTAGATATTTGCTTTTATCAGCTTCTAAGAGTTTCTGATATAATTAAAAAGGTATACGAAATTTGATATGAAATAGTTATAGAATTTGAGCGTGAAGAAGATATTTGCATACAAAAAACACAGAATTCGGGTACTGACATCAATTAAATCAATTGCGTACAAGCTACTATACATTATTAGAAGTATTTTTTAAATTTTAATTAACTCATAGAAAACTAAGGACAGAAAAAGCTGAGAGAATAATTATTATTATTTAGATGCCACGTTGTTGTATATTTTATTGAATAACACACACATAAAAACTTAAAAATAAGCATACAAAATGGTGTCTTGCTGGTTTCGCTCGAGATGGACTGTGTCTGTCTTTTTCTGTGACGGCAACCGGTCGGCAGTGTTGCCAACTTATTCAGCACTTGCGCAGAGCCACTCGCGCAGATATTTGCATTTACAAAAAGTCTTTAACATAAGCCCCGCCTTTGAAGGGCACCTTCAAATAACACATAGAGAAGAATAAACTTAAATAGTGGTTCTACAAAGCAAGTGAGTGAAAAATAACTAAAATAACTATTTTATGAAACAGGTAAGTAAAACGTATTTAATTACGTAAAAGTGGTAAAATGAGTCAGTCGCGTCAGAACAAGAGCAGCACTCATTGCATATGTAATGGACACAATTTTCGCACTGGTCGTTTTATGAGTCCGCGGACAGTACGTAAAGTTGCCACTCGTGTGACCCCATCATTCCCTGGATGAAGTTCCATGACTCTTCCAAATAACCATCGAGTGGGAGGTACATTGTCTTCTTGTACAATAACCAATGTGTCCTTTTCAAGATTGTTGAAGTTGCGTTTCCATTTATGCTTTTGTTGCAACTGGGATATGTACTCTGTGGACCACCGTTTCCAAAATGACTGCCACATTTGCTGCACCATTTGATATCGTGATAATCTATTTACTTTCACATCTTGGAGATTAACATCTGGTAGTGCACATAGTGGACGTCCGATTAGGAAGTGGGATGGTGTGAGGGAGCTAAGGTCATGAGGATCGAGGGACATTGGTGTCAAAGGTCGAGAGTTCAGAATAGCTTCAATTTCAGTTAATAGTGTCTGAAATTCTTCGTATGTAAAAATTGCATTTCCTACGACGCGTTTAATATGGAACTTTACGCTTTTCACGCCGGCTTCCCAAAGCCCTCCAAAGTTGGGAGAGTGGGGTGGAATGAAAGACCATGTTATGCCTTGCAAGGCTGCATTACTGATAATGTGATTTTGGTTGCTTGTATCTGCCAAAAATTTTCCGAGGGCCCTTAGCTCATTTTTAGCTCCGACCAATGTTGTTCCGTTGTCAGAGTAAAGATGCGAGGGTATTCCTCGTCTTGCGATAAAGCGCCTTAAAGTTGCAATGAATGATTCGGTTGTCATATCACTTATCAACTCCAAATGCAACGCCTTTGTTGTAAAACACACAAATAAACATAAATAGCATTTTGTGATTTTACAGCCTCGACCTTTTCGATCTTTGAGTTGAAAAGGTCCAGCATAGTCCACACCACTTATTTGAAAAGGTGCAGCAGGGGTAACTCTTTGTTCTGGTAGCATTCCCATTAGACGGGTTATTGGTACCGGTCTGCATTTAAAGCATGTCAAACAATTCCTGGCGGTTTGTTTTGCTAAATTTAAACCTGAGATCGGCCAGTATTTTTGGCGAGTAGATGAAAGTAAAAGTTGAGGACCAGCATGTAATAGACGCTGATGCTCGTTAATAAAAATTAGCTTGGTGATGTTATGCTTGGAGGAAAGAAGCAATGGATGTTTAGAATTATATTCTAAGTTTGACATCTGTAGACGTCCACCTACTCTGAGAAGACCGTCCTGATCAATAAAAGGACTGAGAGAGGCTAATCGATGTTTCGGGGGTAACGTGGCATTGATTTTTAAAATGTTGATTACGTCAGGAAAACAATATTGTTGCGATAATTCTACTAGTTTTAGCATAGCAAACTGTTGCTCTTTAGCAGTGAGAACACCTAGAATACGTTCACCATTAGAACGCCTGCAGTTATTGATAAAACGGAAACAATACGAAAGAATTCTCTTCAATTCTTCTAAAGTTGAATATTTAGAAAGGAATGACCACTGTTTCTGACAAACTTCTACAGGGAGGGCATGTATACCTTTCCGTTGCTCTGGAAACTCATTGTTATGTGATGGTAATGGAAGAATAGGCCACTCTGCTTTAGGACGATGAAGCCATTGCGGGCCGCTCCACCATATTGAAAAACTGAGTAAATTGACTGGCATAACTCCCCTGGATGCGCAGTCTGCTGGATTTTGTTTGGTATTTGTGTAATTCCAATCATCTATATTGGTAAGACGTTGGATTTCGGAAACCCGATTAGCGGCAAAGGTAGACAACGTGTTCGATTCTGTTTTTAACCACCACAAAGTCACTTGGGAATCTGACCAATAGAAGCAGTGAGTTGGTACAGTCAATGAAGCTACAACTCTTTTCATTAGCCTTGCTAGGATTAAGGCCCCACAAAGTTCTAGCCGTGGAACTGTAATAGATTTTAAAGGGGCTACCTTTGTTTTCGAGCAAAGGAGAGAAACTTGAATATTCATAGAAGGATCTGTGCTGCGTACGTAAATACTTGCTGCGTATGCGCTTTGGGACGCATCACAAAACCCGTGTAGTTCAACAGAACTAAAATTTGCACAAATTGAATGTCGCGGTATTCGCAACTCATTTAGACTCAGTAATTGTTGCCTGAATTGTAACCATTTCTTAGCTATAACAGAAGGAACTTCATCGTCCCACGGTATTCTTAAAGACCAAAGTTGTTGCATTGTAATCTTAGCAATAATAGTACATGGGCTAAGAAGCCCTAGAGGGTCGTATATCTGAGCAATATCTGATAATATATTGCGTTTAGTAACAATGGAAACTAACCTTGGCTTACTTATTTTATAGGTAAGAGTATCACAGTGACTTGACCACTGGATACCCAAGGTTTTGGAACATTCATATTCACCTAGAGTCACAATGCCCATTGGATCATCTGATGTATTGATTTTGGCTAAAACTTCGGAAGAATTAGAGATCCACTTACGCAACTCGAAACACCCTTGATTAAGTATAGAAGATACTTCATTGCAAAGAGAAGTTAATTCTTGTGGGTCATCTGAACCAGTGAGCAGATCATCGACATAGAAGTCCTCTAGGATCACTCTGCTAGCCCTGGGAAACTTAGATTGGTTTTAAATTGCCAGTTGGTTTATGCATCGGATAGCAAGATAGGGGGCGGCGGTGGTACCGTATGTTACGGTGTTAAGTTGAAAAATGGTTATCTCATCGTCGGGCTTATAGCGCCAAACAATTTTTTGCAATGGTCTATCATGTGAATGCATCCAGATCTGGCGGTACATTTTGGCAATATCGGAGGACACTACGTACCTGTGCTGTCTGAATCGCAGTAATATGGCAAATATGTCATTCTGGACCTTAGGTCCGACAAATTGGAGGTCATTTAGCGACCAACCCGAAATAGATGGATGCGATCCGTCGAAAACCACTCTTAACCTTGTGGTTTGACTGCTCTCTTTCAGAATTCCGTGATGTGGAAGATAATATGAAATTGAAACATTGCTATCTTTAATCTGCGACATGTGACCCATAGCTTCGTATTCTTTGATAAAATTTATATATTGGTTCTTGAAGACGGTACTAGATTGAAGTTTCCGCTCTAAAACTAGAAACCTAGACTTCGCAGATTCAAAGGAATCTCCCAAAAATTCTGGTGGATACTTGAAAGGAAACCTAAATATAAAGCGACCATTGGCGTCACGTTCTGTATTTTCTTTGAAATGAGATTCGCAAAATTGTTCATCTCGTGAAAACGGATGAGGTTCAGAAGACACTTCAATCTCCCAAAACTTCTTTAGTACATCATCGTCGTATTGGATGGTTTTAGAAAAATTGCAATATGAATTCAGGCTGGAATTGGGAATAGTTCCAGAAACAATCCAACCTAACCTAGTGTTTTGTAATGAGGGTAAATTTTTACCTAATCTGATGGTACCCTGCATGAGCAAATCCCAAAATAGACTTGCACCTATGAGAAGATCGATATCTCCTGGTTCATTGAATTGGGGGTCTGCTAAATTGATGTTTCTAGGAAACTGCCAAGAAGAAATGTCAAAAAATTGGCTTGGCATTCGACCTGTTATTTGTGGAAGAACAAGGCAGGAGATTGTTGCCTTGTAATCATTGTAAAATGAATGAATAGTAAGATTACATGTATTTGATATTGATGAGGTAACATGACTTATACCAACAATGGACATGTTGACTTCCCTTAATTGTAAGCTTAATTTTTTACAGAGATTTTCCGACACAAAATTTGACTGTGCGCCACTATCTAGCAAGGCTTTGCAATGGTGAAAATTACCTTGGAAATCCTCGACCTTTACCATCACGGTGGACAGCAAGACGTCAGGACCTAGCCTATTATGAGTCGCTAATGTTACTTCGGAGGAAACAGGGTGAGTATTAATGTTAGGTTCTTGATTCTGGTGTAGTAATGAATTATGTTTTAACGTACATTTTTTACAGTGACCTAGGCGGCATTGTGCCAGATCATGACCGATTCTTAGACAGTTAGGGCACAGACGTAATTCTTGAACCTTTTTGATGCGTGTTGGAACATCATATTTTATAAAGTCACTGCAGTTATAAATCACATGTGGCCCTTTACAATAATTGCATTTATAATTGCTGTTTTGTACCAAATTCATTGAATGATTATGATTTTTCTGATTAAATTTTGGAATTTGATTTGTAATTTTACTGGAACCCTGTAAGGTTTCTAAGAGATCCGCCTTTGACCTTAAAAAATGTAATAACTCCTTTAGACTAGGAAACTGCTCTGTTTTTCTCTCTTCCCATTCTCTTAGAGTACCTTTGTCCAATTTATTGCATATAACATAAATAATAAGTGTATCCCAATATTCAGTAGGCTGATTTAAATTATTTAAAGCTCTTAGATGCTTGGACACATTGTCAATAATTTGCCTGATATGAATAAAAGATTCGTTATGAATTACTTCTAAATTAAAAATTGCCTGAACGTGGTTATGAACTAAGAGTCTTTGATTATCAAATCTAGTACAAAGAAGCTCCCATGCGCCGAAAATTCTATTGCTTCAATTACCCTAGCTGCGTTACCATCTAGAGCGGCACGCAGATACTGAAACTTCTGAATATTATCAATTGTTGCATTAGAGTGGATAAGCGAATGAAACGTATCCTTAAATTCTAACCAATGTTCATATGCACCCTTAAAACTTGGTAATTTTATTGTAGGTAACTTAACATTGCTTAAATGCGACTGATTTTGCTCACTAACATTAGAACTTTCAAGCAAAGCTGTAGCTGACAAATACCTGTTCATAATGCTTTTCATTGTTGTGAAAACGGTAAAATACTCCGTCTCAAATGATTCCCTTTCTTTATATTGTTCTTGTAATTGATTTTCTGAACATGCAGATTCAATATTGGTCTGAATTGCATCAAATTCATCTAAAATACATTGATATTTCTGTGATCTTTGCTCTAATTGTAAATAAATCGATTCATCTATTGTTTCTGAACTAAGAATTTTATCTTGTATAAAATGGCTTAGACATGTTAATTTATGATGAATTGAAAAATTACTACGCGTACTACCAATATAACGATTTATTATTATTATTATCATTGTGAATTCTGAAACCGGTCACGTTATAATAATAAATCGTTATATTGGTAGTACGCGTAGTAATTTTTCAATTCATCATAAATTTCTACCAAATAGTAAAATCAAAAAATATTAACTACATGTTAATTTATGTTTAATAGAGCCACGATTACGTATCAGAATTGTAAGTTCTGGATTCATTTTGGAAAATTATTGGCAAGTACTCGTGCTTAGAGTAAAAACAAGATATCTGCAAATAAATTGGCATGCAATTCTTATCTACGAATTTTATAGAGCCTGGTAATAAGGAACGGACTTACATGTGCTTGGTTCTGATTCACTTGTCGGACTATTTTGAATTTGAACTTTATCGTTACTCCCCTGTAGGTAGTATCGGTGCAATTTCCACGTTATCGCTTGCTACTCACTTGACGAGTAAAATTTGAGTTTCTTGAATGATGATTTTCCGATAGATAGATTGAATGCGGCACGATGGACCAAAAATGTTGTATATTTTATTGAATAACACACACATAAAAACTTAAAAATAAGCATACAAAATGGTGTCTTGCTGGTTTTGCTCGAGATGGACTCTGTCTGTCTTTTTCTGTGACGGCAACCGGTCGGCAGTGTTGCCAACTTATTCAGCACTTGCGCAGGCACTTATGTCCCACATTCTAGAATCGATGTGCGAAATCGCTTTTTACCATCACTAGTTCAGATTTTAAGCACCAGAGGAAGAAACCAGACAAAAATGTAAATTATGACATAGGACGGCATCCGAATATCCGAAAATCGTAAACGTACAGCAACATGGCGTCCATAAGGAAAAATATGAGAAAACTATTTAATTTAATATTTAAACTATTTAATATTTAATAATATTGCAAAAGTAAAGAATTCTTATTTTTGATACTTTAAATCAATTATTAGATATTATTTGAAGGTAAATTGTTTGTAAGTAAATCGGAAATGACGGAAATTCTTATGAAAAATAATACGAATAATTTTGTAAAAAATTGAGCTGGGACGAAAGGAAACAGACATTTTTGTGGTTAATGTTATTAAGGATAGAGTTGTTTTTCACAATCGTTGATAAGCCTACAGTGTCAAATCTGGAAGAGCAAACGTCATTTACAGAATTTGGGTAGGGGCGTAGAGAAGTAGATATTTGCTTTTATCAGTTTTTACGGAGAGCTTCTAAAAGTTTTCTAAGAGTTTCTGATATAATTAAAAAGGTATACGAAATTTGATATGAAATAGTTATAGAATTTGAGCGTGAAGAAGATATTTGCATACAAAAAACACAGAATTCGGGTACTGACATCAATTAAATCAATTGCGTACAAGCTACTATACATTATTAGAAGTATTTTTTAAATTTGAATTAACTCATAGAAAACTAAGGACAGAAAATGCTGAGCGAATAATTATTATTATTTAGATGCCACGTTTTTATATATTTTATTGAATAACACACACATAAAAACTTAAAAATAAGCATACAAAATGGTGTCTTGCTGGTTTCGCTCGAGATGGACTGTGTCTGTCTTTTTCTGTGTCGGCAACCGGTCGGCAGTGTTGCCAACTTATTCAGCACTTGCGCAGAGCCACTCGCGCAGATATTTGCATTTACAAAAAGTCTTTAACACACGTAAAAACTAAGAATTCTTATGTTTGATTTAATTCATCTGTGTAAAAAAGCGTTTATAAAGTTGTATTCTAACGCATATTGTAACAGATATTTTTATGTATAATAAATTACTCTTTGGTATAATACAGTCGGCTAGACTATATTCAGAAGACATAAATAACTAATTATAGGTTCATTAGGACAGTTCACTTTCGAATGAAAATTTCCAAAGCTCTGTATGTAATAACGTACTTATGATATCTACCATAGATCGGAAAATATCTTGAAATATTTCTGGTAATGATTTAACGTACGAGGTAACAATTTGAATGGGGGCTGATGATGGATTTTTTTTGGCATATAAAAGGATCCATAATATTATATGACCAATACATGTTTCGTTCTTGACGTGTACTTGTGTTTATTTGAGTCGTTGTGCAACTTTATATTTTTTTGTGAATAATGGCAGTGTTTAAAAGTTTTTTTGGATCAGTTGGAGATTGATCAAATTCTGAATATGTACCAGGCTGGTTATATTGAAAACGAAGATTATATAAAATTTGCATTAAATATAAACAATACAAAGACATATGATAACAACGAATATTTTTCAAGTAATTTAATACAAGTTTACACTCTAATAACGCAACGTGTGTTAAAAAATGACGTTGAACAATAGCAAATTTTAACTGAGACAAGAACAAGGGCTATTGTTGATCCACAGCCGTCTACATCAGATCAAATTCCTGCAGGTGAGATTAATTTATTTCATTTTATTTGTAATTTCAATTTATTCTATTCCTATAGAACATGATCAAGTAGACCTTGCAACTTCGGTTGACGAAAATGTTAATTTAATTGATAAACGACTGTACGATAAGAATCCATTCGAGGGCGAAGAAGAGATCTTTATAACTAAGGATCAATGGGAACAGTTAGATGCACAACTTAATTTTAACAAGCCAAACCAGGAGGACCCGTTCGCAGAAGAGCTGATAATAACTGAGGAAGAATGGGCCGAATTAGATGCGTATTTAATTCAATCAGGGTCAGGAAATTCTCAAGAGAAGTTAATAGCAATCAAGCACGAGCGTCAACGTCGTCTGAGCAGTGTTTCGGTTTTTGAATCTAGACACATCAAAACTGGAGGAGAGAACCAGAAATTTATGAAAAGATTTAATGTACAGGGTCGAACAATAAATTTCTCGTTCAAAAATATTATCGATAACAGTAATCCCATTACGTGGTTACAGGTACTTTAATTTAATTATTATCTGTATTTTATAATCATCTTTGTTACTTTGTTTCTAGAATGGCATAAAGGATTTATTAGAGCGGGGACTTCAAAATGTTGACTCGGACGACTACGTCGGAATGGTTTTACGAAACGAAAGTTATCCCGACAAACCTGTGGCCATTTCCTTTAGAAAGAAGAGTCAATTAAACGCAAATGTAGTTTTGGAAATCATGGGGAACGTTTTACAAAGCAATGCGTCTTTTTTGCAACATATGCTCTTACTCTTTGAAGAATTCAGTCGCCGGAAGACAGGTATAATTGTAACTCCCTATGAATATGACCCCTGGTGTTTAGCTAAGGCAATAACTATTGCCATAGCACACGCTTTAAATGACAATGAGATTGAAAATTTAAAACTTGCAACGATACTTATGTCTTTTGTTGTGCACCGGTAGTTTTTATCTTACTTTCGGTACCAACTAAACCTGGATACGGTCGGTTGGACATGTAATCGTCGACAATACCCTTGAGCTCTTTGTCGAAGAAAGGGTAGGGTTCTCTATTGCTAAACGGTGATAAATAGAACACAGGAACAACATAAAATTAACTCTATTACTTTAACTATTTACACTACAGTTGACTAAATTATTTATATACAAAATATTTACAGTGGCAATTAATACAGGACTTCGCGGTAATTCAGATTCTCAAGTCGGTCTGTCAAACGGTCTGTACGGTACAAGTTAAAATTAAATGAGTTGTTCGCCGCGGGCGAACCTCTCATTGAATTCTGGTGTCCTGATACACGTCGAACGTCCGGCGTGCGATCTGCACAATATAGGTCTGGTTTTCTGGACGTTACCTAGCAGTATTGAAATACACTCCAGTCGGGGGTTTAGGTACGGGATCTTCGGTGTCGCACTCCAGAGTGCAATCCCTTCGGAGAGGACGCTAACCAATATGTAATGGATACGTCCTACCATACACCGGCTGCCTCCAGGTTTGGGTGGAAACCGGTCACCACAAAGAAATCCCAGGTGGCTATAAATAACCAGCGGAGAAAACGTAATTAAGTGGTTCCTACCCCTGCCAGAGAGCTCCGATTTCGGTAGACCCGTTGCCGTACAACTAGTCAGCTCCAACCACGTTGGCTGGATAATGTTTAAATATTGCTAGACAAGCTAGCAATAAATAACCATATAGGCACTTACATGAATACGGTAGCGGAGGATATATCTGCAGATCGAACGGCGAAACGAGAACGTTACTCAGTGCGTCGCGGTTAAATAAAGTCAGTATTGAGAATCGGCGGCGGTGAATGAATTCTGAATCTGAAGGATTCTTAATTCGAAGTCGGATTGAAAGTCGGCGGCCAGCATCATCTCGGATGCTGGGAGCCCTGGTCCCAGCTGATGGCCGGACGACCAAGTACTGCCTTCTGCCTTCTGGAGCATCCACTTTTATGAGACTCAGGGGGGGTGGATTCTGCGGTCTTCTTCCGAGATTTTCCAGCGGGGGCATTGGTGCCGTCTGCACCAATTGTGACGTTGATCCTTCGCGTCATACATGGGACGTGTGCAAACCTTCGCTATCGCATGTTTTAAATCTCAACTGGCGCGCGCTTGCTTCTCCCATCCATTTTCCTTCTGGATCACGGCGTGACGTCAGAACGTCCAAAGTAAACACTAATCAATTTTTGATTAATCAAGGTGTTTACTTTTGCAACGTTACAAACTTTGTACTTTAATTTTACATAGCCGCGCTAACAAGTTACGTATGGCAGCAAATGTTAATTTAGAACATGGTGCTGATTATTAAACTTTAGAAAAATTTCAAAATTATTTGAAAAACTTCATGTTGGTGGTATACAATTCTCGAAAAGGTACTAATACTTATTTCGAGGGTCGTAGATCACCAACGAAAAAAGTTTTAAATTTATTACTGGAAAACAATCATTTTAATGTCATAATAGGTCTATTTTATGCATTTTCAACCGGGTATTTTTGTGAATTATGTAAAGTGCGATTCTCTAATAAAACCGGCCATAAAAATTGTAAGTACATTTGCCCGTGTTGTCATGCTCAAACACCATGCAATATAAGTTTACCGATCATTAAATGTGAAATTTGTAATCGCGATTTTCGGGGCAACAACAGTCACGAAATTTCTGAACTATGTGATCGGTTACATAGGTGTCTCACGTGTTTACATAGTGTGTGGGTTAGCGCTAAAGAGGAACACAAATGTGGCTTTAAATATTGTCCCATATGCAATGACAAAAAACCTATTAGACATTTGTGTTTTATGCAACCAATTGTTGAAAAAGCGTACAAACCCGGAAAAAATCAAAATTGCTCTTTATTTTCTACGACTTAGAATGTACACAGGATACAATATTTAACACTAATTCGTATTTTCATGAACCTAACTTATGTGTAGCACAAAATGTATGTTTGAAATGTATCAAAGTACAGGATATAGATATCAATTGCGACGTGTGTGGAAAGCGTCAGCATGTATTCAAGAACGAACCGGTGAAAAGTTTTCTGACGTACGTTTCCCAATTTCAAAAGAGTTTTAGAGTAACTGTTATAGCTCATAATGCTAAAGCCTATGACAGTTGCTTTGTTCTTAGGGAAATGTTATGTTCATCTAACGGTTGGGAACCTTCAATAATAAGCACGGGCACAAATTTGATGTCTATAACTTGCGGAAAAATACGGTTCATAGATTCAATAAACTTTATGCCTTTAGCTTTAGCAAAACTGCCTAAGACATTCAATTTTGAGGGGAGCAAAGGATTTTTTCCTCATCTATTTAATTGCAAAGAAAATCAAAATTATTTAGGACCTATGCCCGACATTCGGTTTTATAATCCTGATCATATGACTATAGCTGAAAGGAAAACATTATTAAGCTGGCACCGTGAACAGTGTTCCCTATACTATCAGTTTGATTTTCAAAGTGAAATTTTAAGATATTTCATTGAAGATGTAAATACATATCTTGCGAAAGGCGTGCGTAATTTTTAGGGACACTTTTTTAACGGCTAATAATGCAGACCCTTTTGCAGAAGCCATAACTATTATAGCCAGTGCGTGGAATTTAGTTTTCAGAAAAAAAATTTTTAAAGTCCAATTCAATTGGTATAATTCCTACCTCGGGTTATAGGCTAAGTGATAGGCAATCCGCATCAGCTTTAAAGTGGTTATCCTGGATGGAGCATTGTACCGGTACTGAAATTTTTCATAGTGGGACATTTGTAGATTGAAAATATACTTTATTATTGGGAGTGACTACTGAACAGTCCGCCGGTTTCATATAAATTTTGAAGGCACACCGTCGGACATGCGCATAACGCAATGACAAACGTCAAGCTCCATTTGCCGCCCATTCTGATTCTTAAAAGTTTTCCCCTGTGTTGTGTAGAGGTAAGTTTCGTGCTTTTTTGAAGATTTTTCACATTATACATATACTCGCAAACCAATGTATAAATGTATTTTTATTAGAGCGACAAACGCAGAAAATGATCAAAGATAGTGAGATCAAGGGAAGTCCGTTTACCACAAAACTTTTTGGTTGATGGTGTCTGCTATGAAACCAATACAGTGTATGAGTTTTAAGGTTGTTTTTATCATGGTTGCGAAAAATGCTTCCCAAGTCAAACTTGTAACTTAAACGAAAATGCTCGAGACCAGATGTTTTTGAAACGCGAGAAAACGGAGGCCAGGACGTCTCGAATAAAATCGTTTGGGTGTATTCTTGTAGAGACTTGGGAATGCGACTTTAAGCAGCTTGTTAAACATGACGAAAGGGCCAGGGAATTTTTACGTCAAAATTTTACTTCTTATACCAAAGACCTTAACCCTAGAGACGGTTTCTTCGGTGGTAGGGTTAATGCTGTCAAACTGTATTATAAAAGTGACATTGACGCCGGGGAAAAAATATTCTACTATGACGTATGTTCTCTATATCCTTTTGTAAACAAATATTCAAAATACCCATTAGGACATCCTAAAATACATATTGGACACGAAGCGTGCGTTAACCTCGGAGATACCTTTGAAGAGCTTATAAAATGTACGGTTTTGGCACCTAAGTATTTATATCACCCTGTTCTGCCTTTCAGAATGCATAAAAAATGTTCATACTCTGTCGTACCTGTGCACAAACCTTCAACCAAAACGAGTGTACACACGATGACGTGGATAGACAGTTTACCGGTACATATGTTTCAGACGAATTAAAGAAGGCTCTTTCATTAGGCTACAAGATAATGAAATATTTCGAAATTTGGGAATACGAAGTGACTATGTACGATACACGAGTTAAGTCGGAAGGTTTATTTGCGGAATACATTAATACATTTTTGAAATTAAAACAGGAACACAGCGGATGGCCCTCCTGGTGTAAAACGGAATCGGACAAGCTGAAGTTTATACAAGAGTATTTAGATAAAGAAGGCATTCAGTTAGAATATGGGAAAGTTCAAAGTAACCCGGGATTCCGATATATGTGTGAGCTCATGTTAAACAGTTTTTGGGAGAAATTTGGTCAACGTCCCAACTTAGCTAGATCAAAAATTATTTATACGGCTGAGGAACTATATAATATTCTAACAGATCCCTCTGCATCGGTACTGCCTTTGTTGCCAATTTTAGACGATAAACTGGTTGTTAACTGGGAGAGCCCCGAAGAAGACGTCCATGTTTCGAAATTTACTAATGTAGTCCTAGCGGCCTATACGACTGCAAATGCCCGGCTAGTCTTATATAGTTATTTGGAAAAACTGAAGCGCAGAATTTTATATTATGATACGGATAGTATAATATTTACGGTTAAACCTGGGTAATGGATGCCTCCTAGAGGGGACTTTCTGGGGGATTTAACCGATGAGCTAGATTCGTACGGTTCAGGAAGTTATATTTCTGTATTTGCAAGCGGAGGTCCTAAAAATTATGCTTTCCGTGTTTTTTCTCCCTCTAAAAATGAACATTTTAGCGTTTGCAATGTCGAAGGAATAACGTTAAATTACGAAAATAGCCTAGAAATAAATTTTGAGTGCATAAAAGGAATGATACATAATAACACTGAGCCAGCGTATGTTTCTAGTAATAGAAAAATAGCAAGAACTGTTGCATGTGAAGTAATTGCAAAACCTGAAAGAAATATCTATAGGGAGTTATAATAAGCGGCCCAGATTAAATGATTCTTACGATAAGGTCCCCTATGGTTTCGCAAACTAAGATTTTTTAAGTAGTTTAGAAACCTAGTTTTTAATCAGTATATTTTTCCTTTTGCTTGTATTTATAAGTATTGCTATTTTAGTTATTAATTTTAGTTATTAATTTTCCTTTCATAGTTTCTTTTATGAATCTTAATTTGTATATTTTTTTATTTATTTAGTATTTCTATGGTTTTACTTATTTTATAACTTTGTAAAAATTATTGCTTTAGTTTACTTTGTATGTTTATAGATTTTTTACTCGGCTTTACAAAATCTTCTTATATTGTGATTTATAATTAATTTCTATATTTAAAAAAAGTTCTCCTTTATTCTTGTAATAAATTATAAATAAAAGACTTATAGTATGAAACTTAAATTTTATTTGCTTTAATGTCTTGACATAAGTATACTCCAGAGTAAACGCATATCGTCACACTAATTAGAAAAGCTCGTAACTCCACTTTTGACCGAAATTGATATTTTGGTACCATCTAATAGATAAAAACGGAACACGTTGATCTGGAAACCCTCGTAACTCCATTAAAATCGCATCGCGCAAAATTGCTGATTTTAATAACCACGTAACTCCATTGTGACCTACACGCTCGGGAGAAACTCGTAACTCCACATGACCACTCGATTGACACGTTGACAGGTGACAAATTGTCTGACAGCAATACGTTAATTAATTTACGTGTTCCGTGTTAATTACTAAGAAGTTTAAAGAAAAGTGTTATTTACGACAAGCTTATCATGCTATCACGTGGCCAAAGGATTCTCAACTTAGCATTAAGAAAACATCGGAATGTTGAAACGAATAACACCACTTTAAGGTTGGTTTAACTTATTTTACTTTACGTATGAATTTTATGTTTTTGGAATCCAAAATAGGTAGGCACTTTCTTGTCAGCGATAAGTGAATAGTTTTCGTTAATCTGTAGGTTGAATTTCACTACCCAAGAAAGCGATACTTCAACTCGACCCCCCACAAGATATTACAAACAGTCATGTATCAGCAGAAGAACTGATGAATGCAGAATTTGTTTACTTGGAGAATGACGACAAAAATACCACAACAGAAAATATTAATCAACATGTTTATGAAGAAGACGCCAATGATTATGCTGAATCAATATTAATTGATCATGACTATGTACCACCACAATCCCTAGACAGCGATATCAATAGTACAAGTGACTCGAACAATAGCGACAATCAGGCCCAAAATAATGAAATGATTGAAATTCAAGTAATAGAGCCTGAAGAACAACATGGAAACAACATGGAAACGGTCTAGAAGACAGCATGTCGATGATAAAACATGGGATGTAAAGAGACAAAAATTTAAACGTGAAAAGGGATTACAGTATAAAGGAAGACTAAAGGTAGATGGAAAACATACTTATGATAAAATAAGAGACTAAAGGAAATTGACGCAAAGATGTAAATGTACAACAGCAAACAAGACAACAAAATGTTTTAATGTTTTGATTTTGATGAAGATGATAGACAGAATATTTTCTATTTCTATTATTACTTATCTGACGCTAAGGCCGCCACCCATGGGTTATACGCGCCGATCCTGGAGGAAGATGTTCGCGTGTCCCTGAAACATCAAATGTCCGATGCCTCCGGCCCCGACGGTATGCGTTTGCGGGACTTGAGACGAGTTTTTCCCCGTCGTCTCTCGCTCCTATACAACGCAATGCTGTTCACGGGCACCACTCCCCCTTCTCTCCGTGGTAGCCGAACCACCCTCATCCCGAAGTCTGCCGAAGCCCCAGAGCAAGTTAATAACTATCGTCCTATCACCGTGGGGAACATTCTAGTCCGGTTGTTCTACCGCCTCCTCGCCCGCCATTCGCAGCGTGGGTTCATCTCTCTCGATGGAACCCTGGCGAATACCCTAACCCTGCAGGTGCTGATTAAGACCCCATCAAGTGACGACCCTCGACCTTCGCAAAGCCTTTGACACCGTGCCCCACGCTTCCATCTTGAGGGCACTAACGCGTTTAAATGTCGATCCCCGTCTGGCCGCCTACATCCGGTCAACCTTAGAAGACGCCACGACCACTGTCAAGTGTGGCCCTCACCTCACCCCCATCTTGGGGGTGAGACGGGGAGTTAAACAAGGGGACCCCTTGTCACCCCTCGTGTTTAACTTGGTGTTGGACGAGCTGCTCTGTCATCTTGAGCGGCTCGGAGGCGGGATCGACCCCTGAACGGTGCGAATATCTGCACCATCGCCTACGCTGACGACCTCGTGGTCGTCAGCCCGTCTCGTGAGGACCAACAGTCCCCGGTCCGCACTTGTCAAAGGTTTTTCGAAAATAGGTCTATGGAACTGAACCCGGGGAAATGTACCCACCTGGCCGTGAACCTCCTTCCGGCCAAAAAGCAGCTGTACACCGCTGCACGCTGTCGGGTCTACCTGAACGGCCACCCTATTCCCAATGTGGCCCCCGACCAGTGTTTTAAGTACCTCGGGTTCCGGTACCCCTATATGGGTACCGTGCGTCCCAGCCCTGCCGATCTTCGAGCGGCTCTCGCGCGGGTTGAGGAGTCGCCACTCAAGCCTCCGCAGAAGTTGGACCTGGTGAGAGAGTATCTCCTTCCGAAATACTTCTACGTCTTCCAATCTCCATCTGTCACCCGGAAGGCCCTCACCATGGCAGAGACAAGAGTATCCGCGCTTCAGTCAAGCGGATACTTCACCTGCCCCCCCCAGTCCCCCAAGGCCTTCCTTTACGCCGACCGAAAGGGTGGGGGTCTTGGCATCACTTGTTTCGAGGCCAAGATCCCCGACATCCTGCTCGGCCGCCTCCGCAGGCTTAACACCGCCGCGGATCCGCAGCTTCCGTTCGTCCTGGACTCCCCTTACGTTCTCCATCTTGCCGAACGCCTTGTTCAGATCACCCGGCGATTTGGCATTGGCCCCGTAGCCCAACAGGGCTACTTTCGGCAGAAGTGGGATTCTGCGTACGCCGGTGCTGGCCTCCCCGCCCACTCGCATCACCATGCCGCCTCCTCCTGGATCAAGGATCCCCCTCCCTTCTGGTCAGGGGGTGACTACGTCAAAGCCGTGCAGTTGCGGGCTGGAGTCCTCCCCACCAGGGGCGGTTTCCACACCCTGCAGCTGCCGTTCGAGCAGCGCAAATACCGGGCCGGATGCAACCGCGTCGAGACTCTGTCTCACGTGTTGCAGAAATGCCCGGCTGTCCACTGGGAGCGCTGCCGGAGACACGGCCACATTGTCTCTAAGGTCCAGAAGATGGCGACTCGATGCGGATGGGCGGTGGAGCCCAGAATCCGCGGGACGGACGGACGCCTCCGGATCCCCGACCTCATCTTCACGAGGGGTGCCGCCGCTGTCATCTGCGACGTCGCTGTGTCCTGGGAGGCCCCCAACAACCTCACTTCCGCCTTCCGCAACAAGGTGGCGACCTATTCCGAGCCTCCCTTCGTCGAGGCCCTCCAACATAGGTTGCCGGACTATAACATCGGTGTTTCGGCATTAGTGATCGGCGCTCGGGGTACCTGGTGTCCGGCCAACGATGACGTCGTCTCTCTTCTCGGCTTCTCTCGTTTGGACGTGGACTCCCTGGTCTCCGCTGCGGTTTTGGGCGGTCTGGCGATCCACTCCGCCTTCTGGAGGGTGGTGTGGGACGGTGACGGGGCGAATCGGACTGGACGATAAGGAAGGAGAACCCCTCGTCTGGACTGCGCGGTCGCACTTTAACTGCACCCCCTCTTGTTTTTAAATTTTGACGTAATTTTGTTTTGTGTGTTTTAATTCTTGACCTAATTTTCATAAATTCAATTTTGTGTTTGTATAGAGAGTCCCTTTGTTTTGTATACTGTCTGTGTGCAACCGCCCCCCGCTGAGTAACTGAGGACGGCCCTCATTTGTAAATGCCGAAATGTTTATTGTAATTCCAATAGCTAAAAACAATAAATGTGTCTATAGCCAAATGCCTCGTCATCTAATTAGTGACGCGCATGAATGGATTAACGAGATTCCCACTGTCCCTACCCACTATCTAGCGAAACCACTGCCAAGGGAACGGGCTTGGAAAAATCAGCGGGGAAAGAAGACCCTGTTGAACTTGACTCTAGTCTTGCACTGTAAGGAGACATGAGAGGTGTAGCATAAGTGGGAGGGGGCGGGAATATTATAACTATAGCTTTCGTTAGAATTTTCCATACTGCGTAAATCCACAAGATCAGCTTGGTGTAAATCATCTATGTTTGTAACATGATATTTATTCCGTGGAAATTTCTTTATTATTTGCTTATGGAGGGTATATGTGTCTTGTGCTTGTAACCATTTGTTAGGTACAGAAATCTGGATGGCCATAAATAATACAATTTTGGGGCAATAGGATACGTATTTGCAATAGCAAGTTATAAAATAAGTAAAACAAATAAACATACCAGTTCCGTGGTGTAGAGACAGTACCTGAGCTAAACGGCGTCTTAGTAATTAACCTGCGGATGTATTTGACAATTTGGCTTGGCGATGCGTCCACATGCAAATAAAGATATCTACTTTACTGATCTGTCGCAAATCGACAGATTAGGTACAAACTCATCGGGGGTAGTCCGCCCCCGACCCGCCCGCTGTTCAACCGGTAGTTAATCCCTAGTTACAGGGACTACCCAGAATGTTTGTACTCCGTCGACATTAGAGGTGTTGATACCGGGAGTTGCGTGCACGATAAATTAGCCAAAGATGCCACCCACGATCTATGGTCACGTTGGATGTTTAATATCGTCTCCGATAGCCCAGAGAGCGCTCCGCGGGGCGCTCTTGGACAAACCACCGGCTCGTCACCGGTGGTGTCAGGGGGAATGCCTTAAACAAATATAAGGGTCCCAACAAGTATATGATACGTATCATCTGAGGCTGGGCAATACCTCCTCGCCACCGTTTCTAGAACGGGACTAATCGCCGAACAACAATACATGTAGCCAATAACAGTTGGCCCATAATAAAATAGCCAGTGGCTTCTCGCCGAACAACAAAACATATGGCCAATAACAGTACAGTATAATTCATAAAATTCCATGGTGAGTATGACTTAATAAAAGTAACTTATTCTCACCCAATACCTATTATATCCAATATCTGGTTCTACTGCATCACTATCATGTGACTACACTCTACACTACACACTATAATTATTAACATACTACGCGTAGCGCTATCAATAATACTTCGCGTCCGAATTGTCGAATACCCACGCCTCTACTGACTAGTCATCCCTTAAAGTTTAAGCTTTACATCTGGCTTGTGAAATATGACACTCGCAACAAGAGCTTTCTTGCTTGTTAGCTTTAAAATCATATAAAGCGCCCAAGAATGTATAGAAAAGATCGTGGATCCTCATACATTCCTTAACCTTTTTAGGTGAAACCTTAATTTTTACGCTTGCAATTAATTTATTTTGACTAGAAAATCCCGCTACATGTTCTGGATTGTAATAAATACTTTCTAACACTTTCATTTTCACAAACGGAATGTTTCCCAATTTGCAGGTAGCTTCCCTCTTCTCTGTTCCCTACTTCTAATAGGCGTACCGGTATCAACAGAATCTCGGCCTTCTAATCTACTACTATTAGCACTAGCTTTATGCATCCAGTCTCTAAATCTGCTAGGGGTACTTGTTAATCCTTCACGACCTTCTTTGTAAATAACATTTCTCACTTTCGGATTTCCTATTAATTCCATAGGTACGTTGGCGTTTCTAAGAACAGCTTTGTATGGCTCCCACCTTAAAGGATGTTTTACTTTACGAGATCGAACCGTATTATTTATTAAATCTACAATATTGGAATCATCTATTTTGGTATTATGTCCCATGTTATACTATTATTTTTCTTTAGACGCTGAACTAGAAGTTTTGCTTTGTTTATGCAACTTTTAGGTACGCTACCTAAAATTTCCTGGTCAATGTCCCCTAAAGTTTCCCCGTGTTCTAAAATATTTTCTTCTTCTTTACTTTTAGAAAGTTCTTCATCGGCAACTATCGGTATAGTACTTGCGAAGACTATTCACCGTATGTAAATACCTTTGTAATACTTGCTGATACATACTCCATTTTTCGTTCACATCATACACACTGTTCAGAATATCCTCCATTTCCTTATCTAACGCCGAAAGATTGTTATTTTTAATATCAGTAGATTGATTTATCCGCCCCATTACGTTCTGATCGACTATAACCATTTTCTTCGCGTGCTCCATTTTAGTTATTTAAAGAGGCTTCCCAGAATACCTGTGATTAACGGCGCTAATACTAATGGTAAAAAGGTACCACCCTTTTGCACTAACAGCTGTTTCTTTTTCTTATAGCCGTCCCCAGATTTGATCAGGTTTCGTAGTAACTTCATGTACTTTGATCATTTAAGTTTTTGTGTGGGTTTTAGACGTATTTTTCCTTTTATTGTATTATATACACATTCACATATGCAGTGTATTAACTCTTTATCGGCTGATTTTAATAAGGCTAGTCTATATTTAGGTTTAGCTTTGCATAAAAATTTTAAAACATCAGCGTTCCTGACAACTGCGCGCGACATTATAAGAAATAAAAATAATTAGTGTCCTACTTTGTATTTATACCCTTTTCTAGGAATATGTATATGCGTAGGCGCGGCTTTCACTGGGTAAAATATTTGTCCGAAGCCTAAATGTTTCAGCTGTTTCTTGTTTAAGATCGAACAATAGATATCCATGAGGCCTTTCTGTCGCATCACGGTACGCTTCTTGTACAAATTTCGAATTTTCTGGACATATTTGTCTAGCATGTTTGAGCTTTGTCTCTAGGATTTTTAAAATATACAATGTAATTGGCATTTAGAGATATGTCCCTTTAACCCTTTCCCTGGTGAAATAAATTTTGCGTAATAAAAACACACTCAGATTGCGATGATGACTTCCTTTAGTAAAAATATCCACAACAGCTGTACCGGCCTCTCATTAAATCATCCAGAATAATTAAAACTGGCCGATTACCAGAAAAAGCACTATACTCTGGGACACCTTGTCTAAATTCCACGTGTCGCAAGTCTTTATCTGTATAAAGTTGTTGCCATTCATCGTAGAACCATATTATTTTGTGAAATTTAACATCACACAATTTCAATGTCTTAAAAAACCTTTGATAAAAAATGACTTTCCACAAGCTGTAGGTCCAGCTACGATACCCGTAAAGGGATGTTTAAAACGTAAATCAATATTGAAATGCGAATGTTACTTGTACAACAAAATATAAGCAAATGATACTTGAAGACTTTATACATTCTGTTTTATAGGAAAAATAAAAAATAGGTAAAAATATTATTAAATATTTATTTATAATACATGTCAAAACCTATTATATTTATGGTACGTCGGTGGCGGTTACCATATAATATCGCGTGTTCGATGGGCAGGAGAAACGAAGAAGAATACGTAGACTACTAAGTCGTTTATTAGTCTGTATGTTACCTTACATGTGTTGATGAATGAATGAATATATATTTACAGTGCGTGTTCTAGTTATAATACAATAGTGCCAGGTAAGCGTTCTACATGGTATTAAGGTTACTATACTACAATTTCTACACACGAAAAGAATGTGTAGCGTCGGCATCTTAACTCGAGTTCCAATTCAGTAAAGTGGGTCGAGGATATTTCCAGTGGCGTAACTGACGCCACAGGAGCCCCCTTGGAGTGATTAACGATAGCGCTCTAGAAATCGAACTTGGCGCCCAGAGCGAGTCGTCAATGGGACGGCTGCTGGAGGCGTCGGCTGATCGTGAACGTGGAGCGGTTCTTGATCTGCAAGGGGTGTGCTGGTGTAGTCGGCGTCGTTCAAGACGTATGCGGGCTTAAGACGGTCGACGGAAACTGTTACGTCTTTGCCCCGGATTGTGACAGTGTAGGTTTTGTCACGGCGTCGCACGACAGGATAGGGACCTTCGTAGGGTTGCTGCAGCGGAGCTCGGACGGCATCTCGGCGGAGGAAAACATGGTCTGCTGTAGCAAGGTCTCTAAACATAAAAGTTTTTGAATTATTTGTGTGGCGTGTCCCCGGAGTAGGACGCAGGGCATTAAAATGGCGTCTGAGGTCCTTGATGAACTCTGTGGGGTCGCTGGATGGCTTGAATTGTTGCTGTGTGATGAATTCACACGGGAGTCGGAGGGGTTCTCCGTAGAGCAGTTCTGCTGCTGTTGATTTTAGATCATCTCGCCAGGCGGCTCGTATTCCCATTAAGACGGTGGGTAAAACTTGTGTCCATCGGTCGGTTTCGTGGCATTTAATGGCGGCTTTGAGTTGCCGGTGAAAGCGTTCAATCATACCATTCGCTTGAGGGTGGTATGACGTAGTTCTGAGGCGGTTGGTGCCTGTTAAGTAACTGAGATGCTTGAAAAGGTGTGACTCGAATTGTCGACCTTGGTCTGTAGTTACGCGCAGGGGTGTACCAAATCGTGTTATCCAACCCTCGTAGAACGTTCTAGCTATGGATTCTGCCTCGATGTTGTCGGTCGGAAAAGCTTCTGGCCATCTGGAAAATCTGTCGGTACAGGTTAGGCAGTAACGTTTACCTTCTGAGATGGGCAGCGGTCCGACTATGTCGATGTGGACATGTTCGAATCTTGCGGATGTTACGGGAAATGTTGCAAGTGGGCTGGCGATGTGTCGGTGAATCTTCGATCTCTGGCATTGTATGCATGCTTGGGTCCATTTTCTGCAGTCGGCTCGGATAGAGGGCCAGACATAGCGTTGAGCTATGCATTTGGTCGTTGCTTTAATGCCGGGGTGCGAAAGTCCGTGAATAGCATCGAAAATTTGTTTTCTGAAAGACTTCGTGACAAACGGACGGATGCTGGACGTGGATGTGTCGCAGTAAATTGGTATGCCAGATGAGGGTAGGTGTACTTCTTTGAGTTGGAGTACAGAGTCGGGTCGAAGAAATTTTTGAATTTCGGAGTCATTCGCTTGTGAGTTAGCTAGTGACTCGAAATCGATGGGTGCAGTTATCTCTTCTGTGCGAGAGAGTGCATCGGCTACGAGATTGGTTTTGCCGGAAATGTGACGGATGTCAGTAGAGAATTGTGAAATGAAATCGAGGTATCGAAATTGTCGGGGTGAGCATTTTTCGGGCTTTTGACGGAAAGCGAAGGTGATTGGTTTGTGATCTGTGAAAATGACGAAATCACGACCTTCGATCATGTGCTGGAAATGCTTGACGGCTCGGTAAATTGCGAGTAATTCTCTGTCGTAAGCGGTGTACTTCTTCTCGGCGGGTGATAGCTTTTTGGAGAAGAAAGCGAGGGGTTGCCAATCATCGTGAATACGCTGTTGCAGGGCGGCGCCAATGGAAGTGTCAGAGGCGTCGCTGATTATTGCGAGCGTTGCTTGGGGGTTTGGATGTGCAAGAAGCGTTGCACTGGCTAGACTCTCTTTACAGGCATCGAAAGCGGTTGCCGAGGCGGAGTTCCAGACGAGTTGTGTCTTGCCTTTGGCGTTGCCGTGTAAAAGGTCGTTGAGTGGAGCTTGGAGTGCAGCGGCATTGGGAGTAAAACGACGATAGAAGTTTATCATTCCCAGAAATTGCCTGAGTTGCTTCACTGTTTGTGGGCGGGGGTAGCTGCGGATGGCATCTACTTTTGCCGGAAGTGGTCGTGTCCCAGTTTCGGAGACTTGGTAACCCAAGAATGTGACGGATTTGGAACTGAAAACACACTTCTGAGGATTGATTAGAATGTTATACTGTTTGAGACGCTGGAATATCTGTGAGAGATGTGCGTCGTGCTCTTCCGCTGAGGATGATGCTACTAGTATGTCGTCGATGTACACATAGCAGAAATGTAATCCTCTGAGAACTTCGTCGATGAAACGTTGGAAAGTTTGGCCGGCGTTGCGTAGGCCAAATGACATGTACGGGAATTCGAAAAGACCGAAAGGGGTAGTTATCGCCGTTTTGGGTATATCTTCTTCAGCTACGGGAATCTGGTTGTAAGCTCGGACCAGATCGATAGTGGAAAAGTGAGTCTTTCCTTGAAGAGATTGGGCGAAGTCTTCGATATGCGGTACAGGGTAGCGGTCGGGGATGGTTCGAGCGTTTAGAGCTCGATAGTCACCACAGGGTCTCCACTCGTCACCGTGTTTGGGTACCATGTGAAGTGGAGAAGACCAACTGCTTTCCGAAGGGCGTGCAGTTCCAAGTTGTACCATTGTCTCGAATTCTTTTCTTGCAGTTCTCAGTTTGTCGGGGGGCAACCTGCGTGGTTTGCAGTATACAGGTTGTCCGGGAATTGTGCGGATATGATGCTTTGTTGAATGCGTCGGTTTGTGAGGAAGTCCCATGGGTTTGGTAATTTCTGGAAACTTCAGCAGAAGAGGGTGCTGAGGCGAGGTGCCAGAAACGGTTTGGATACATGTATGGTTGTCGTTGCATTTATAAGCGCGTGCAGAAATGCGAGTTAGGGGATCTAGTAGGCATTGATTTTTTATGTCAACCACCAGATTGTAGTGGTGAAGAAAATCAGCTCCGATAATGGGCTTGGATACGTCGGCAATGACGAATCTCCAAGGGAAAGATCTTCGGAGGCCTAGATTGAGATCTAGCGTGACGAAACCATATGTGTGAATGGGTGTGCCGTTTGCTGCCTGAAGAAGGTAGCTCGTCTTGATGCGAGGTGAACGAGAGATGTTTCGGGGGTAAACACAGAGTTCTGATCCGGTATCAACCAAAACCTGTGCTCGGGAATCTCTATCGAAGACGAAAAGGCGGCAGGACTTCTTCTTGGCCATGTCATCGGTTGCCGTTACGGGTGACTGGCCTGTGCGTTTCCCGAAGACTGGAAATTGCACGGGGGGCGGCACTGCCTCGCGTTGGTACCGAAAGTGCGGTGGTACCAACAAACTGCGCCTTCGTTCCGTGGAGAAGAGCGAGATCGGGAGCGTCGAGAAAATGCTGGGGATCGTGAGCGTGAGAAAGACGCTACACGTGCTCTGGAACGGGGGAGGCGGGATGCGGCAGTGGCGTTTGTGTTGAGTTGCATGGCGGAGACGGTATTAGATAGTTCCCTTACCATGTCGTGCAGAGATGAAACTCTGTGAGTGGATGAAGTGCTGCGGGGAACGGCGTCGTCGATAGCGTCGGCTAGTTCGGCGGCTTCATCCAGGTCAGCGTGCTTCTGTGTAGCCATTATCGGTTGCATGTGGGCTGGAAGGCGTCCCAGCCAGAGGGTACGGATCATGGCGTCGGGCACGGTGGTTCCGGCTAGGGCACGGAGGTGCCTCAGGAACTGAGACGGTTTGCGGTCACCAATCTCCTCCTGCTCTAAAAGCTGGCGCGTTTTCTGCTCTTGCGACGCGCACAGCCTCGCAATGAGCTCGGTTTTTAGCTTGAGGTACTTATTATTGGCGGGAGGGTTAAGCAATATGTCACGTACCTCTGCGGCATATTTGGGCTCCAGATGTCCGGCGACGTACGTGAATCTTGTCTCGTCTTTGTCGAGGCCGGCGAGGGAGAACTGGTGCTCGACCTGAGCAAACCAGATCTCGGGATCGGACTGCCAGAAGGGCGGGATTCGTATCCCTACACGTTCTGCGGCAGCGGGAGCGGCGGCGGGTGGTGGCATGCTGTGGACCGTGTTGTTCAAGCGTCAGCTCTGGACCAATCGCTTGCAGTCGTCTGCCGGGCTGACGCGACGCCGCTAGCGGTCTGCGCTATAATGACCTCCTCTCTGACCTCCTTCGAAAGCGGAGTGCCCATTAGTAAGATAAAATAAATTCGTTGCTTACTTGAGTTCGTGGGTTCTGGAGGAGCGATCACTGGGTTGTGCGGCAGGCGGCGGGACGGCAGTTTTCTTCGTTGTAGGTCACCATTTATGAGGGTGGCCTTCCATCACGTCGGGGAGTCACCAATTATGGTACGTCGGTGGCGGTTACCATATAATATCGCGTGTTCGATGGGCAGGAGAAACGAAGAAGAATACGTAGACTACTAAGTCGTTTATTAGTCTGTATGTTACCTTACATGTGTTGATGAATGAATGAATATATATTTACAGTGCGTGTTCTAGTTATAATACAATAGTGCCAGGTAAGCGTTCTACATGGTATTAAGGTTACTATACTACAATTTCTACACACGAAAAGAATGTGTAGCGTCGGCATCTTAACTCGAGTTCCAATTCAGTAAAGTGGGTCGAGGATATTTTCAGTGGCGTAACTGACGCCACATATTCTTGATAATATTCTAATTTATTATTAACATCTTTTTTTATTGTATTATTTAATTTTAGTAACATTTGTATTTGTTTTTAATGACATTGACAAATACTTCATCGTTATCGCTATTTTGATAGACACCGCCACTTTGTAAAATTTCATCCGCAACATCGATTACAAAATAATCGTAATCCGGATAATGACGTTTCTTCAGTACATCCATCAAATTAACAAAAAATTGTCCAACAGAAACTAAACGTTTTAATGTATTATACGCCATGTAGACACACGAACCGTTTGGGGATAAGATTGAAAATATACCAAGCTTATCCAAACGCACTTTCAGTTTGCTTAAAGAAACAATTTCTTGCGTTTCACTTGTGACCTGTACATTTAATATTTCATCTCCTCTTTCCAGAAATTCCAAAAACTCGTTTTTTATGAAAGAAACGACCTGATAATAACTGGCATAGTGAATTTTGAATGTAACACAGTACAGGTTAAAGGGATCCACTCCAACAGAGACCATTTTTGACTCGGAATTTGTAATGGGAAAACTTACTTCGTCTAATAGACGATGCGTTTCCCTTTGAACTTGTCTCTTCTCAGCGGTCAAAGCTTCATATGCCCGTATGTTTAAGTTACTCCACTCCTCGGCTGATATTACCAATTCCTCTGCGAACGGGTCCTTCTGGTCCTGGTGCTGCCCCTTTGAACTTTTCCGGTTTGGAAACGACGATTCTTGAGGCGGCAGCGGTGACATTTTCTTACACGTTTCTTTACGTTTTTTGAAGTCGAACCTTTTGACCCTCTTCGACGGTTGCTTTTCATTCTTCTCACACGACCTCTTCTTCGACGTGTTACTCACGGAATACATGACACGCAGCTTGCAACTTTGTGAAAATAGAGTTAGTATAATTGAACACGTTTCTTTTATACAAAAATATTAGTCATTAGGAACTACCAGTTTCGATTAAAAAGACTCATTTGGGAAATCGCCGCCAATTAGCAATAATTAATGAAGGCCAAAGACACAGCAATTAAAAAGTAATTAGAAAGTAAGTATTTTTGCTTCTAATTTAGTAGTATTTAATTAATAAAAAATTTGTTCTTGGTCGCGCTATTGCACGTTTAAATAATTAACAATGATTTCTTGGGTTTACAGGCTTTAATATAGTCCGACCAAGCCTTCGCCTACCTAGAATAAAATCTTTAATTTGCCTAATGAGTACCAAAATTTGTTTTGCTTTTTAATTTTTCTATTGTTTTTAATACACTAATAAATGTTTAAATAAAGTTCATGTTTCACGAATTCCTCCATTTTTCTTCAATTAATAATAATAATAAAGTCTTTATTAGAATAAGCTACATAAAATATCAAAAAAATATATACAGTGACCGGCAGAAAGTCCGCACCATATGGGAAAATTTTTTATCTTTTAATTTAATAAATAAATAGGAATATAAACTTAAAGTTAAAGTTAAAGGGTGTTGCTATAAGAGTTAATAATTTCCGAAAGCATTCAGCCTGTTATTAGGCAGGAATTTTAAAGTGAATCATTGTAATCTATCTACAACGAAAAACGACTCAAGGTCAAGGCGCTTTGGAATATGAGCCGGGCGGGAAAAAAAGAAATATAAATACATATACAAATAAAGAAATTTAAACATCGAATAGGCAAACGCGGTATTTTTGATACTCGCAAAAGAACAGGACCGTGCCTAGAAAGGGACACCGCCGATTACCGACAAGGAAGAAGGCAAATTTGCGAATAAAATGGCAAGCGCAAGCGGTGAAGACGAGTACTCCACTGACGAAAATAAAAGAAAAAGAGATAATGGAGAAGTAGGAGAGGTCTTTTTAAGAAGTAGTAAAATTAAAAGAACGCCGACTAGAAGAGGAAGTGAACCTGATAGAGACGATAAATTGGACAGGGTGATGCAAATGTTAAAAGACCTGGCAGTATCCGTCAATGACATTAAAATAGAACAACAGCAGTACAGGGAGGATATGAATGCTTTAAAAGTAGAAAATGAAAAACTAAAAAATGAAAACAAAGCCGTGGGATCTTGCTGGCATGCGCGAGTCAGTAGTCGTTAATGCTCGGCAATAGTGCCCGCGGTTTGGCTATGGATGGGTGACCCATTTCTGCGCTGTGGCTAGGGCGCGCCTTGGATCGCCTATCCAGCTTTATCTAATGAGGTTTTCCAGGTTTTCCTCATTCTCGCACTAAATGGTGGGTAGAGTACTAACAACTGTAGGTCGTTCCTGTGAAGCACCTGCGGCCAATAGTAATATGCCGCCTCCTCCGTCCCGCACAAGCTATATAGTTAGCTTCTGGGGCTAACCTTAGGGTTAGCAGGAGTGAGTAGAGATATTATTATTATTATTACATGAAATTAGAAATCAAGTGCCTCAATGATAGGTTAGAAGATCTTGACAAGAAAGAGAGGAAAAATAATTTGGTAATTACGGGAATGAATATTGGCACAAATGATGGAATTAAAATAAAAGGGGCGTCTAAATTTTTGGAAGAAAGGTTAAAGCTGAACGTTGAAATAAAGCAAGCATATAAAATAGGACCTAAAAGCTGTGTCATAGAATTGCATAAAGTTGAAGATAAGATCGAAATACTGAAAAATAAAAGCAGACTCAGGACTTACAGTGAAGAAAAAATATTTATAAACCAGGACAGAACTAAAAGGGGGAGAGAAGTGGAGAGATGCATTCGAAAACTGGCGGACGAAGAAAGAGGTAAGGGGAACCGAGTTAAGATAGGGTACCAAAAACTTATAATCAAAGAGGAGGTATGGGAGTGGAATAAGGAAAGGAGGCAGTTAGAAAAGAAAAAGGGGGAAGACTAGGGATCGCGGGAACCTCAAAAAACTAAACAACAGTGCAAATACTAAACTGAATGAAGGGAAGGGTGACAAGAAAATGAAATGGACGCTGGCGACATGGAACATAGTAAGTTTTAACAATAAAGAAGAAGAGCTTTACTACGAATTTGAAAGGGCACGAATTGATATATTGGCAATATCAGAGATGAGAAAGAAAGGTAAAGGTGAGAAGGAAACAGAAGGAGGACATCTGTTGTTATATAGCGGAGTCGACCAAAAAATGAGAGCGCATGGTGGTGTGGGATGTCTAATACATAGAGAATTTGCAATTTGTACAGTATGTAACTGGTTGGAAGTGTGTAAATGAGAGAATAATATCATTGGAATTAGAATTGCAAGACAGAAAGAAGACAAAAATCTTGGTTGTGTCTGGACCTAATGAGGACGACAAGGCTGAGGAGAAAAATAAATTCTGGGAAAATCTAGCGAGAGACAGAAGACTATGAAAACCGAATATACGTCGTAGGAGATTTTAATGCCAGAGTTGGTAGAAGAAATGTCCAAAACCAAAAAGTAGTAGGAGTGAGAAGAAACCAGAAACAACAATGGACAGAGACTGATAGATTACTGCATTGAAAATGAACTATTGGTTGCAAATACTTTCTACACACAAAAGGATATACATAGATTTACAAGAGTTAGAGAAAGTAGAAATGAAAAATCAATAATAGACCTAATCCTTGTAGACCACAAACATAGAAAAGAAGTACAAGACGTCAGAGTGTATCGAGGCTCGGAAATAGGAAGTGATCATCATCTTCTCAAAGCGAAAATAAGTATGGGAATACAAACACCAATACTAACAAAGAATAGTGTAGCAAAAAGTAAACTGAGAAATGTATCAATAGACATATAAACTGAGAAACGAGGAAACAGCTACAAGTTTTAGAGACAAAGTAGAAATCAGAGTGAATGAAATTGAGGCAGACAGGTACGATGAAAGTATAGAAAACCTTTGGAAAATATTCAAGGAAATGCAGCCGCCGATACATGTGGAATCTGCAGGTAAACGAATAATAAGAGACAAACAGCTTGGTGGAATTATGGCATAAAAGAAGAAGTAAAGAAGAAGAAAGTGATTGGGAAAGAATACCTAAACAGTAAAACACAGGAAAGCTACACCAGATATAAAATACAGAGAAACAAAGTTAAGGTTTTGGTGTTAGAGGAGAAAAAGAACGCATGGGAACATTTTGGTAGAAAATTAGACGAAGACGCGAAATCTAATCAAAAATTATTCTATAGGTCATTAAAGAACCTAAAAAACGAAAACCACGATAAGATAAATTTTATTAAGGACAGAGATGGGAAACTAATAAAAGAGGGACATAACATAATGGAACGATGGAGAGACTATTTCAGTGAACTGTTGGGAGGAAAGAGGGTGGAGAAAGAAGAGATAGATCAAGAAGATAGAGAAGAACAAGAAGAAATAAAAATTGAAGAATTAGAAGAAGCAATAAAAAAGCTGAAAAATGGCAAGGCGGCTGGACACGACAAGATAACAACAGAAATGGTAAAGAACATGGGACGAAACGGAATTATGCTGTTAAAGAGGGTTATTGATAAAGCATGGAAAGAGGGAAGAGTTCCTAGTGACTGGGAAGTGGGGATAGTCATGCCAGTACATAAAAAAGGCGATAAGATGAAATGTGACAACTATAGAGGGATAATTTTGCTCAGTACAATAACAAAAGTTTATGAAAGAATCCAGAACACTAGGTTACAAACGTACATCGAATCGCAGATGGAAGAGACGCAATCAGGTTTTAGAAAAGGAAGAAGCATTCAGGATAATGTATTCACAATAAAACAAATAATTGAGAAGTTGCTAAAGCAAAGCAGACAAGGGTACACGGTTTTCTTAGATCTGGAGAAAGCTTTTGATAAAGCCCCAAGGGAATTAGTGTGGAACAGCTTGAGGAAAAGAGGAGTAGACCAACAACTCACGAAAGCTATACAAAGTATTTACCGAAACAATAGTAACTATGTAAGAACAGCAGACATGGTGTCTCGACAGTTTGACGCTAGAGAAGGTTTGAGGCAGGGTGGAGTACTGAGCCCTACGCTTTTTACGATGTTGATGGATGACATAACAAAAGAAGTAAAAAAGAAGGTAAAAGCTTTACACGTGGGACATTATAGATTGAAGCAAACAGTGCTTAGTGAGTGTACATTCGCGGATGATGTGGTGATTTTCGCTAACACAGAGACGGAGTTACAGCAAAATATAAATGAGTGGAATGAGGTATTCAAGAGCAAAAAATTGACAATAAACAAGGTAAAGACAAAGGTGATGGTTCTAGGGAGGATACAGGAAAATATAAGAATAGAGATCGAAGGAGTGCAATTGGAACAGGTTAACTCTTTCAAATATTTGGGAGTGCAGATTGATAATCGAGCAAGTTGTGAAACTGAAGTTAAAGCAAGAATAGAAGCAGCTGCTAAGATGTATCATGCATTGAACAGAACATTTCTGAATCAGAAGGTTATTTCTAGAAAGACGAAGATGTCTGTATTCAAATCGGTGTTTAGGCCGATATTAACTTTTGGTAGCGAAAGCTGGATCTTGTCAGGTGCCTTAAAAAGTAGTGTACAAGCCATGGAAATGAAGTACTTGAGGAAGGTGATAGGAATAACCAGAAGGGATAGAGTAAGAAACGAAGAAGTGAGAGAGGAACTAGAAGTCGATTCAGTCTTAGAAAAAATAGAGCAACACCAGCTAAGATGGTTTGGACATTTGCTGAGAATGAAAGACAAGCGAATGGCAAAATGTGTCTGGCAAACGCGAGTTCAAATCAAAAGAGGAAGGGGTCGACCACCAGAGACATGGGATGGAACCATCTGTAATGTATTGTCAAGAAGGGGTCAAACGTGGGAAAGTGCAAGGGAGATGGCAAAAAACAAGAAATAGTGGGTGAAATTTGTTTATGGACGTTATTCCCACGCTACAAGAAAGGGATCTGGATGCTCGCATTGACTTCAGTTTTTGGTTCCAAGGTACAAGAGAAGATAATTCGTATTTTGAACAGCATATTTTATTAACGAACGAAGCAACATTTATAAGTAATGGAATAGTACATTCACACAACTGCTCAACTTGTTATACGGGGGTAGACCCGGAAAAATGACACAAACAGTTTTTATATCTTAAAGACCTGACACTTGATATTCTAGCATAACTTTTAATTACAAATAAATTTTCCTCATAAAATTATTTTCTAAAATGAGAAATAAGAGTACTTTACTCTTAGAGCAATTTGAAATTTTCGCCCCTCCCTCGTATACTACAAAAGTTTTAGAGAGTTTGATGGGTGATATTTTGGTTTAAGGACATGCAGGACTTTTTCACAATAAAATACGTTTATTGAATTAAAATATAAAATTTTTTCTCATATGGTGCCAACTTTCTGCCGGTCACTGTATATAAATTCTATAAATCCAACAAAAAAAACTAAAAATAAAATTCAACCTTCCAACCATCATTGAAGAAAACATAACACAAAAAGATTCTACACATCCAATAAAGCTAAAAAGAAATTTCTGCCTCAACATGGTAATCAACCATACAAGAAAATAATTACTGCAAAAATTTTTGATTGTAAAATAATAATAATAATAATAATAAATTTATTAACACCGTTCACAATAATAATTCACATATACACTATATACACAAATGATGTCAAAAGGCCAGCATTCAGACATCTACAAACATAATATATGCAGAGTCTGATCCACCATGTTGGCCCGAATTAAGCACTTACACCAAAAGCCAGGATAGTAAAAGATGACCAAATGAGGTGCAAGATGAAGATGATGATAATTATGGCTTGGCAGAAGTTGAAGAAGAAATGGAAGAATTAGAAAGAAAGGTAGGAAGTACGAAAGTAAGAAAGAAAGTGAAGAGGAAAAGGATAAAAGAAGAATATGTAAACAAAACCGACACCGCACGCAGCACACAAAATAAATCAGGCACTATTGATTGTCAAGCAAAGTCTTATGGAGTTTATTTCTAAAGGCAACGCAAGGTAATGACAAGTCAATGTAGTTATATCTATTTAAGCAAGAAGCAATGTTATATGAAAACGAACGCTTAAAAATCTCCTTGCGATGCCTAGGTATAGTAAGCAGTAGAGACTTACGACGTGTGGCAACACTATGCACATCAGCACGAAAAACAACTTTTTTATATAAGTACAGAGGCAGTTGGAATTTAATAACTTTCAGAAAGAAACATACCATGTGAAGACGCCGTCTATTAATCATGTTTAACCATCCAGCATCCTTTAACTTATGGGAAATACGCGAACGTGACCCGATCCCGAACATCAAACGAAGGCATGAATTTTGCACTTTCTGAATACGAAAAGCATCAAAGTTAGTTAAGCATGGACCATAAACACTATCACAGAAGTTAAATTGCGACAGAACAAGCGAGTCGCAAAGTAACTTCTTCGTATCCAGAGTTAAGCAGTGTCGCTGACTATATATCAACCTCAGTGCCATATAAGCTTTCCTTAACATGTAGTTGATGTGTTGAGTAAAACGCAAGTTATAGTCGACATACAATCCCAAGTTTCTAACGCAGTCCGAGAATGGTATAATTTCATTATTTATTGTTAACACAAGTTCATTTATAACACGATTTCTAAATGAATCATTGCCAAACAAAACTGCGCATGATTTCTTAGGGTTGATTTTTAAAAGATGTTGTTTAGAGGTCTGAAATAAGGGGCCCCGCGTGTGCAACATCAGCAACGTCAAAGGAATGATAAATCTGAGCATCGTCAGCATATAAATGGTAATTACAATGTAGAAGAGACCTGTGAAAAAAAGATGTGTAAATGGTGTATAAGATAGGGCCAAGTATGCTGCCCTGAGGCACACCAGATGCCAGGCTACGCGGCACAGACAAGTTATTGTTGCATTTAACGCATTGACTGCGCTCCGATAGAAAAGATGCCACTAAATTGATTGAGTCGGGTGCAATACCCACATAATGTAACATAGAAATAAGTATATCATGATTCAACATGTCAAAAGCTTTGGAATAGTCAATCAAAACAAGAACTGTAACTTTACTGCTATCGCACGCTGAAATAATGTCATCTGTAACCTCTGAAAGAGCAGTAGCACAGCTATGCCCACGCCTGAAACCCGATTGCCTCAAAGGCAGCACACCACAAGAATCTAAATGCATACGCAACTGCATCTCAAGTATCTTTTCAAGAATTTTTGAGAAAACCGGTAAAATACTCACTGACCTCAGATCACTAAATTTGGGTTTTATATTTTCACCCAATTTTCACATGACATAATTATGCATGCCCAGCATATAATCAGATATACAGGTGATAATGTTAAAGTGGTCAAGAATATTAAGAGCGCAGATATAGTATAAAGTTATCAAAATGAGTAAAAAATCTTAACCTATACCTGTGAGTCTACAAATCAACTTTTTCTGTATTTATTAAACATTTAGCACTATGAAAAAAATCTGTGTGGGCTGACGTAAAATAATTGACTTGATTATTGATAATAAACCATGCCTGTGACACACCGCAGTATTTTATATAGTGCGATAAACGTTAATACAAGTACATACAGAAAATAGCTATCGCATGATTTCTATGAAAGAGTTGATTTGTCGGCTTATGTATACAAATGCTGTAAATTTACATACAATGAATAGTAGAACTTGAATAATATGGAATTTTATTGTATTTTTTACAGTAGAACTTTACTTGCGACCGATTTTAATTACATGGTATTGTGATATTCATGTCTTCAAACCGTAAATTTACGATGTTTCAATAGTATTATTATTATTATTATACTGCAAATTTACATATAGTGATAGTAATAATCAGTACACTTAATTGGAATTCTACTATATTTATAGTTGAAATTTACAGGTGCAAAACTTTAATTACATAACATTACCTGTAATATTCCTGTCCTCAAGCCGTAAATTTACGGTGTTTCAAGACTGACTTTGCTTCACTGTAATATTACAACATAAAATTTACTTGAGAAATAAAATTTACGCAGTGCATTTACGAGACGAAATGTTTTTTTTTACAAGTTAAATGAAAATTTATGCACGAAACGCAGGTAAAAGAATTGCCATTGATTAATACCTGAAAAATTTATATGTGTTGGAATCAGCAGAGGCGCGCGAATTTTCAAACAACTTTTTATAACTTTTATAGGTTTTAAGCCATTTAGAATACGTTAGGGTGACAACTTATTCCAAATCTTAGATAGTGAGTAGTGACCTGCGCCCAGGTGATCGCGCCAATTTAGGCTTCGCTTAATTGGTGAGCACATAATTGCGCCAATTTGTTACCCCTTCAATAGGCTGAAAGCTTGCTAATATTTCCGCGCAAACCAAATCCATCCTAATATTTCTTCATCGTCCATTTTAATCTGCCCATTTCTTCATCGACCACCGCCAAGTATAGTTCAGTTCTCCAGTTTTACCTGCCTAAGTTTTTGTAGTATGGAGCATGAAGGTTTCAGGTACAGAATAAGCCTAAAAGCCGCAAATGACGACATGTAAGTACATACTTTTTTTCTAATTGCAGTCGGAAACAGGAAATTTTACCAAAAATAAAATGGGCCTTACACGGAAACAAACGGGAAACAGTGAACACTTTGTTGTAATTTAAGCAAATATTTTTGGTGCCGTAACGAAGCATTTTGTCGAAGAATAATAGGTTCGGATGTTTAACAAAATTCAATATAATATGGACAAATTGTATCTCAGCACGAAAATTATTTTCAGTAATGTATCTTTTCGATACGAGGTGGAATAGTCGAGTTACACGGGAAAAACGAAAATATTTTTTTCTGTTTCTCAGCCATAACTGGTATATCATTTTAAGATAACATCAAACCAATGCTAATGGTACCGTTGGATATATATTTTTTCAGCCTGATATGGAACTAAAACATGTAGTTTTGCTAGATTATAGTTATTAATTTTTAATAAATTGTTCAATATTATTTTCCAAAAAATATAGCGTGTGCCGTGACTGCCTACATATTAAATAATTTTCATTCCATTCACGGCAATAAATAAAATAACATCAGATTATTCAATTATAATTAACAAGCTTCTTCTTAGTTAACAACAATTACCGGCATTTTACAATGTCTCTTATTTCTTATATTTTTATTTGATAGAAATCCTGATGGTCAGTACGTATGGGTATGCAACATCCGAGTCAACTATGAGACGGAGCCGCAGAAAGAATTTGCCGCCAATCCCAGACTCCCTGGCAGATTTGGCCGACATTCTGGCAGCAGAACCAATGATGTTTGTCTGCCATGATGATGAATCCATCTTCACAGCAAAAGTGGCAGACGACACGTTGCTGTTCTGCTGTCGTAAAATAATGATGGACGTTCTCAACCGTGGATTGAGCGAAATACTCATGGATGGGACATTCAAAGTTCGACCCTCTTCTTCGGCGTCCCTGCAGCTTTTTTATTATACATGGCATAGTGGACACTTTTATATGTATTACGTAGCACAGTTTGTACAGTTACTGACATAGTAATTTTCAGTCAGTGCCGCTTGTGTACTGTTTGATGCCCAATAGGACACAGGCGGCATATGAGAATATATTTCGGTATGTCGTGGAGAATATTGCTCCCACGTTCAGGCTTTTTCTCATAATGTCAGATTATGAGAAAGGGTTGCAAGAGGCAGTACGCGTTATTTTCCCGGATTCCGAAATTTAGGGATGTTATTTCCACTATGCCCAGGTAAATCACTTAGTTCTTCAAACATTTTTACGTACTAATGCATATTCTAAGAGATATGGCAATTAATCACAATAACTTTTAGGCTATTTGGAGGAAACACAGGACATTAGGTTTACTTGAGGCGACTAATGGGGATGATTCAGCTCGCAGTGCTGCAGATGTGCAGGGCGCTGCCCCTTCTTCACGCGGACAGGATGCGGGAGGGCCTGGAGGCTATTCGCACATACAGCAGCACGTGCAGCTACGCCACGATCTGAAAAACTTTCTCAATTACATCCACAGGTAAAAAATACTTCTTACGATTTTCATGTCTTCCTTTGATTTAAATTATAAAGATATTAATAATTTTTGTAGCTACTGGATTCGTGGTGTAGGCTGCAACACTGTGAGTGTCTGAGGGCTACCACGACGCACAAATAACAATATTGAGTCGTTTCATAGTCGCCTCAAGCAGAAATTCTATTGCTGCAGCCCGAATGAATGGATGTTTTTGGGTAAGAAACCACTTGATAACTTTGTTGTCTGTATATATGAAAATATAACATTTTAGAAAAATTATCTGCCACAATGCGAGATGCGGATGTTTTGCTTCGCCAGATCGACGGAGGGGCAAGAATAAATCGCCCTCGATTTATTCCGCTACGCTGAATCTGCAGAATGGGACAATACCATTACTGGCCTTTCTACAAGGGGTTCGCCACTCCGTTGCTGCAGCAGCGGCAGTGGGCCAATAATCAAGGCCGGGATGAAGATGATTATTATCAAGGTATAAGTTGCTTAAAAAATAATACCTTCTTATTTGAATAACTTAAATACTTCCAGAAATTCTGGAGATTGCAGTGACGATGATGCTGATGGTCTGGCGGGTAACTGTTTTATAATTTCAAATATTTTTAAAATATTTATGTATGTAAGACGCAGAGGCTGTAAATGGTTTGTATAATTGTTAAAGTAATTTTATAATTTTCTTGGTGAACAATTATGTTTTAGAAGGTCAGTTAGCAGGGCCAGAGGAAGGCATGAATGAGCCATTTGCAAACGGTAGCTTTATAAATAATGCTTTTCAATATTTTATTCTTTAACTATTGATAATTTTACAGATAATGACATGGGACAGTTACATGTGGAAGGTGAGCACATGAATAATGCCAGTTATAGATACAACTCAGTTCGTTTATATGCTTATTTTTTGTTGCCAATTTCACATAGTAGGTATATCGTAGAGTATTCAGGATCAAACGATTAATATGATTAGATTTGTACTTGATACGTTAACGTTAGCATCTAGCAAAAATACGAAATGGGCGCAGTTTTGACAGAGGGTTAGGGTATGTAAATAACTAAAAATAAAACCAAAATTTTGGTATGTAAGGCATGTGAAAATTAAACTCTAATATAAATATGAAGCGAGAAATTAGAAGTTACGCAGTTCTGTTATAACTCAGTATGGTATGTGTACTGTGGACAAATGGACATAAAACAAATAGTTGTTCCTAAAAAACGAAACAATTATTATGCTCAGGAATGATCAATTTAGAAAATTGAAAGACACTCTTTAAAAAGGTATGTATAGAGCATGGTTTTATTCAATTACAAAAATGAACGATACGAAACGTGAATAGGAGAAAATTAGAGCTATTTGGAATGTAGTACACTACAGATGCTTTATGAAGTGAGCTTGGAAAGCTAAGGTTAGCAATTGGGATGTATGAAAGATGAGTTCTTGAAGATAGGAATAAAGGGACGTAGGCCAAAATTAGACAGTTTGCAAATAATCAAGGATGTAGCATGTTCCACTTTTAGCTCAGAATAGCAAAGGATGAAGGCACGCAATCAGTCTTTGCACTGTTTACCTTATGATGATAATGAAGCTTTCTATCCGTTATAGACAGGTGGGAAGAAATTCCCGCAAAGCATTTTTTCCGGCTGAAGTGGAAGAGATCCCAACAAGATTTTGGCTTCCTCTTGCTCCAGATGAAGGTATAAAGCATATAATATACTAGTTTTCTTTATTTGCAAAGCAATTCTTTATTGGAAACCCAACTTATATAGAGTGCGTCGAATTTTGTGCACATAAACCATAGGACGGTGTCATGCGATAAAAACTGAGCAAAATGTTACTTCATGATCAGATCGGTGATCAACCATTTTAAAAATCTGAAAATAGCAGTCTTAAATTTCGACTTTAGATGCTTAATCAATAGGATAAAATTAATACATGTATAATAAACTTTTAAAGACAAATATAGTTGTTATGAATGAATATGTTACCGTCCAAACCCGATTTCAGGAAAAACTAGTTTTGCCTAGACCAAACCGGTATATCCGAAGAGCGATAGGATGAACCAGTTTGGCCTAGGCAAAACTAGTTTGTCCTGAAATCAATGTAAAACTGTCAGGATAAATTGATTTGTTCTAGGCGAAACTAGTTCGGCCTGAAATTACAATTCACTCTGTAGTATAAACTAGTTTAACCGTTAAAAGTAACTGCACTTGCGTATTCGGAAAAGGCGGCAACTGCCAGTGTGCATGGCACTGTAGTAGGTACTGTGATGTTAAGCGGTATTGTTGCTAGGGTGCGAGCGTCTTATTGATACCTGTATTTCTTGTGCTCTAAATAGTTTATGTTGGTCAGTAGTGCTCGTATATTATTCCGCGTGTGTTAGGGTGAGAGCATTTTATTCATACCCGTACCTACCTTTCTTGTGTGTTTGGTGTTTCCCGTTATTATGAATATTACCTCGTCAAGTGGGCAAGTAAGCCAAAGAGAATGGAGAGAGAGATTCTTGGAAGAGATTTTGAGATCTGAGAGTAAAAAAACAACTCATTTTAATGTTCTGACAAAGGATAGATACCTAGCACTTATGCAAGAGGTAGAGGAAGCTAAAAAAGTAGAAAAGAAGACGCCCCTGCAACAAAGAAGACTAAATCGATTTGATGTGGTGGAGATCGGAGGGATAAGGAAACTTGCCGCACGAAGTGAAGAAAATACGAATATTAAATACTACCTTTCGGCCGATGAATTATATGATGTCATTGACGCAGCTCACGTGGCAGTGGGGCATGGTGGCCGGGACAGAATGTTGGCTGAAACTTCGAAAAAATTTGCGAACATCACGAAGGAAATGATATGTCTTTTCTTGTCCATGTGCGCAGTGTGCCAACAAAAGAAGACGAAGAAGAAAACAGGGTTGGTTTCCAAGCCGATTCTACACTCCGAAATGAACAGTCGATGCCAAGTCGATCTCATTGACTTCCAGACACAACCAGATGGAAAGTTCAATTTATAATGGTCTATCAGGACCACCAAAATTTGTTTTGCTTCGTCCCTTGGAAAGCAAGAGAGCTGAGGAGGTAGCATACCATTTGAATGACATATTTTTAACTTTCGGGGCCCCATGCATTTTACAGTCTGACAACGGACGAGAATTTGTGAACCGTGTGATCTTAGAAGTGACAAGCCTATGGCCTGAGCTCAAAATCGTGCATGGGAAACCACGCCACAGTCAGAGCCAGGGGTCAGTAGAAAGGGCAAACCAAGACGTTGAAAACATGCTCAGTACCTGGATGAACGACAGCAAAACAATAAAATGGTCGGAAGGACTACGGTACGTACAATTTATGAAGAACCGAGCGTTCCATTCAGGCATTAAACAATCGCCTTACAAAGCCATGTTTGGCGCTGAATCCAGGGTAGGTCTCTCTACTACTTCATTGCCTTCGGAGTTGCTGAACAAAATTGAAGATGAGGAGGACCTTCGAAAACTTTTCGTGGATGAAAACAAGGATGGAAATGAAAATGAAGAAGAAAATGAAGACGCGGTTGAAATTGAAGACGAGGATAGAAATGAAATGGTGGAAACATCGGAAAACATTTTGGAAGCACGGACAACGGCTGCCCAAAACCTCGAAAAGCAAGCCAAGAAGATGAAAGCAACTTCTGACAAGTCACATCCACCAGCAAAACTTGGGGACAACGTCACCATACCTATCCCTGATGTAGACAAAGCCAAAGGAGATCTTCGAAATATTATTGGAATTGTTCTTCAAACAAATGAAGACGGATTTTACAAGATCGGAACCAAGCATGGCATTCTACAAAAATTATACTGCAGGTAATTACGTCCATACGAGTAATTTCATAATCACTGCTTTCGGCTTACTTCTCAAAAAAACTCCTTTGTTATTTACCCATTACTTTATTCATTTTTTTCCAGAACGGAATTTGACATCTGCGCACAGAAGTTTTTATCCGAAGAGGAAGTTAATCAAGACAACGAGATTTCGTTGAGAACTGCAGCGATCAAACATTCAGTCGGAACAGGCCAAGGTTTCTTTGGCAGTTGCACCAAAAAGTGCATGTCGAACAGATGTCTCTGCAAGAAAAAATCAGTACTTTGTAACTCAAAATGTCATAATAGTTTGCCATGTAATAACAAGTAAATAAACCTGGAAACCGCATCAGTGATTAATTTTCATAGACTCATCTATTTTAGTCTAGGCCAGATTAGTTTATCCCAAAGGATAAAATACAATCGATGGCCGAACTAGTTTAGCCGAGGACAGATCAGTTTGTCCTGGCATCCCTACATTGATTTCGGGATAAACTAGTTTTGCCTAGGCCAAACTGGTTCATCCCATCGCTCTTCGGATATACCGGTTTGGCCTAGGCAAAACTAGTTTTTCCTGAAATCGGGTTTGGACGGTAACAAATACATTATTTGTTCATTAAACATCTTTCAGTGTGTTGTTGTAGAACTCGGGCAAAATTGTGTACCAATTCCCATTGTCTTATTTCTTGTTCTGCCTGAAATATGCAGTTCTGCAACTCACACATTTTGTAGACCTGACAAATCAGATGATCAAGCAACTGGATTATCTCTGCTAATCCAGTGGTCAGGGAAAGTATAGCAGAAGCAGTGCAGTGTTTTGTGAACTGCGCGTCATTTAACATAAGACTTTTTTATAAAAACTATTCAGTGGAATCTGAATTACGACGAGGTTGCGGGAACAGTTACGTATCTTCACTTGGATACATTATTTGAAAAAATCCGTCTTCACGTGAAACAGCCTGAAGTACTTCCAGTGGAACTATGGCAATTGATAAGTGGGAATCGCAAAGTCAGAAAACGGGTCCAAAGAATCCTACACCCCGATGACTTCATACGAGTACCGAGGTTATACAATGCGCTGAAAGATTTACGTAGTGACCAATGGAATTACAAATTGGAAATGCTCAACTTAGACTTCGGATTATGGAAATCAGTCAAAACACTGAAAACACGGGAGAGAGTTGAAATACTGGCGTACAGCATTGAAGACCAATGCCAGACTAACGATGAGTACGAAGACGTTAAATCATTATATGGACGGAATGTCCGAGACGTGGACGACACACCATCAATCTGATCAAAACCTTGAAAGATGAAAATCTCCAAGAATTGACGGCATCACCATCTCAGCTGTCAAGAAAATGCCGAAGAAACATAAAGTCAAACTTTTAAACATAATAAATGTCTGCCTCCATCTGAACTACTTTCCCTACCAATGGAAGACTGCTAATGTAATCATAGTCTCAAAACCCTCAAAAGACCGTTCCCCGTTTGCGAACCACCGCCCAATCCGTCTCCTAATACCTTCTCAAAGCTACTGAAGAAAATGATACTTACAAGACTGCAAGAACACGTATAAGAGTTGCAGATCCTGCCGCCAGAACAGTTCAGCTTCCGCCGAGGCTACTCCTGCGATCTTCAGACAGTAGAAAACTGGTGGAAAGAATCTCGGATCTCGGTGTTCAATAAACACCACAGCATGGCAGTCGCCTACTTAGATATCGCCAAAGTATTTGGTACGGCCTGGAACAGTGGCATCATTCATAAAATGCTTCAAGCCTGGTGAAAATCATTCGATCTTTTCTGCAAGGACGCTCCTCCAGGGTGGAGCTGGACAACACCTATTCCGCGACGAGAAGAATCATTTGTGACGTAACCTAAATACTAACGCCACAAAAGAGAATCCTGCCGCAGCCATGCTCGAAGCCGAAGATGGGGTGGGCTAAAAACAGGTAAAGGGCGCCAAAGAGTTGTTGGCTGATCCTCTGTAGCTAACACACAGCGACTACAATTCCCTAAAAGCCGCTGGTACACAATTAGGGTAAAAAAAGAAAAAACGTAGTCAATTAGTGTATCATATAATGAGAAAAGCAAAATACGTATGTAAACAAGATATGAAAATACAATAAAAAACAGTGGTAAATCAAAATAGCTATTAAAGGATATGAAAAATAATGTATAACAACAAAACTGCCGGAAATTTAGACGCCCGGTACTAGCGTTGCGCCAAAAAAAGGAAAACCAAAATAGGCGCAGATGACACGGTAAATACACTACACGGTTGGAGTTCCGCACGCGCAGCGCACCGACGAGTCAATCGCACGCACTCTACTCGCAAACGCAATTAGACGCAACCTGAAGTATCGATTGTTGCAAAATCCCGTTGCAAAGAAAATATATATACGTACTTACTATAATTTGAATTTGAATATACGAAAAAACTAAGCAAAATTTATCAAATTTCTCTAACCAAACAACTCTTCTCTAAATAACTTGAAACCAAGTGATAAGAAAAATTAACAAACTATTACGCTGGCAAACTGATTAAACTATGAAATAAAAAAACTACCAGAACTATAGTATGGCAAAGTAACAAATTAAATTTAATAAAGTACGTGACAAATTATGTCCAAAATAAACAAACAGTTGACTACAATAAGCCGTGGCCAGGCAACTACATTAAAACTAGCCGAACGGAGACGATTCTCGAACGGACTACGTTTAAACACGACGTTTAAACGACGTTTAAACACGAAAAATACAAATACAAAATGGCCACAAAAAGCTGTGCCAGGCACTACATAAAAACCAGCCGTTGGACGTGATGTTCCAGGCGGACAGGCGACGCAATAATCAAAATTTATATCTGACCTTCCAGGAGATATGCAGGTCACTAGCTTCTTGTAGCTCAGCACCAAGTGATCGGTGTTCCTTAGAACTTGGGGAAAGTGCAACAAAATCGAAATTTGCACCCCAAAAAAACCTAAAATGTCGAAAAGACATATTAGAAGATAAAATAAGAAAAAGGAAAGGGAAGGAAACAACACCGATGACTGAAGATTTTAATAAAGGTTGAAAAATAACACACTCACTACGTGGGGTTTTTTCCAACAAACTTCCAACTAAAATCGAAATCCCCAAATTGGGAGTAGATGACGCCGACGCTTTCTACAAACCAACCAGACTGAAGCGACGTCTGAAATATGCCCGGAGAAAATCCCAATTTCTTGGCTATGAAAAATATCTTCAAACTTCGGATCACAAAAAACCAATCATCTTCGAAGTCAGAATGGAACTGCCTATGGCTAGCGGAAATTGCAGATTTTTTGAAAAAAACACTCACCTGAAGAATACGCGGCGATCAACCTAAGAAAATCCAAACACCCTAAGCCATCATCAAAAAGCATAGGCGCCGTCGGGTGCAGAACCACAAACAGATGGAAAGAAACGCTCTGAAGCCTTAAACAAACCTCTTGAGTTGAAAGAAAAGAGGATAAAGGACATAAAGAAATAAAGAAATAAAAGGATAGATTTAGAAAGTTGAAATGGATGAGACCACCACTGAACTACTGGAAAGCATACAATCGAGGTGACCTTCACACATGACATCTGGGGAAATCGCAAAATCAAAACATAACCCCTAATGCGCCTCATAAACATGCTACTTTCTCGGCGTTTTGGTAGCCGGCGACTTCGTCGACGACTTGAACGCTTTAAGATCGCCAATATAAAGCCTGTGTGTAGCGCCTGGCTTTCCCGCCGACTACCAGCAGAGCGCCCTGAAACGCTCTCATATAGAATTAAACTTGTTTGATATTTTCTGTGCGTCCAGCGTACAAACGGTAAAGAAGACGCGTGTGTGTGTGCTAAACTGGCGTTTCCAACATACAGACAAATGGAAAAATGAGTCGATTATCACAAACCGAAGAATTTATCACAGATTTTATAAGAATGTTCAAATACAGAAAGTGACTTTGGATGATAAAATCCAAAGACTATTCGAATAGGTTATTAAAAAACAAAGCATACGATGATCTGGAAAATTTATGCCAGAAGTATAGTTCTGAGTGCGACATAGACTTTGTAAAGAAAAAATCAAGATGTTTAGGGATATGTTCCGGAAAGAGTATAAAAAAGTTAAAGCATCAGAAAAATCTGGCGCGGGTTCCGATGAAATATACGAGCCAAATTTATGGTATTTTAAATTACTCATGTTTTTGGCGGACCAAGAACTTCCAAAGCAGCAAGAGCAGGTTAGACAGCGACGAAAAAGAAACAGAAGCAGAGGTAAGATTCAAATTGATATACAAAACATAATTTTATTGCCACAACATTTTTATATTCTCTTCCAAATTGTCGAAGCCTTCATGCTAATACATATTAACAAAAAGTGGGGTCAGGTATCTCTGTGTTACTAAGGCAGAACCCGATATGTCAAAAAAAGAGCATTTTCGTTCTTAATGCCAATATGTATAGTAAGAGGCGAAGAATATGATGGTAAAACCCGATATGGTTCTGATGCTCCTACAATACTGTAGTTACTAAAATAAGATTCCTATATGTTCATTACATTGCAATTGGTCGGTGGCGAAACCCAGTATGTCAGACATATCGGGTTCTGGCATCCTCGTGCAACAGCCAGCCAATGGTAAATCCCGGTATGTCTGACTTATCGGATTATGGCACTGTTTGATCCTGTTGGTACTGGTTTTATCAGTTGTTGTTCGAGTGTTCTAGTGCACTAACCTATGCAGACACGCGGCGTCTCGCGTTTGTTGTTGTTTTTCTGGTCAATACGTGATTAGTTTACTTCTTTTTGTCGTTCTGCGGCTTTGACATTTTCGTAAAATGTATGGAAATAGTAGGATCGCCAGGATCGTCAATATGGCATTAGGTAGAAAGTGTTTTGGTTTACAAAAAATACAGTACTATTAATTAACTGAACTGCGGGCTTCTATCATAATGTTATTGGTATTAATTTTAGATTTAACGAATGTTAACTGCGTTGATGAATTGGTATCATCACATTCACCGTCAGCGGTTGAAAATATGCAATGTATGGACACTGGTATAAAGGGTGGTGAAAAGGAAAATGTTGAAACACCGAATGTGATGGCTAGTTGGGATGATTCTTAAGGTTGGTATTAGGGATTGTTCATCAGGTGTGCTGATGCGAAAATCGTAACATTTATAATGAATTTTTCGTGTTGTTTTACAGATTCAAAAGTACCCCAGAATGAGCAAGATAGCACAGCTATTATCGCCGAAAGGAGTGTTGAACTCATTGAAGGTTTCATTCCCATGTTTAGAGAGACTGCAATGTCAGGTAAAATAAAGTTGCTTATAACACTACAGAATAATGTTATCTCATAAGAACCCTAGTGTTCATTTTACTTTGGTTTTGCAGAAAACTTGATAGCCATCGACGTTGAAACACAGGTGAGAGACACAGAATGTACCAGCAACACTCTATATGATTTCTTGTCGGATGATTCGTTGGTGGACAAGGATTACGTGCCATCGTCTGAAGATAGTCTTTCGGAGGAAGTTGAAAATATCCAAGAAGACAACCCAGCACGAAAGATAACGGATGAGGAAGAGGCAATTGCTAATAACATTCAAGCAGAAAGTAGCTCAGCACAGAAAAAAAGAAGAATGAATACTCGAAAAGAACAGAAGCTGTTGCGTGATCATGGAAAAGAAGCGAAGACTAGAGAGGGCAAAGTTATTCCGGGCAGACAATTCCGGCCTGCTGATAACTTTTGCCGTAAAAGTTGTTTCGAAAAAATAAATGAAGGACAGCAAATGGCGTTGTACGAAAAATTTTTTGAATGCTCTAAAGAGGAACAGAATCAAATTTTAGCTGGAGGAGTAACAATTTCCAACAAAAATGGCGAAAGGAAAAGCCGCGGTTAAAAAAGGAATTGAACACAATCGCCAAATCACTGCTCAATATTCTTTGAAATTAAATGGGAGTATCGAAACAGTGTGCAAAAAATGTTCCAATCAGTTTATGGCCTAACTAAGTTCAAAGTTGATTATTTGGTGGAAAAATTGAAACAGTCTCTTGTGGCCGTTACTTCTCTCAAAAATCAAAGAGGTCGGCATGAGCCCAAAAACAAGAAGATCGAAGAGCGGAAAGCTATGTTGGAGCACATAGAAAAGTATCCTAAGAGACTCGCAGAAAAAGTACCTACAGAGCCACCTAAATATAAGAATTCTGTATAATGACTATAAAACAAAACATCCAAATGCTGCTTCGTACGACTTATTTCGAGAGATTTTGAAGTCAACGGGTTACTCAACCGCACGTCGATACGTGCAAGACATGTGATTCTCACATATTGACAATCAAGCAAAGCACTGATCCAAATAAAAAGAACCAGTTGACTATAGAGCATAACGAGCACAAGGAGATGGCAGATTTAGGATACAAATTAAAAGATATAGACAAAAACAAGGCGAAAGAAGACCCAACGATGAGGGTCTTAGTATTTGACTTGCAGCAAGTGTTGGATACCCCTTCACTGACGACCAACGTTTCTTTTTATAAACGTCTCCTTTCAACATACAATTTGACTATCCCTGACTGCACCACAAATGGAGGCACCACTAGCTGCTACATGTGGCACGAAGCAATCGGAAAAAGAGGATCAGAAGAGATTGCTTCCTGCGTTTAAAAAAAAACTTGAAAGTCTACCCGAAAGTGTGACCCACGTCGTTACCTACTCAGATACATGTGGGGGACAAAATAGAAATATTAACATGACCACCATGTTTTCATATTTTGTCAGTAAGAGCAGCCATGTTACTTGTGTGGATCAGAAGTTTCTGCTGCCGGGACACACGCACCTCGAATGTGATGTAGATCATGCTAGCATTGAAAGGTCAAAAAAGAATACTGAAATACCCATCATAGTGCCCCGAGACTGGTTCCAATTCGTCCGAACTGTAAGTGGCAGAAAGCCATTTCAGGTTCATGAAATGATTCAAGAGGATATATTGTCATTTTCAAAACTTGTTCAGGAACATTTGACTCGAAGGACTACTGACACCCAGGGTACGAAAGTGAACTGGCTTGAAATTAAATGGATCAGGTATGAGAAAACCTTCGGACTAATCCAATTCAAAAACTCACTTGAAGATAAAAGCTTCCGGGTACTTGATTTGAGACGATCGAAACGGGGTAAACCGCCGATGCCCTTATTGACGAAATGTTACGAAGGACCACTGCCCATCAATCCCCTAAAGAAAAAGGATCTACTTAGTCTTCTTCCATTGATTCATTCTGAGTGTCGCAGTTTTTACGTAAACCTGGAAACGAACGCCAGGGTGCAAGCATTATCGGACGATCAGTCTGAGGAATTCGAGTGACGATTTTTTTTGAATTTGCAGTATTAAAGAGTTAAAAAACATGTTTGTTTTTTTCTAAATACTGCTTACCTCCTAGAATGTCTCGTGAGCTTTAATAATGGTCCAAAAGTATGTATGAACCAACTTACCTTCATTCACGAAAGGTTCCCCGCAGAAGCGAATAGGAAACGGGCTAATAAGTCGAGTGATCAAGACGATTATAAAGAAGGTAAGCACCGATATGCAGTCATTGTAAGCGACATGTCGAAACTATCAATGAAACTGTAGGAGGCAAAACACGATATTTTCAATTTATCTAAATATTTTCGTTGTCCAGGAGAATTTTACAGTGATCTGCTAAAAGGGAAGAGGTGTTTTCTTGTAAAACACTAATGAATTTACCACGTTAATGTAAATGAAATCTGAATTTCGACGATCTCGCGAACTTTTGAAAGCATCTCCTGAAAAATCGAGTTTTTTGACATATCGGGTTTTGCCTTAGTACCACAGATCTATAACATTACTTATGCAATTTATATAATTTCTTCTTTCCAAGGCACTTTCCGTTTGATAAGAAAATAGTTTTCGTACTTTTTTCTTGACAATTTAAGTAAATCTGACGGATTCCTAGAATGTGAAACTTTTAGATCATGTAATGCAGTTGAGGCTTGACGCCAGTCTTCAGAAATTAGTGTTCTACTTTCGGTGTCTTCTCTAGCAAAACTTGTAGGCGGAGTGTGCGTGCGCCTATTATTTCTAAGTAAAAAGTTTTGTAAAACACAAGAGGCCATTATTAATTATGTAATCAAGTTTGTTTACACTCATATTTATTTCTGTGTGAAAGACTCTAAATCTTGATGCCAAGATGCCAAAAGCGTTTTCGACGACCCTCCTAGCACGAGAAAGTCTATACAGTCTTTAATAACTCGAACCTGGGATAACTCGAATTTTTGATAAATCGAACAAAATTTGTTGGCAATAGCATTTGGGGTCCATAAATAACGCAATTTTTTCTCCATAACGCGAACTTCTATTACTCTAATTTCTCGATAACTCAAATCAGAAAGTCTCAGGGCTGTTGGAGCGAAAATATTTGCTAACTCGAAATATTTCTCGGATATATGTAAACACGAGTGTAAACAGTTTTGCCATGCATATATTTCCACATCAATCAGGGTGGTATAAACTCGCTGAATGATAATAAAAGCTGCAAGTTAAATAACCATTCCCACCTTGCTGGTCTACGCATCCGTGCATTCAAAATTGTGCATGTATGCAGTGCGGGATTACCCTATATGCAAAATACGCACGTGTGTATAGGGGCAGATTTATAGTCGGCAAAATCTGAGACATCAATTTGATTTAAAATGACAGAACAGCTATCTATTATTTCCGAACACAAAGGAAATGCTTGTGACCCATAAATAAGCGAATATTGATGTCGTCTTAAAAATTATTGAAACATCAATAAACAAGGCGGTAAATTGTCTTCAAGGGGTAGGCGCACACGTGCGTCTTTTGGCGACGCACCGACGTTTTTTTTTGCATAGACAATTTAGTCTTTTCATTTAGGGGCGGAAATTTTAGTGTGCGCGGCAAATTTTTTAATCCGGCATATTCACTAAAATGTAATTAGTTAAAAAATATACAGGGTGATTCAGAACGGGCGTGCCAAATTAAAATTGGTGCTAGAGAAACTCCAAATAAGACGAAAAGTTTATATGAACATATGTTCTAAAGTGACTACTAACAAAGATACAGGGTGTAAAAGTTTTAATATTTTTTATGGTAATGTAATAATTAATGTGTTTTCTCGTTCTTGTTAGTTTTGTTAGTATTATTCTTAATAAACCATTTTTTTCCATTTTCACTTTCCTTGCATATCGGTGAATCCATTATTGCATTATGGAAAATTTCAGTCATGTGCACGATTTCACAAAAAGCTATTTCATTCAAAAACTAAGCGAAAAATTTTGAAGATACCAATTTCTTCCCAAATTGAAGGTAGATTTCAAATACATTAATATCACCTGCATTCGCCAGTGGCGTAACATTGGATTGGGGAAATAAATTAACGGCCTACCCCGTAGCAACGCTACTGATGGGGATAGCAGAACTAATTTTTTTGGAAAATTAGAACTTGGCAAATGAAAACGACACCTTAAATTTCAACTCAATAACTTTCCTAGTAACTGAGATAATAAAAAAGATATTAAAAAAAATTAAAACTGGTACACCCTGTATCTTTGTTAGTAGTCACTTTAGAACAAATGTTCATATAAACTTTTCGTCTTATTTGGAGTTCCTCTAGCACCCATTTTAATTTGACACGCCCGTTCTGAATCACCCTGTATAGTTTTTGAATTGTATTTTATTAATTTGTAGGTACTTTATTTGCAGAAAATATAAAAGTTTGTGTTTTGAAATACATATTTTATTCTTTAATCAATATTTTTTAATAACTTGAAGTCTTGATAACTCGAATTTTTTTGTTGCACATTCAACTTTGATTCATCGAAGTTTGACTGTAATTAAAAATTTGTCCGTCGTGTGTTACATTTCTATGCGAATATGGTTTTAAAAATGATGGCATAAAGGAAAGTCATTTAGATTTAGCTTTTCATGAAATTTCGAATATTCAATAACACCTCGGTCAGATATACGTCCATTTATTCCCGTATGTATATAAATAAATTCATAATTCGCGTTTACTACGGCCATAAGGACAACACTAAAGAATCCCTTGTAATTATAATAATAGGAGCCACTGTTTGCTGGTTTAGTTATACTCACATGTTTTCCATCCACCACTCCGCCGCAATTCGGAAAGTTTCATAAATTTTCAAATGCTTGCCATTGTTCATTAGTTTTCGGCAACTGTAATAACAAAGGCATGGCAGCAATTATATTATTTATATTGCAGGACATAGACACTGAAATACAATTTACTTATGCCAACCATTTTTCTTGCAGTCTAACAATGATGAAAGTGAGAAGGAAGGTACGGAAACACTTGAAAATGATGCTTCTAGTACTACTAGCGAAAGAGTTCCCCAAGAAGAGTCAACCAAGAAGCGCAAAGTAAACCTACGAACTGCAAGTAACAAGAACAAAAAAAAATGCTGTAGAGAAAGCGTATCAGTTTTTATGTAAAGGAAATGATGAGTACGATGCAATAGGTCAGACAGATTATATAAAATTAATGAAAATGGAAGAACGGCAAAGATTGTTTTGCGAGAATGTAATTCACGATGCTTTGTACAAAGGACTTCTTGGAAAACTCGCCGAAGAATCACAGATTTCAAACAGTATCACATTCACACAAACAACATCAAAAACAGCTTCACAAACTACCTCTACATCTCATCAGTTGTCTTATACACCTGAAATGTATGTACCTAATAACCACAACTGGAACAGCCAAAATTACCAACAAGATGATGCAACCACAAATTATACGCATTCCGCTGGACGTTTCCTATGTTTGGAATCGCCACCGGGTGGTGCATCGTTTAATATCAATTCTATTTTGCAAAACCAGGGCAAGCAGATATAATTTGAAAATGACGATGTCCATTTCAAACAAAGAAATTGCGTTTATTTTGTTAAGTTCCCATTATATTTTGTTAATTTTATAGAATTTTATACTTTCACAATAAAATAATAATACAATAAAAAAATATGCGTACCAGCATGAATTCTCCTTCCAATACCTCGTATATCGCTTCGCCAGTTTCTGGAATAATTCTTCCAAGTGCCTGTGGAGAAATAACCGAAGAAAATTTTAAGTCCTCAAATAATCGTCCTGTTGCTAAATAGCGCAGGGTAACAATAAGCCTTTCTTCTGCTGTAACAGCTTGCCGCATATGGGTATCATGTTTTGATATTACTGGTTTTACTTTGTTTAACAACAATTTGAAAGTATTTTCATCAATCCTCAGATAATTTCTGTAGTCATCCGGGTGATATTTTAATTCTTCCAGCAAATTAATATGGGACAATTGTTATTTTTTCAATAGCCACTCCTTCACCCATACTTCCCGCTTGCTTTTGAAGTTGATCCTAAAGCTCTTAGTGCATTTTCAGTAAGTTTATCAAATTATATCATTGGACCTCCTTTGATTATAACAAAAACTGCTACAGGTGGAATTATTACATTAAAAGAATATTTTAAAAATATCTCATAAATCAATAAAAATTAATTACATTATATTAAAAATAAACAGCTAGTTGGTATTATAGTCTTTCCTATTTGCGTGCCAATATTTTACGATATAATTTATTTAATTTGTTAGTTGATCTGAAGTAAAAAGTTCGTATAAAATGTACGTGTATAATTATGTTACGCTTAAACTTCGAAAATGCTCGGTCAGGTTATCGCCAGACAGAGTATCCCCCATCAAGTCAGAGACAGACTTTCAGTCATTTGTTTTTTCTTGTTGATTTACAAGTCTATTCTCTTAAGTAGGGGAGAGTCTGGTACAGTGGCCACATGTAAAAATGTTATTTGTTTGAAAATATTTTTACCTGCCATCTTGTGTTCGGATATCAAATAACACTACAAGTATTTGGACAACGGTAGACATCGATAATGCCGGCATTTGTTCCATTTACAGTAATTATTCTACAACGATTGCCTTCTCCGGATTTCGGACGTCACTTATACAACGATAAATTTCGTCTGGGTTTACTTCCTACGCCAAATTCTGGACGTTCTAGGTGCGGTCCTTAAATATGCAGCGGTACCCCTCGGTATCACTTATTGGGATACGCTGTATATTTAGGCTGGTCGAATCGTTCGCTTATGAACGTTTTTCTTGGGTTGTATTTACGGTCAGGTAAGACTTATACGTTGGTCACCCTTTTGCTCGTAGTCGCAGAAGGGTGGGTCCAAATATTATAGGTTACTATTGCTAAACGTCGAATAACACAACAGAAAGAAAATGAAACGGTACTCTATTATTTTAACTATTTACATTTGAAAGAATTGAATAAACAGACTTGAAAAAAAACAGAATTTATATACAAAATACGAGATATTATTTACAGTGAAATAAAATGCGGTTCTCACGGAGTATTCTTAAAAGAATTAATAAATCGGAATATATGCAAAAATACGAGATATTTACGGGGAAATAAAACAAGGTTTTTACGGAGTGTCCAGATAGAACGCTTGCGGTCCGCCGAGTGATCAATTCTGAATATTTACGGGGTCTCGGAGATTTCGTGGGAGCACCGAACGGTGCCAACTCCGAAACGGGAACGACGGGCAATTCTCGTCGCAGCACGCGAGTGCAATCGCCTGGGGGGAACGCCGCTAGCTCCTCCGTCGCAAATAATCAATTCGTTCTACCTTAAGATTTCACCAGGAGCCGCCCATTACCCGGATGCGATCGATTTCCACCGGTATATCGTCCCATTACAGGCGCGAGGGCCACACAGGATGGGAAAATCGATCGATCTTCATAGACAGCACTCCCAATTCCCCAGCATGAACAAATTGAATTTATTTGATACGAACGAGGTAGGGTACTTACTCAAAGTTACTTACTCAAATATTTACGGGGTAAAATAATTACTTTCGGTTTGATCACACGGCAAAGTCGGAACGGTCGATCAGGTACTACTAGGTCGGATGAGAGCAGAAAAATTCTGATCCTCTTCAGTGCTTCGGTCTTCTCTTTTATAGAACCAGGGAGGGGATATCGGTGGCTGTGTGACGTCGAATTTCTCTACGTCAGCTGTAGTAGCGGGTGCAAATTCAGCCCGCAACCTTGCCATCTCTTGAAAGTGGGCGTCAGGAGCTTCTACGTCACGGTAGTGCCGCTTGCAAAAGAATAACTCGGGAATTCCTATCAGCTTGCGTGACGTCAGGCGCACGTGTAGCGTGTTTTATTCTTTCATCGGTGCATGCGTACACTGGCTAATTTCTCATTTGGATCGGGTTCTCGTCTGTTTCACGTTACCAGTCGCGGTCTCGTAGAACAATTTCGGAATGCCACTCTAAGTTCATTAGAGCTTTTAGGCATTAGTACGGTGCATTGTTACACATCCCCCTTCCTTCGGTAAAAAAAAAGGAGGCCTGGTTTTCAGCGCGGTCCGGTAATATTTGCCTGGAAGTCTTCTCACATCCCTAGCTGTTTCTTGACGTGCCTTCTCACTCGTATAAACCCTCCCCCTGGTATGAACACGCGGGCCCTTTTTGGCCGCCTCCGTCGGACAATTGGTGTCTCAGGAGGACCCATTCTCCCGGCCAGGGGTACCAAATCGGGACCTGGGGTACGGACGCCCCTCTCCGGCATCAGTTCTTTCGGCACCGAACAGACATACCGATGCCTCTTCAGCACCGGGCAGTAGATCCTCTCGGGTGTGGTCGGGGTCTTCGGCAGTGGTGGACTGGTGTATTCCATCACCTCATACGGAGGGGTGATCGGGGAAGTGACCTGGGCCCACTTCTGGGCGAACTGCGCCGTGAGTTCACTCCCTCCGGGCTGGGCTGGTGATCCAGGGGATCCAAACAACTTTTCAAACTTTAGGGCCAGCGCCCCCACGTCTGGGCCAGGTGACGGAGTCTTAGGTGGTGGCTCAGGCACTACCAAACTGGCCGGAGCGGCTCTGGGCGGCACCCAGGGCCGGATCACTCTTCTACCTCGCTTGCTTGGTTTCGCTACCTTCATGATGTCGGAACTGGCGGGTTTCGGACGGGGTAGCCGGTTTTATGCTAAAACAAAAGCATCCGCCCATGGTTAAAGAAGAGAGGGTACTTACTCGGTTTCGGTTGCTTCCGGCTTCACGTCCTTCACGTGGGCTCGGCCAGCGTCCCTTCCTTCTCCATCTTGCAGGGCGATTATGACGGGGGATAGGATTTTGTGTACCACAAACGGACCTGCGTATTTTGGGGCTAGTTTAGCCGCAAAACCCTTGGAGGCATCGGAGAGAACATGGGTGCGTCGGTACACCCGGTCTCCTACGGTAGGACGGTAATCTCGTCTTCGGAGGTTGTAATGGTGACTCTGCTGGACAAAGGCTTTGGCCAAGTTCACCCGGACCACCTTGTATATGTCCTCTAGCGTCTCCATGTATTTTCGGTATTTCTCGGGGGTCATTTCCGGCATTTCCCCAGGAACTTCTAGTCTTCTCCGCACTCCTGGTGGTGTCAGCTCTCTCCCGAAATTTAGGAAAGCGGGAGTGAATCCGGTGGACTCGTGCTTGGCACTGTTTATGGCGAATGCCATCTCGGCCAAGTTTTGCCTGTGGGGTGTACGGGGGAGTGAACTGATGGCGGATCCGGAAAGCGGCGGCCATATCCTGGAAGATCCGGTTAGCATACTGCTTTCCGTTATCTGAAATTAAAATTTTCGGTGTCCCATGCCTATATACTATACGTTCCTTGAATGCTTGGAGGACCGAAGGTGCAGTGGCTTTCCTAAGGGCTTGGATTTCCACCCACTTTGTAAATCGGTCCTGGAACACGGCCAGGAATATATGTCCTTTGGATGAACGGGGTAACGGACCTATCAAGTCCGCGCTGACCACATCCCAGGGGTCAGTGGGACGTGAAAAATTCATTTTCCCAAGCGGTTGCTGTTGAGGTACTTTATAACATTGGCAACTCTCACATTTCCTGATATAAAATTTTATATCTCGGAACATCCCAGGCCAATGATAATATTGCGCCACCCTCGTATATGTTTTAGCAACTCCGAGATGCCCTGCCGCTGGATCGTCGTGACATTCGAATAAAATTGCTTTGCGCTGTGATTCAGGTACGCACCAGACCCACCGGTCGGCGCGTCTACCTGCATTTCTTTCGGCAAAAACGTCTGGGAAACATTTATATATTTTATCATTGAGAATCTTGTATTCTCTAAACTGTGCTGGAGCGCCGGTGATTTTTCGCCGCAATTTACGTACCCAGATTTACGTATTCCAGATGTGTTTCGAACGTAGAACTGACTACTATTATGTCATCTAAGTAGGCGAAAGCCCTCGGTTCAAGTTTCACGCCTATCAGTTTGTCCAAAAGGCGTTGGAAGGTGGCTGGTGCGGAATGTAATCCGTATGGCATTACCTTAAATTGAAACAGCCCCATCCCTGGTACGGTGAACGCGGTAATTGGCCGGCTCTCTTTGGCGAGCGGTACCTGCCAGTACGCGTGCTTCAGATCAATGGTGGAGATATACTTTGCTCCTCGCAATTTATCTAGGATGGCCTGTATATACGGGGTGGGATAGGCGTCCGGCACGGATTTCTTGTTTACGACCCTTAGGTCTACACAAAAACGGTGTTTGCCGGATGGCTTCCTCACCAGGACTACCGGTGAACTCCAAGGACTATCCGAGGGTTCTATTATGCCTTCCTTCAGCATGCTTTCCACTTCTTTCTTAATTATAGCCTGCATTGCGGGATTCCGGGGGTAGTAGCGCTGTTTCTGGGGCTCTTCCCCTTCTTTCAGGCGTATCCGGTGTTCCACGAGAGTCGTCGGTCCCGTGAGAGTAGAAAACTTTTTCATTTCTCTCTCCAGGAATTCATTCAGCTCTCTTTCCTGTTCCTGGGTTACCGGGGTGATGCCGGCTATCTCGACTCCAGCGCTTTCCTCGAGATTTAGGAGCATCTCCCGGTCTCCTAGCCACATTTTATTGTTGCTAAGGTCTATCCTTGCACCTAGGGCCCTCAATTGGTCCATTCCCATCACTACATCGGTGGTGAGGTGCTGCAGGTACCCCCACACGCCTCTCACTTCCCTCGTATTATATGCAAATTGGAATTCATAGTTATTCATAATGGGAACGGTCTGGTTGTTGGCCAGCCGGACCAACTTGTCCTGGCCTGGCTTCGGTCGTATTCCGTTGTTTTCCAGGTGGTTGCGCACTCTTGTTCCTATGTAGGAACAGCTTGCGCCGGTATCTACTAACGCCTGAAAATATTCCCCAAAAATTTTTAGTTTTACATAAATCCTACCATCCCTGGTAGCTGGACGGTGACTCGGTTGTCCTTTCCTGCCCTCTGGACGTGGTCTCCCGGTCCTCGGTTGGGGTTGGGGTCGCTTCTGTCGCCGATAAGATCCCCTTACTTCCGGCGACTCGTTTCGTTTCCCTGGTTTTGCAATCCGCAGCAATTTCTGGTCAGGACCCCTTGCTTCCCGCACCAGGAGCAAAATAATTTTCGCGGGCCTCGGCATTTCTCCTTCCAGTGTCCTTGTTCGCCGCAGCGCCAGCAAATTTGTGCCCTTGAATAGGTTCCTCTTTCCGGGACTGTTCGTGCCGGGACGGCGTCTAGTTTCTTCTCCGTTACTAGATCCAAATATCCTTTGTTCTGTTTTCCTGGTTTCTGACTAGCGCAGGCCGTCTCCGATACATACGCTTGCGTGGGAGTAGGCGGCGGACGATAGGACGCACACTCTCGCAATACCCCCTCATATTCTGACGCTAGTTTCAATAAATTCGAGATGTTATTGACCTCGCTTCTTTTTATATACTTTTTGTACTCTGGCCGGAGATTTAAATATACACGTTCTAGTTGGTTTTCTGCCGAAATTTTACCGTGTCGTCTTATTAAAGTTATCAGAGAAACGGCGTATTCTTTCGCACTTTCTCGCATTCCCTGCGTACGAGTGCGAATTTCTTCGTCTAGCCCGGACATGTACCGGGGAGGATAATAATTCTGCTTAAATTCTTCTAAAAAAATCATCCCATGTTTCCCACAAAATTTTATTATTTCGGTACCATAGTAAACATTTGCCTTTTAACAATTCGGGTAACGACTTCAATAAATCTCTTGGGTCTGTTCCGTAACATTCCTGTAGCTCGGTTAGGCGTTCCAGGAATGTAATCGGGTCCGTGGTTCCGTCATATCTGAGGTTCCACTTTCGTACAGTGTCGCATGGCGGTTTCTTTTCTTCCCTGGCGACGGCGACGGCTGGTGCTGCACCCCTTTCGGGTTCCTCGGCGAAGCCTTCCCTTAAAAAGGTAACCAGCTTCCTTCTCATCCCTTCCATTCGGGCGCTCGGTACCAAGTGAAATTTTCTTAGTTCTCTGGTTAGCTCCTCTTTATTTAATTGGTAAACCCACGCAACTCTGGCCGCGGGTATCGGGGGAGCGGCTGCCTGTTCCTCCTCTACTCGTTCTGGGTCTGCCATATTTTCTTCCTCATCCATTGCGGATGCTGTGAACAAAGCAAACACAAAAAAAATCTAATACACACTTACTCTAGCCCAATTCCGGTGCGATACAATAGTAACCAATACCAACCGGTCCCTGCTCGGGCGCCACTTATACAACGATTGCCTTCTCCGGATTTCGGACGTCACTTATACAACGATAAATTTCGTCTGGGTTTACTTCGTACGCCAAATTCTGGACGTTCTAGGTGCGGTCCTTAAATATGCAGCGGTACCCCTCGGTATCACTTATTGGGATACGCTGTATATTTAGGCTGGTCGAATCGTTCGCTTATGAACGTTTTTCTTGGGTTGTATTTACGGTCAGGTAAGACTTATACGTTGGTCACCCTTTTGCTCGTAGTCGCAGAAGGGTGGGTCCAAATATTATAGGTTACTATTGCTAAACGTCGAATAACACAACAGAAAGAAAATGAAACGGTACTCTATTATTTTAACTATTTACATTTGAAAGAATTGAATAAACAGACTTGAAAAAAAAACAGAATTTATATACAAAATACGAGATATTATTTACAGTGAAATAAAATGCGGTTCTCACGGAGTATTCTTAAAAGAATTAATAAATCGGAATATATGCAAAAATACGAGATATTTACGGGGAAATAAAACAAGGTTTTTACGGAGTGTCCAGATAGAACGCTTGCGGTCCGCCGAGTGATCAATTCTGAATATTTACGGGGTCTCGGAGATTTCGTGGGAGCACCGAACGGTGCCAACTCCGAAACGGGAACGGCGGGCAATTCTCGTCGCAGCACGCGAGTGCAATCGCCTGGGGGGAACGCCGCTAGCTCCTCCGTCGCAAATAATCAATTCGTTCTACCTTAAGATTTCACCAGGAGCCGCCCATTACCCGGATGCGATCGATTTCCACCGGTATATCGTCCCATTACAGGCGCGAGGGCCACACAGGATGGGAAAATCGATCGATCTTCATAGACAGCACTCCCAATTCCCCAGCATGAACAAATTGAATTTATTTGATACGAACGAGGTAGGGTACTTACTCAAAGTTACTTACTCAAATATTTACGGGGTAAAATAATTACTTTCGGTTTGATCACACGGCAAAGTCGGAACGGTCGATCAGGTACTACTAGGTCGGATGAGAGCAGAAAAATTCTGATCCTCTTCAGTGCTTCGGTCTTCTCTTTTATAGAACCAGGGAGGGGATATCGGTGGCTGTGTGACGTCGAATTTCTCTACGTCAGCTGTAGTAGCGGGTGCAAATTCAGCCCGCAACCTTGCCATCTCTTGAAAGTGGGCGTCAGGAGCTTCTACGTCACGGTAGTGCCGCTTGCAAAAGAATAACTCGGGAATTCCTATCAGCTTGCGTGACGTCAGGCGCACGTGTAGCGTGTTTTATTCTTTCATCGGTGCATGCGTACACTGGCTAATTTCTCATTTGGATCGGGTTCTCGTCTGTTTCACGTTACCAGTCGCGGTCTCGTAGAACAATTTCGGAATGCCACTCTAAGTTCATTAGAGCTTTTAGGCATTAGTACGGTGCATTGTTACAATTCCAAAAGTGTTGGTGGTAGTAAAATATGGAAGTACATCAACTACATTTACTCTTTTGTTTAATATTTAAAAAATTATTATGCTTGTGCATGGTTGAAAAGTTACAAATTTAATATTGTAGTAATATTTTTTATGAATCTACTATTTTTGTGGGTTATGTTTAAAAAAAAATCAAAGAAAACGGAAAAGAACAGAAGAAGAGACAATGAAAAGTGTAAGAAAGACTGCAATAAAGAAGGTTCCGGGAGTAAAAAAAAGTTGGGGAAAGTTTGAAGAGGCCACAAAAGAAAATTGAAAATAGCGAATCGAGCGAAGAAAACGAAGACGATTACGATTTTAGCTCTCGCTCTTGCAATGGAGTCGGGTCGTGTTCCTCTGATCGGGCGTCAATTATACAACGAATCTTCCTTGTGACGCTCTGGAGCCAGCTATACAACGCGTTCTTTCGGTTTCGGTATCTGGGACGATCTGTATTGGATCGTTATCTTATTAACGATATATCGGGGTTGCATCTGGTCGGTCGGGTTCGTTGATAAAACCCATGCTCAAAAGTCGAAGAATGGAGGGTTCGTTATTGTTAAACGGTGAAAATTATAAAACAAACAAATTAAAAGGGTTTCTATTAATTTAGCTATTTACATTATACATGGAAATTGAACAGATTTTTACAATAATATGTACATGAAAATAAATGCGAAATTCTGGTATTAAAATTCAGGGCGGTACTGTAACCGGCTTACCGAACGAGTGGCGCACGAGAACCGGACTAAATGCCTAAATGCCTCGGGATCAGCTACCACTTGAATACCAGTAGCTTCGTTGTATGAACTGTTCGGGATACTGGCGATTTCGTAGTAGCACTTCTAGTGTGACCCGTCGGGGGTTTCAAGTCTGGGATATACGTCGGAACACCTAGGGTGTAATCCCGTGTGATACAGGTGGTCTATTAACCGGTATGCAAACAGCTTTATAACTAACGGGTCCACCTCAGGACATATGCAGATTGTGGCATAACGCTCCGGTGCACTTGGTACATTGCTAGGCTGTATGATCCGCCGCAAATATGCAAACTGTGTAGGTTATACTTTCCTGCACCTTTACTGGTAAATTGGCCTACATAAGTCAGCTGCACCTCTGCTACACGTCGATCAACTCTGGCCAGGTTAATTTAATTACTGGTAGGCCCTCGGCTTCAATCATTAAATACCAGCGATATAACTCTTGGGAGTTTATTCTCGTTAGAATAAAGCGGTTGCGGGAGATGAACAGTAAATCACATGCCGTGAATTAAACTTATTCAAGCGGGCTGTCGGTTAAAATTGATCGGGTGCGGGTGAAAAGAATTCTTCTTCGGATGCCGGTGAAGAAGATTCTTCCTGGATGCGGGAGAGAAGAAGTCTTTCTCGGATGCGGGGGAGGATAAGTCTTCCTTGGCCTCTGGTGCGTGCTGGGTTTTATAGCCACTCGGATAGGCTCGGCGGTCGATGGTCATTCTCGTATTTCTACCATCGAAAGATCGGCGCAGTGGCAATTTGCTACCACCACTCTTCTTGCTCGTGTTTATTTATATTTGTGACGTAGCTGCTTACTTTTCTCTCTTCATACGGATGTGCCACGGCTCTGTCTCTGTGACGCGGTGGAACGGAGAAACTAATAATGAATGCTAATTCAAGTTTGTTGGATGTTACAGGCATTCCAATTATGCATTGTTACACTCTGAAGATGAAGTGGAATTATTTTGTGACATAAAAGACAACGGAAAGAGCAATTCCTATCAATACACAATGCGCAGTGGCTGTTTTTCCGTTAACTAAGCGGTTTCGATGTTTGTGCGTAACATATACATGTTCTACAACAGTTTCTTTTTAAAATACACGGTAATAAAGTTGTTTTTTTAATCATTTGAATTTACCTAAGACATTTTTTGCATTGCTACCTATTCTGACTATTTTTCTCTAGATAATGAGTTTACTCTTAAACTTTTTGGTTCTTTACACATTATAGTTACGTTACCTACCAAAAAGACTACATGTCCCTTGCAAATTTTGCAAATAATGTCACATAGTGTGACATAAGACTTTCTACAACTTCGAAACAAACACCCTGTATTTTCTAAATAAGTAAAGTAATAATTAATTTAGCTAGCGTTAGCAAAGACTCGCCTGAGCGAGGCACGCGCCTGGGTCGGGGAGTCGCGCTGAGGGTTCCGTGTGGTGCACACCGTTAACCGAAGAAAGCCTTTCCCGCTCCATAAAAATGTAAGTAACATTATTTGTTAATCTTTTGTATTAGAGTAGTTATGTTTTCACTTATTGTCACTTTCAGGTAAGGAATACAATTTTATGTCGTTTAGTATTAAATTCTATTAATTGTTTGTCTTGGGCGTTTGACTTATACACACACCCCCTTAGGAGAAACACCGGTACCTCTTACCACCGAACCCGCAGATGCGACACATGGTGGAGGCGCCCTTTTAATAAATAATTATAAGTCAAATGTTCAATGATAAACGCACTACAAGAAGCGGGGCCAAAAAGAATTTAGTAATCAATATAGACAAATCACAATTTGAAAATTTTATCCCTCCTTCTCGTAGTACAGAATTGTTTGAAATTAACCCATTTTTACCTAACCAAAGTATAAGTCGAAGTCCTACGTCCGCTCCCGCTAAATTAGAAGAAACTGGCATTTTCAATAATTTTGAAAATATAAATGAAGCTATTGAGTCAAGGGAAAGTTTAAATAAGTCACCAGAAAATCAAGTGCTAAATTTAGAACAAGTCTCAAAAGAAAATTTAAATAGTCCCAACAATAATAAAAATAAATCATCTAACTTTCAAAAAGAAATTGAGAGCACTATGGCAAATGTTACAGTATCAGAAGCTTTCAATACCAATAAACTACCTGCAAAACCAAAATTTATCAGTCCACAAATATTTTATCCCGCTACTTCCAATCCAAACGATTTTATTAATAATTATATAAGAACGAGCATTGCCGTGGCTGTGGGATCTTGCTGGCATGCGCGAGTGAGTAGTCGTTAATGCTCAGCAACAGTGCCCGCGGTTTGGCTATGGATGGGTGACTCATTTCTGCGCTGTGGCTGGGGCGCGCCTTGGATCGCCTATCCAGCTCTACCTAATGAGGTTTTCCAGGTTTTCCTCATTCTCGCACTAAATGGTGGGTAGAGTACTAACAACTGTAGGTCGTTCCTGTGACGCACCTGCGGCTAATAGTAATATGCCGCCTCCTCCGTCCCGTACAAGCTATGCTTCTGGGGCTAACCTTAGGGTTAGTTTGGAGTGAGTAGAGATATTATTGTTATTATTATTATTGCGAACGGCTGGTCAGACGACCTGAAGATTTCTTATTTTGGCACCTTTCTTGATGGGGCAAGTAATAGGTGGTATGAAAGGTTTGTTAGAAGTAATCCTGATAGTACTTGGTTTGATATCGTAAGAGAATTCAAAAACGAGTTTGATGACGGACTGGAAAACAAAACAGCGGAAACAGCGTTTGATAATAAAGTGCAGAAAAATAATGAAACTCTAAAAACCTACTTCTACGATCTGAAAACTTTGGCATATGATTACAATCCTGAAATGGACGACAAAACTTTTATAAAACAGTTTGAACGCGGCATTTTACCTAAATTCATTTTAACATACAAAATTCTAAAGCCTAAATCCCTAAATCATTATCAGTTCAAATACTCAAAGAAATCGTTGACAGGGTAGATGACATCGTGCAAGCAGAAATGCAATTATCAAATTCAAATCAAAACCAAAGTATTCAAACTTACCAAAATGACGCTTTACACAATTCAAACTATCCCACACAATCAACTCCTTCTCCTAACACATATCCGAACCAAAATAAAATTCAATATTTCAGACCCAACGTATATCAAAATCATATTCGATATCCAAATCAAGCTCAAAATTTCCGACAAAATAACGAAAATGTTGCACAGTCAAACAACAGGTTTAACCAAAATTTCAATGCGGATTTCAGATATCCTAAACGAAACAATATGACGTATCAAAATAACCAAAATCGATATTTTCAACCTCAAGGTTTTCAGTACCAAAGGCATCATCCTCAGTTTCAGAATTACGGGTTGCAAAATAACAATATCTCTACAAATCAAAGATGGCGACAAAATAATAATAATAATAACCCAATAATATGTCTTATTTGCGGGAAAAATCACTACACAAATTCATGTAAGTTCGCTCCGCAAAATCAATCAAAAAACGGAAACGGGCACTTTTAAACCCCCATAGTGCAAAAAATTTCTTTGGGGTACAACACAATACAAACTCAAATCTTTTGGTTACCACGGTACAAATAAACGACCGTAGTATTCTTGCATTAATAGACACCGGAGCTGATGTAAATGTGATTAGGGAAAGTGAATGTAAAAATTTAGCAATCGTCAAGAAAATACCTAAACTTTTTCTTTTAACGGCTGATGGAAATCGTGTTAAACCAATCGGTTCAGCAAAATTTAATTTAAAAATTGGTGCTTTAAAAGCAGATACACATGCAGTCATAATTCAAAATTTGCCGTTTCCCTTAATTTTAGGAATGCAGTTTTTAAGAAAATTTCATGCAATTATAGATTTAAGACAAAATTTCATTACATTAGAAAACAATTCATTTCGTGCAAAAATAATATTACATAAAAATCTAGGAAATAAACCCAAGTCATCAGAAAATACACCATTTCATAATTCGCATTTACATGCAGTTCACAGCAGGAAACATAGATCGAATATTGATAGAGCAAGCAAAATTTAGAAATCAGAAAATTACACTGCTAGCACGGTTAGCCGACCTACGACTTCCTGTCTCTACCATTCTGTCTTATAAAAATTACAAATCAGCAAATATTGATCATGACAACTTAATAACTAAATGCTATGTTGTTTTAAAAGGTGAAAATTATGAAAATAAATCGGATTATTCATGCATTAAGTATATACAAAGTGACATAGAAAAACCTAACTTATTAGTAAAATTAAATCATGGCATTAAATTCGAATTCCACAACAAAGTTTTAGATTACCAGGTGTTCTGGAATTTACTCGGACAACTAAAAAATGAAATTATCACTAGAAATATAAAGAAAATAGCTGTAGAACTAACACAACTTAAAATTAATAAATTAAATACCGCAGAAATATTGAAAATCATCACATACATTTTCAGAAATATAGAGGTTGAAATTATGGTATATGAGGAAAAAGAGATTGAAAATAATAACTTGCCGCTAATAGGAAATAATTTCGAACCGTATGTGGAGCACGCATTAATTCATAATCCTAAAGAATTTCCAAGCTCTTCGCCAGATAAGAGGGAACCAAAAATAAAAAGAATGAACAATATTGCAACAAAAATTAAGGTAATCTTAGGAGACGACTATAAAATAGAGCCATATCAAAGAAAAATTGTAGTTTTTAAAATTTTAGGAGAATCTAGTGACAATCTAACATATTACAATAAGCACGAATTTTTAACAAAAAATAAATTATTATTAACAATGGATAATGAGGCCAATTTTTTAACAAATGCCGAAATAGTTTCTTACAATCCTTCTCCCGTAATTTTATTTAAAGGTACTACAGTAGGATTTTTAGAACACAGGCCCATAAAAATAATAGCCTCTGTTAACAAAATTCCGAGAAAAATTAAGAAACGTAACTTTAACATTAATTTAAATAAATTGTCAAATGAAGATTCCGAAAAACTGTATAGTCTGTTAAAAGAATACGATGACATTTTTGCAGATGACATTACAGAAATAGGTAGAACTAATTTAATGCAACATAAAATTGAATTAACAAATGATACTCCATTTAAAAGCAAACCTTATAGAGTTAGTCCAGCGGAACGGGAAACAATTGGTAAACAAATAAAGGAGATGCTGGAGCAAAACATAATCAGACCATCTCAATCGCCATATTCATCTCCAATAGTACTGGTCCATAAAAAGGGACAGTTGGGCAAAACTAGGTTTTGTGTCGATTATAGAAAGTTGAATCACGTTACAAAAAAAGTAATTATCCTATCACTGATTTAGAATCTATTTTAACATACATGGGAAATTCAAAATTTTTCAGTTCAATAGACCTATTCTCTGGATTTCACCAGTTGCCACTTGAGGAAGAATCAAAAAAATATACAGCTTTCATAACACCAGGTTTCGGACTTTTCGAATTTAACTGTTTGCCTTTTGGTCTATGTAATGCCGCTTCATCTTTCCAGCAATTAACAGACATGGTTTTACAAGGCTTAAAATGGAGTTCCGTGCTATGTTACTTGGACGACGTTATAATTTTTTCAGAGTCCATAAACGAACATATAGAAAAATTAAGAAAAGCATTCGACAGATTACGCTCCGCTAATTTAACAATTAAAACAAGTAAATGCGAATTTTTTAAGGAACAAATAAAAATTTTAGGCCATATTATCGATAATAAATCAATAAAACCCAACCCAGAAAAACTAATTTCCATTAAAAACTTTCCAATTCCAACAAGCAAGAAACGACTTCAAAGTTTTCTAGGTTTATGTTCCTTTTACAGAAAATTTATACTAAATTTTTCTAAAATAGCCAAACCGCTCTATAAGTTAACAGAAAATAATAAGAAATTAACATCAGGCATTCGAAACTCTAAAAACAAAATTAACAGAGCCTCCGGTATTGGCTCACTTCAATCCAAAAATTGGCTGCGAACTTAGAGCCGACGCCAGCAAAGACGGTTTAGGTGTAATTGTGTTACAAGAATTCGAAGGCGAAATGCACCCAATTGCGTACGCCTCTCGGGCTTTAGAAAAATCGGAAAAAAACTATACCATCTCAGAATTAGAAACATTGTCAGTTATCTACGGTTTAAAGTATTTTAGACATTTTATTCATGGAAATCCAGTTACAATAGTTACGGACCACCACAGCCTCTGTTATCTTCAAAAAGCTGAAAACACAACTGGAAGATTGACTAGATGGCTGATAAAATTGCAAGATTTCGATTATAAAATTGTTTATAAAAGCGGTAAAAATCACAACGATGTGGACTGTCTTTCGCGAAATCCTGTACTCCCACCAAATCCTGAAGATGATGACATGTTTGATATCCCCACATTTTAATTCAAAGTTACGAATTTGAAGTAGAACAACGAAAGGATAAAGAAATTTTAGATATAATGAATGCGATTAACGCCCCAGACGGTCAAAACATCCCAATCGGTTTAAGACGCAGAGGAAAAAATTTTAGAATTATAGAAGGAATACTTTATAAAAGAAACGCGCAACTTACAGGTAAAGATAGATTACTAGTTATTCCGAAACATTTGGTACATGAAATTTTAATTGCAAATCATTCGGACCCTTTAGCTGGTCATTTAGGCGTCAACAAAACTTACAGAAAAATAGCCCAAAGATTTTATTGGACAGGTTTACAACGAGATGTCGAAAAATTTGTTAAAGCGTGCCCAGATTGTCAGCACAGAAAAGGGGCTCACAATAAAAAACCACAAGGGTTGCTACAGCCAATTGAAGTAGGTACGCCTTTTGAAAGAGTCGGTATTGATATTTTAGGACCTTTTCCAAAATCAGAGTCGGGTAATACTGTTATAGTTGTTGCAACGGACTATGCTACCCGCTACGTGGAGTGTCAAGCACTTCCAAACAGTCAAAGTTTGACAGTAGCTAAATTTATTCTAGAGAACATCATCTGCAGGCATTCTTGTTTTAAATATTTACATTCAGATAGAGCACAAAATTGGCGTTCAGAATTAGTCAAGGATCTTCTAAAATTAATGAAAATTAAACCTACATATACAAGCTCGTATCATCCTCAATGTAATGGAGTTGTAGAGAGATTTAATTTAACAATAGCTAACATGATTTCAAAGTTCACAGATTCACCACAGAAAAATTGGGATTTAATTATACCACATGTAACATTCGCTTACAACACTTCAGTACATGCAACAACGAAATTTTCCCCCTTCTTTTTGGTTTACGGAAGAGAAGCGATATTACCAACAGAAGCGAATTTAATTCATGTACCCCAAAACAAAACTGTTCAAGAAATTAGAGAACAAGTTTTAGCGGCAAGAAATTTAGCAGTAGACAATATTCACAATAGGCAAATATTAGATAAAAGTAGGTACGATATGAAGCATAGACATGTTGAATTTGATCCAGGAGAACAAGTTAAAGTGTTTTATCCCACGAGAAAAGTGGGAAAATCAGAAAAATTATTATTAAGATGGCAAGGTCCATATTATGTAGTTAAGAAAATAGGGGAAGTCAATTATGAAATAAAGAAAGGAACACACCCAAATTCTAAAATTGAAATCGTGCACCTTTTCTTCCTATCCCAATTGATAATGAAGATACACAATCAACTGTACCTTAAAATAACATGTTATTTTTCTGTAATAGGAAAATCGCCGAAGCAGTTTTATTGCCGATCTTATTGATTTCGTACTCTAAAGGAAATCAGCTGGAAGTTTCAGCCGGGGCATTTTGGAGGCCTATATCAGATGGAATTGCCTACGAAGCCTCAGTACCGTTGATCTACGCACACGAGTGGAGAGAATTAGAGCCCGTTCAGTTTAAAATCGACACCAAATTTTGTGATAAAAAAGCAAGTATGATACCCGAATGTTCAGTTATTGAAAATCTAAAAATTTTAGACGGAATTTTTGAAACCAAAATCAATTTACTTAATGAAAATCAGAACATAAATAACGATCCGCTTCACCACACTTTACAGAAACGAGACTTGGAGTTTGTGGGTGATTTTTTTAATTTTTGCTGTGGTGTAGCTACAGATCACGAATTAAACAACATTGTTACTACCGAAAAAGATATACAGCATCGAATCCAGTTACTAAATAAGGGGTTATCTAGTACCTTATCATATTTCTTAGAAAATTCTGAAAATTTTACAACTTATGAAAGCAAAACTAATTTGAACTTAAAACATCTAGAAAACAATATGCACAATATCGAGAAATTTTTAGACAATATATCAAATAAAGTAAAAAAAGAAAACGATTTAGAACACGAAATTTTTATGGCAGTTCTAGAGAATCAATATAAAATTTTTAAACGTTCTATTGAAATTACGAAAATTATTGAAAAACAAAACGTAATAAATTCGTGTAAACAAAATCAAATTCCATCACTAATACTTAAACCAAAAATATTTAAACATGATTTAGAAAACTTGAAAGTACAACTTCCAAAAGCTGGACAAGGCCTGGCCATCCTTGATTCAGACTTTCTAAGACATTTTCAACTTCCTATTTGTCATTGCTCATTTACAAACTCAAAAATTTATTTACATATTAAAATCCCGATTATTACACTAAATAATTCATGGAAATTACACGAACTTATTACAACGCAATTTGCGTGGTTAAACCAAACTTGCTCAATAAAACAGGATACCACAATTTTGGCAATAAACATTAATAGCAAAAAATCTAAAAAAGAAATAAGATAAATTTCTGGTCTGGGATTACAAAACTGCAAACCACATGAACACAAATTATGTTATTTACCTAGATTTTCATCAGACCATTTACATGGTCCGGGATGCGCAAAAACTTTATTTGAGGGAGCAACAGTAAAAGAAATTAGTGAAAAATGTCCTTTAAATTGCCATCATTCTCTAGAAACTATCATAACCGAGATTGACATCGACACATTTGTCATAACAAATCCTACTCCAGATATGATGATCGTTTGTGAAAATAATAAAACTAAGCCATTATGTACAAGGCCCAACTCGCCCGGTGCAATGAAATTAAAAATCCCATGTAGCTGTGCGTTATTATCAGAAAATCGAAAAGTCATTGCTAATAAGTATCCTTGTTGGGAGAACGGTCCTTCAGAAAGCGAAATTGTTCACATCATTCCAGCATCATGGTCTAACTTAAAAAGCTTTGTATTAAATCCGACAATAAAAGAAAATTCACCTACATTTAAAAATTTAACTGAATGCTTAAATGTAAATTGGACACTAGATATACCATTTTTTAATTTTACATCTCACAGTGACAGGGCAGAAAAGATAATAGATACCATTAATGAGGAATCAACAACTTACACCTATGGGGATTCATACGCTTTTCACGGTGACAGTTTATTTTTCATATGGAACACAATTCTGTCAATAGCAGTTGCATACATGTTGTTCAAAAACATGAACGGTCTCCTAATTCTCGCACAAGCAAATCAAGCACGAGCCGAAAGTGAGGTGCATCATGATGTTTTAATTAGTGTAATTTCAAGTATAATTATAATTTTTATAATAATTATTGGCTGGAAAATATTGAAAGTTCTATTTAAGAGTAGAAAGGATCAAAAGAAGACAAACACGACAGAAGATATAGAAATGAATCAAATAAGGAATTCCGAAAGTCGATTTGAAATGGAAATAGAGAATATCAGCGACGTAGAAGAACTAGAAAGGGCCCGAAGAGTAATATGCATATTACGACAAGTAACTTAGAAATAAAATATTGCGCGCTGGGTATTTGCTTAAAAATTAACGCTTTTCAGAGAAAAAATGCTTTCTAACACTAACATAACATAGTTTTGAAGGTACCTTCACATTTTCTTTTAAACAATTTTTTGGCTATAAGATAGACAATAGACTAAGAATGATTAGTCTGCAAATATGCATTGTATAAAATTTTATTTTTAAGGTTTACAACTAATGACTAATTCTTATGTTTTTTTTTATTTACAAGTATGAAATACTCGTATTTGGGGAAGCCTGACACCATGCAGTTATCAGACCCTATATGAAACCCTTGGGAACGAAAACTCACAGAAATGGAAACAAAAACAAGTACCTAATGGTACGCCCGAAAATGCAATAATTTTTCTACAACCGTAAAAGTCTCCGTCATCGGTTATCCAGAACAAAAACTTGTAATGGACAAATTTAGGTTCCGCTCCGCAAACGCCAACAGTTCACAACTTCCATGATCAACAAACTAATAATCGAAGTGTGGTGGTAAAGAACTCAAAACTAAGGTACTTACAAAAATTGTGAGTGAGTAGTTTATATTTAACTTTAGGGTGCAAATAAAAAGAAACAATGACATTCAGAAGTGCAGAAGTGTTAAACTATTTTGAGGTGTTCATGGTGTTCCCCCAGACTTACAATATTAACTTGTTTAGGCTATTATTCTATTGTTATTTTACACAGAAATTTTAATTTGTATTTCGTTTGGTTTGTTTAAGGGAAATATTTGCCCTTCTGGGAAGGGCTTTCTCCAGGCGGGTGGAAGTGTCACATAGTGTGACATAAGACTTTCTACAACTTCGAAACAAACACCCTGTATTTTCTAAATAAGTAAAGTAATAATTAATTTAGCTAGCGTTAGCAAAGACTCGCCTGAGCGAGGCACGCGCCTGGGTCGGGGAGTCGCGCTGAGGGTTCCGTGTGGTGCACACCGTTAGCCGAAGAAAGCCTTTCCCGCTCCATAAAAATGTAAGTAACATTATTTGTTAATCTTTTGTATTAGAGTAGTTATGTTTTCACTTATTGTCACTTTCATGTAAGGAATACAATTTTATGTCGTTTAGTATTAAATTCTATTAATTGTTTGTCTTGAGCGTTTGACTTATACACACACCCCCTTAGGAGAAACACCGGCACCTCTTACCACCGAACCCGCAGATGCGACAATAACTTCTAAGTGCAACCAGACATCAGATCAAACCTAGAGACCAATAAATTTGAAAACGGAACAAGGCAGGCGATTTTTTTCGCTCTTTTTTTTAAAATCAGCCAAATAATATCTTGAAATATCAGTAGTATGCAATTTAGTGAATATATTATATAAAAAATTAAATTAAACTAGGTATATAGTAATTAAAAGAAACATGTGACAACAAAAAAATGTTATAATATAAGCAGGTAGTTCGGTTTCTTTGATTCATACCCAATGTCATATCCGCAGATATTTTGCGGGTTTTATAAAATGGAATTTTCATGCAACGAAAACAAGAAATGTTGAAAATGTACCAAACAACCAAAATTTGGATTGTCAATCGCAACAAAAGCTCAGCAGCAGCCATTATGGGAACATCCGTCAATGCGGTAGCTTTCGATAATATTGCACCACAAAAGAATCGGACAGTTTATTTGGATTGCCAACCGCAAAAAAGTTCAGCATCATTCAATATGGAATATCTGTTCAATAAGTAAGCAATAATGGTATAATTTATCAGAAAGATTGAACACAACAACATTCTTTAACTTTAATTTGAACTCTTTGCCCAATAAAACAAGCAATCAACCTAATAAACAGGAATTATTTATTAACGTTGTTGAAAAGATGGAATCAAGAATCAATATTTGATCGCTTCGCGAGAAAGTGTCAAGCCTCAATGTTCAATTGCAATTCAGTCATTCTAGCCCAAAAATAATTACCAGAACTCCACCTTGTCATTTGAATAGAAAATTAATGTTAAAAGGTTTATCTAACTAGGCCGACACCACATTGAGAAACATCTAAAACCATTTGACATCGGTTCTAGGACGGACCGAAAAAATTATTTTCTGATTTTCGCAATGATATAGTAAAAAAAAGTTGTATTGTTGACCTTGTAGTTCACAAAAAAAACTGGTTTCCGTTTACCCGTTTACCCGCGTCGGCCCCACCGAAAAATAGTTTTTTGGGGAAAAAATAAATCGATAGTTACTAACCTCGAGAAAATGCGTTTCTTAACTCACAAAAAAATTGGAAGCCGTCCCTAAAATTTTGACCGCCCCCCTTTAGCTTCATAGTTGGTAGTCACACTAGAGCAATATATTTTATTCGAGTTGGCGATGCAAGCCACTTTGGTAGCGTTTGAGGAAAACCCACCACCATGCCACAGCCCCCCAAAGATGCAACCACGACTAGAAATAACACAGTTTAGCCAATAAATCTCCGGTAAAATTAGTCACGCAAGATGGCTGACAACGACTAATTGGGGTGCTCCGACTTTATATCGCTACACCATCGGAGTCGCTACAAATTTTGGCACAATTTATAGTAAAAGTTTATGCGCCAATGTGGTTTGAAATAAAAACAAAACCACTCTGCCAATATGGTGCGATGCATATATGGAAAATGATATACGTTTCAAGAGTTTTTCCAGACAGTGAAAAATGTAATTGATAAAGTTATTGGAGGAAATGCCTTTTTCGCTCACCCTGAAAATATTTTCCTAACAATGCTTACTGATTCCAAACACCAGATATATGTGAACTAGCCATTCGAAGACTTATCAAGGCTCGTAAAGACAATCCACCCGGACTGTGCGTTTTTACGGTGCCTGTTTTAAATCTCTTGGCAAATGATTACATTAATCTCATAAATTGGTTGGAATGTAGTATAACGGAGCCCCCACTTACTAGACATTTAAAGAACGACGAACTGGAGTCTCTTCTAATTGAAAATGTGTCTCTAGAACTTCCTAAATTTCTGTGCCACACACAATCCCTAGAAAGATGCGTAAAATTATTAACGGAAGGATCTTGGAAAGTCTGCGGTGAAGACGCAAGGGACGGGTATAGAAGAGCAAAATTGCCATCACTTGAAAGCAAGGGCCAATACTTTGCCCCGACTTCAATGAATACGAAAGACGCATTGTAAAATACTATTATTACTGGAGGGTGGGTGGGTGGAACTCGGCATGCAAGCACCTCCTCGTGGTGAGTTCTGGGTAAATTTGGAATCTAAATATATCTATAGTAGTATAATTACTATGGCTACTCTGAACCATTAGATCCCAGATTTAATAATAATAATAATAATAATAAATGTCTTTATTTCACATTTAAATTGAAAAAAATACACAATATATCCAAAATACAAAAATGTATGTGAAATCGCAAGTGGGAGTTCAGCAAGATTGCTGCTCTTCCACCCAACCCTTGAGATAAATAAATATTATTAAACATAATGTTAACAAAAATACATAATAGTAATTAAAGAACGAAAATAGTGAGAAAAAGTAACAAAACATAACGTGATTTGATACAGAGAGATCCAGAGGCAATACAAACAGCGTGACATCTTTACAAACTCAAAACTTTTCAGCTGAGATAATGGAATTTAGGAAACTGTACAAGCTAGCAAGTAGAACTAAATGGTAGATATTACAGAAAATTGGGACTGGAGTAAAATCGTCTTCAATGATTTTTTGAACGCAGCAACAGATTGACATTTTAAATGGCCAGGCAAATCATTATATACTTTACTAATATTGTAAGTAAATGACCTTTCATACAATGAGGTGCGATGCAGGGGTGGTGTGATTAAGCCTCTATGCCTTAAATTAAGGTGGTGCACATCAGTTCTGAAACTGATCCTGTCATACAGGTAAGAGGGCTGTTTTAATGTTATTATTTTGTGATAGAAACATGCAGTAAGCAGATACAACCTATTTTTCATATTGAGCCATTGCTGCGACCAGAGAGCTTGAGAAACATGATCACGTCCGCGGATTCCATGTATTAGACGAAGACAAGAGTTCTGTACTCTTTGAATTCTCCGAAACGTGTCGTAATCCAAGCAAGGGCTATACACTGGGGCACAGTAGGAAAAATGGGTCAGCACTAGTGTTTCACACAGCAGAGTTTGAATTTTTCGGTTGAAATAGATTCTGTGTGGAAAGATTAATTTTAAATTATAAAAGGCTTTTTGAATGTATGAAGTGACCTGCTGCCGATATCTAAAGGAACTGTCTATAATGACCCCCAAATTTTTTGCAACATTGACAAAAGGAACTATGTCAGGTCCAATCACGACGTTAGGAACGTAAGCATTTTGGCAATTTATTCCTAGCACCAGGCAACAAGATTTTTCGGGGTTTAGCATTAGAGCATGTTGCTTTGAAAGTTTTGTCATTATAACCAAATCAGCATTAAAAGCTTCCATTGCTGGAAGAGCTTCATTAGGTGGAAAAGAGTAGTATACCTGTGTGTCATCTGCATACATGCAAAGATTGTGTATAAATTAAGAAAAGAAGAGGCCCCAGTATAGAGCCCTGCGGAACACCCCTTTCAACAGTTATACATTCAGAAACAACGCCAGACATCCTCACAGCCTGTTTCCTGCAACATAAGTAACTCGCCATAAGTGATACAGAATATGCAGACAAACCGATATGTCGCAAGATTTCTATTAGTAATTTATGATTTAGGGTGTCAAAAGCCTTACTATAGTCGAGCAATGTAATTACACTTGGCGCAGCTGTGAGATGAGCGAAAGCCGGACTGGGTCGTTGGTAAAAGTTTATTGTCACTGAGAAAATCATACAACTGCCGGTGTAACACTTTTTCTAGTATTTTTGAAAGTGTGGGTAAAGTACTAATCGGTCGAAAATCTTTACACTGCTTTGGATTATTTACCTTGGGAATAGGAACAACGCAACCGAACCTCCATGTCTTAGGGAATTTGCTCTCCATGATGCAACTATTGACAATATTGGTAATAAAAGGTAAAACATATAAGGACAACACAATTTAATCATTTGAGCGTTTAAACCATCAGACCCAGTTGCATTGCTTTTCAATGACAACAAGATATCCGATACTACATTAACATCAACCAATCGAAAACCAAACTCAGACTCAATTAATAAGGAATTATTTTTATAAAAATCCATTATATCATGATCAACAGGCATGTCCGGTACACTATCAATGAAAAAATTATTTAAAGTGTTGGGATCTAGATCCAGCAATTCCGGGAAATTCCTGCCTGCCTTCCCGATGTTCAACCGCCGAAGTTCACTCCACATTGTCACGCCACCACAATTTGAAAATTTAAATTGAAAATATGATTTTTTCTCAGTTTTTATGGCGTTATTGGTATAATTTCGCAGCTGCTTATAATATTCCCAGGCTGAAGCTGTCTGCTTCCTTTTAAATTTGTTTTTGGCTTTATCACGAAGATTCATAAGAATTTTGATAGTATCCGTCAACCACGGAGCAGGCCGTCGTGTAATTCTTGCGGTTTTCCATGGAGCGTAAATATCGAATAATTGTATTAATTGACTACTCAAGAATTCAACCTTTTCAGAAACATCCTCAATGCGGTACAACGAATGCAACGGCAACGCCGACAGGTTCCTCTTAAAAGCTTCCAAATCAAAGTGGGCAAAATCTCTATACGTATGAAAATGCAAAGGAGGCCCAATATGATTCATGTCTATATCACAGTACACAAGATCATGATCTGAAAGGTCGAAACTCCTAACACCCGACTGAAGGACAAGATCAGCCTCAGAGGTCAGTATCAGATCAAGAAGAGAAGATCTATTCAATCCCACTCTTGTCGGTTCATTAATTAATTAATTAATTAATTTAGCTAAGTACTACATTTGAACCTAAGGAAATATGTTTTCTATAATTAAGGGGTGGGGTTTAAAGTTGAAATAGAACGTCCACTTTTGGTTTTCTGCAATCTAGAAACGCATATAAAGCGTTTCTGTATTATTTCAAGAAAATTTTGGGTGCTAAAGGTAGCCGGGTAAATATTAAGCTACGAATCTTAACTTTTTATATGACTATATAGCCAACAAAATATATTTTTTTTGCAATTTTCGGCCCTGCCCAATGGGTACTCAAATATTATTTGAACAAGTTTATAAGGATGGCAAAATTCTATTGATTCACCTTTGGATAGTCTTTAAAAGAATTTAAGAATTCTCACTACGCTGAATTATTGTGGCAATCTTTCATCCCCAGGTTCACCATCAACATCATCATCAATTTCAAAAATTACGCCTGACCTCTCACCACATTTTACTCCTAGTAAAAGCAGTACAATTGAATTAGGACTTGGAAATATCTTAAATGAAAATATAAGGGGGGCAATGCTGATCGAATATTATAATAAATTTACTGATGAACAAAGGACTTTGTTAATTAAACACATATAAAGAAAAAAAATATTCAAATTACTTTAGCCTACAGCTATCGCATAGAAAGAGAACTTGAAGATTCCCCACTGAAAAACTGGTAAGTATTGCGAAATAAGAATACATCTACTGTGTTATTCATCCTTTAAGGCAATTTGAATTAAAAACTGTTCGACCATTATTACTTATAAATAATCGACGCTCATAGATCATACATTAAATATTTTTAAGTAGGCGAAAATTATAAAAATGTTACTTTTGAAAAGGAAGAAAGAAAATTTAGAAATTAATTTTTATTACAGGAATATCATTATATATTATATAACTAGCAAAAGAGGGAAAATATACAATAAATGCTATAACCGTAAATCATCTTTTAAAACCGCGGTTTTACAAAACTTACTATCAAAAATTCATCAAAAACTAAATCTAGAAAGGAAATCTTGGCAAGGCAAGGCAGATTATTATGATTCATTTGTTGAAACCTATGTACAAGTATGATATACATAAATCTTGTGGCGTCGCGTCGTTCCTTCTTCGTTCGGCACAAGGTGACGCCGTTACCTTTGCCCTTTTTCCGCAAACCCTCTGACCCAAAATTTGAGCATGCCAAACCAGAATAAACGGAAAAAATGCTTTGGTACTTGTAGCAATAATTATTTTGTTATGAAAATATTTACAAGCGCAGCAAGAAATTCGTTTCTGCAATTTACTGTATTTTATTTGCAGCGAAAGTAATTCCGCTACCAATGCAAAATAATTTAGCGGAACTTAAGTAGTTTCCACAAATAATAAATTCATACCGAAAGAAAAATACTTTTGCATCTTTGAACGTTGCGCCAAAACATCAAGATGGTTGCAAAAAGTGCTGACTTTGGCAATAAGATTTTCTAGTTCTCCCCCCACCTTATCTTTCGAATGGGGTGACGCAGAACAACCAAATTCGGGGAACTTTCATGGCGACTATGGTAATACCTTTTTCAAAATATTTGACAGGTGAGTTCACAAGGATGGCGGCCGGGTGCCATCTTGAAATAAAAAAATAAATAGGATTGGGGGGTCAAATAAGGGATCATTCGAAAGGAGTCCTCATCCTGAACACGACTATCAAGTTTTTTAATATTAGATCAACTCCATTCAAAATGGATTCAATATTTCAGAAAACTCGTATTTTTTAAATGCAGCGGCGCCAACACGCAAGATATTTATGATAATACGTACGAGTATGTTGTCGTATTGAGAATTAAGAGCGCTTTCGAATAAACCCTCACTTGACCCGTACTGCCGTTTAATTTTTAAACTAAGATGGCGACCATTTTGTTCATCATCATCATAAAGTTCTCAGTCCGAAGACTGGTTGGACGCGTACCTCCATCCTTTCCTATCCTGAGCTAGCCTACGCATTTCCCTAAAAGTAGAACATCCTCAACTATTTGAGAGCAGTAGTCTAATCTGGGCCTACCCCAACCTCTTTTTATTCATATCTCTGACTCTAGTATATCGCGAACTATTCCTTCGTATCTCAGAAGGTATCCTATCATCCTTTCTCTACTTTGTCTTCCAAACCTTTCGCTTTTTCTCAACTCTTTCTAATACCTCCCTATTGCTAATCTTATCTATCCACGGTATCTTCATCATGCGTGTAGCACCAAATTTCAATCGCTTGCACTTTTTTTCGATCCGCTTCTCCTATTGTCCAAAATTCGCACCCGTATAATACCGTACTCCGTACATACGCAACTCGATCCTACGAGATTCTTTGTTTTATGTCTTTAGTGCTCCTACCATCTCGAGATATTTGACTTCCTAAATAGCAGGAATCCGCGACTTCCTCTATCTTCTCATTTTCTCATTCCTCTAAATACCAAAATTGTAGTTTTCTTCTTATTGACTTTCACACCGTAGTGTGATGATGTTAACACATATTGTTACAAGAAATTAAAAAGGTCAAATGAGGGCTCATTCGAAAGCGATCTTCATTCTGTACACGACCACATATACAATATCTTTCGCGTTAGCACCGTTGCCATTAAGAACAAACAAACAAACTGAATCAACTGTCATTTTGAATTCAGTTGATCGAATATGATGAAGCTTGGTGGTTATGTTCAAAATGAGGAGTCCTTTCGGATGTGCCCTTACTCAACCCCTACTTCCGTTTCATTTTTATTCTAAGATGCCCAGCTTTGGAAACTCTCCTGTCAAATGTTTTGAGAAAGGTATTATCGTAGCTGCCATGAAATGTCCCCTAATTTGATTGTTCTATGTCACCTCATTCGGAATGTAAGAGGGTGGGGACGAACTTCTGACGGGCACTGTACCTATATTTCAAAGGATACATAAATCGGTATGGGCTATCTACTCCTAGCTGTTCATGTTCTTATAGTTAAGTTAATTTTTTAAGGGCGTCCTTTTGAATTTTCATGCTATTAGACAGAAAAAAAATGTAATTTCAACGGTGATACATATTATGTCGTGTCTGACATCAAAATCAAGTTGACTATAAAAACACGGTCTAGTAGGCCCAAGACCTAGAATTTTTTGAAATGCGCTGTGGATAGTCCATACTGATTAGCGACGTATGTAAAATTTTAGTAATGAAAACGATAATGAAGGAAAGATTTCTGTTTTTTAGAATATTCTAGGAAGGGTGAAAGTTATACCGTATTTCTCTTCAAATCCTTAGAGAATATGAAAATGTACTGCTTTTTGTAATTTGATCAACTGAATACCCTCAGGTTTAAGACATCCGAATCTCCCAATGTTGTACACTCTAAAAGCAGCCACTTGTTGCCACGTTAAAAACATAATCGTCAGTTTTTGACAAACTCTGTATTTTTTTATAATTAGCACGCAACAGGACGATATTGTTGAAATTTTTAGTAGGAAAGCCTTAATTTTCTTCTCACACGTTATTAGTTCAACCTATAGATACAAAAAATAACGTCCGTTATTTTGTAGAACATCTCCAGCCCCGAGCACTTCCAGTGCAGGTGACATTTCAATCGTTAGTTGTCTGGATACGGTACCACTAGGGTAGTAGGTATACAATTTAAAATTCCACTTTTAAAATCATATAGCATTATATTCTGCGCCGTCTTAGAATTTTCAGTTGACAGCTTCATCGGTTCCCCCGAGCCTCCTGAAAAAAATCGACTGCGACATAAAGACTGTGGATTTGAAATCTGTACTGGAAAGTAACGGTAAAGAGCGTTTTACGAAGGAGAAAACAAAGATGCGAGGTAGAAGTTAGTGGACGTTTTTGTTGAAAATCGGATGAATGGAAATATTACAAATAGGTATAAATTTAAAATTACTAACACTTTCTTTCAGTAGAATGGATGATCAAACGCTTCCTATTTTAGTATCTCATCAAGTGAGTTAAACAGAGTTGCAGCTTCGATTGAAAGAACTTTCCCCACTGGGGGCAGGGTAAAATAGAATTATCCTTTTATCAAACATCGCATTTATATATTTTCCTTTTGTAGCATTGTCACTATAATATTGTAAATAATCAAAGCAAGAAGTCGGCAAGAGGCAAATTATTTACCAAATATTATAATCTGTTCTAAGGAGGCCCCTTGTAAGTGTAGGTCTTATTCCTAAAAATTTTGTTCGTGATTCCGAAGTTACAACAGCAACCGTAGGTTACCTAATTTTATTTCAGAGAACACAATCCAGCACCAGATATCTATGTTAGGATCGATGCCTTTTTACTATTTTAAAATGACCTGTAACTAACCGATCAGTATTTTAAAATAATGTGCACAGTATAAAATATACTAGATGCAGAGTAAATAATTTTGAACTGCTCAGTATTGTGCTGTAAACTCTTTTAAAGGCCGTAGATATTTGTTTCTCTTTTTTTTTCGTTTTAAGTGCCAAATATCCCACAGAGAGCAACCAGGTACGGTTATTCATTCAATACTTTTTTATGATATGGAAATTAAAACTGATATTAGATCAATAGGATTGGTGGCTTTATTAAATGGCCTAAGAAATACTAAATAACTTAAACTAAATTACGAATAATTTTGAACCTATTTTCGACAAAGAAATCTGTTAAGTTTATTTACCTAAGTTTGTTAGTGATACGTATTTTTCGTTTGGTTTATTCTACTTTCTTAAAACAAAACATATTTTCGTTGTCAATTTGTACCCTATCTTTTATGTTGAAAATCGTTTATTTGTTATGTTTGTAACCTGAAAGTTTAGTCTGTCAATTGAAATTTAAATAAATATATTAAATATATTAAAATCGTTCAAGAACTGGATGTTGGTCTTCATGAAAAGACATAAAACTAAACTAGCGTTAAGGAACGCAGAAAATACTAGTTTGGCCAGAATCAAATGCTTTAACAAGAATAGTGTTACGGATTTTTCAGAATTTTGAAAAAGTCCTGCAAAATACAATTTCAATCCTGCTCGTATATTTAACATTGATGAAACAGGCATCACAACTGTGATGGAGCAACCCAAAATAGTGTCAAATTTTGTAGTGAAAATGGGATAATACTCTGGAGTTTCCCCTCGAACACAGCCTATGGTTGGTGTGTTTGGTATTTTTAAAGCATATATGAAAAAATCCCTGCGGACGTACAATATCCTTACGACATCGGCGAAATTACTCCTTTTTTAGAATCTTTTACGCCAAGGAATATTGTGTCAAGTTTCCGTAAACCTGGCATTTGGTCCTTTATTCCAAATGCTTTCAATGACTTGAAATTTGCCAACGAAGAAAATGATTCCAATGAATCCGGCTTATTAGAAGTTCCACTGCTTGATGAAACCAATGAAGTATTAAATATGAGTCAACCATCTACCTCGATGTTGAATATGAGCCATACGTCTGTTCATCATATCATCATATCAATGATGGAAACATAAATCCTGAAACTAGCAGTGACTTGAGCTCGAAATCGACAAAGAATGTCATTTGTTCAGAACACATACGACCTCTGCCTTCCATTAAAAGATCCACAACGCAGAGGAAAGGTAGGAAGAAAGGCAAATCAAAAATATACACTGACACACCAGAAATGGAGACTAATAGAAAAAGACCAAAAGCTGAGGGAAAAAGAGGCTAAAAAGAATGTAAAAAAAAATTTTAAAGCACCACCAACAAACTAAATATCGAAGCAGCAACATCAGAAGAAGAAAGTGACGCAGATTCTTTTTTTCAGTAAGATCAGATAGCACAATCAGCGAGCACCCACTGCTAGAACTAACAAAAGAGCAAGAAATCAATGTAAACGACTTCGTTCTCGTACAATTCCCAACGAAATCCACTATAATATAGTACATATTACAAGAATGTGACGAATAGTAATCAGGAAACTACATTTGTGGGGAATACAAGATCAAATTTTTGAGAAAAAAAATTAATAAAAATTCGTTTTATTACCCGGATGTGGACGATATAGTAGATATCAACAGGCAGGATATAGTAGCAATTTTGCAAAATCCTATAATAAAACATAAATGTATGAAGTTTGATGTTAATTTATCTAATTATAAATTGCAATAAAATAAATGCTGTTATAAATATTGCCCATGTTAAATCTACCCCGTATGCATGTCATATCTGCTCCCTTATATGGGGTAGATATTTTTGTTCTTTGTATTTTTTTAAGTTGTAGACATACGATTACTACTTTAAAATAAATAACAATTGACAAAACAAAAAAAAATATTTAAAAGCAATTTAAAAATTAACCAAACCATGTCAAATCTGCCCCAGTCTCCCCTATAACACATATTGTGTTATTGTGAATATGAATAATATTCTCAACTTTCATCAAGTAAGTGCTGAATCCATTCAACATTTAAAAAAGAAACTATCCGTCTGCGTCAGAAATGAAGTAGTGTTACTTCTTTGGAACAGTCCAACTTGATAGAAGTTTCAATTTCGGAATATAATAATCTCTTTATATCCTTGTTTTTTAATACAATTTTTGGTGCACATCTTTAATACTTGTATTCTGGAGGGGTACTTTCCGTCTGCATGGAAGCAAGCCATCGTTTTGCCTGTTCCGAAAACTGCTCTACCTTCTGAATATAAACACCTGAGGCCTATCAGTCTGCTACCAGTACTTTCTAAAATACTAGAAAAAATCCTCAGTGAGCAAATTCATACACATTTGAATAAATACTTAATTTTGCCAGAGTGCCAATCTGGATTCAGAACTAACTATAGCTGTTCCACGGCTCTACTTAAAGTTACAGATGATTTATTTTCGGCTACTGATAGGGGCTTAATTTCCATTCTGGTGTTGTTGGATTTCTCTAGAGCTTTCGATACGCTTGACCATTTGGTTTTGGAGTCAATTTTGCATTTTGTGGGATTTGGGTCTGTTGCAGTGGACACGGTGAACAGTTATTTAGCCGGTCGGTCGCAAAGAGTGAGGCTGGGGGATCAGTTGTCGTCTTCTCGGAATGTTAGTGTTGGTGTTCCGCAGGGTTCGATACTGGGCCCTTTACTTTTCATTATGTATACGAGTAGCCTCTTCTCATGTTTAAAAGTTGCTAAATTTCATTTGTATGCGGATGACGCACAAATTTATATAAGTTTTCCTTTGGCAGAGTTAGACACTGTTGTGGATGGTCTGAATTTGGAACTGCAGACTATTGCTGAGGTGGCTAGTAATCATTCATTGTTTATTAATCCAACTAAATCTGTGGCAATGGTATTTGGTAGTGAGGCTGGCCGTAGGACTGTGAGAGAGTGTTTGGAATTGAAAATTGATTCTAACTTGATACCAGTGGTTGATGAAGCTGTTAATTTGGGTCTATTACTTGATACTAATTTTCGTTTTCGGTCACATATTAATAAATGCATAAAATCAGCTTATAGTTCTCTAAAATTAATATATCCTTATAAATTATTATTGTCTGCAGAGACAAAGAAAAGCCTCTGTGATTTACTGGTGTTGTCTTCTTTCAATTACTGTTGTCAAGTCTTTTGGCCTTGTCTTGACTCAGTTTGTAGGCACAGAGTTCAGAAGGTTCAAGATAGCTGTTTAAGGTTTATTTATGGAGTAAGAAAATTTGACCATATAAGTAGTAAATTGCGTGATTCCAAGTGGCTTAATATGAATAATCGTTTTAAGATTCTTTCAAATTCATTGTTATTATCTATATAATAAAATAACATTTAGGACAGATGTGCATAACGTTAATGTAAGATTTAAAGGTCATCTGACACCACCTCTTCACAGATTATCTCTTTTTCAACGGTCCTTTTCTTACAATATCTGCAAACTGTACAATGAAGTCCCTAAGAACCTAAAATCTCTAGATTGTCCTAAATTTAAAAAAATATTTCGTTTGTATCTGTTGAACTTGCAAAATTCGTGAAACTTTCCGTATTTGTTACTATGGCCGCTATATCGGTCTGCACTTTTCTTGTTTTGTTGGTATGCAGTCATTTCGATTGTTCGATGAGCGTGCATGTGTGCACCCACTTACTTATGTCTTTTTCCTCTCTTCATGTATTTGGCAGGTAGATGTTTAATTCTAGATGTTTAATTCAAGATTATGTTTTGGGTTAGGTGGACGAACAGAGGGTGGGCATGTTTTGTAATGCCTACTCATCTGAACCTCGCCTTGAAATTTTGTGTTTATGTTATTTTGTTATAATGATAATTTCTTAATAAACTCGTAAATTATTATTATTATTATTATTGTTTAAAGAAAAGTTAAAACTCCTTCTTCACTATCCTTTTATGTATAACGAAAAAAAGTGTAGGACCGTTACAGCATATATGGTCTATTTACAGGGGTTTTGAAGCCGCGACCCCTTTTTGGACGAGACTTTGGCTTACGGCCCCCCACAACAGAATAATTCAGTCAAGGGGTTTTTTAAAGAAAAATAATTTCGAAAACTTGATTCGGTACTGCGGAATTGTTGGAGATAATGCTTCTCATGTTTGAATATTATAGTTAGATAGTTGGCAATCCTGGCGACTCCCCTTATTAGATTGAGATGGCCTCGCCCATGTATGGTGGTCGTGTCAGAGATCAGAGATCTTTAGAGTTTAAGTGGTTTAATGAGAAATAAAGTTCCATAAATATAAAAGGTGTGTTTATATAAACCAAAAGTCCTACAGGTTATGTAGGCCCAGTGCACGCTTCCACTGCGCTTGGAAATTTAGAGTTTTCACGAGTGAAAGAGTTGCCCGTAAAAATCCGGTGAATTGTCGTAATGGCGGACTGCAACAACAAGGTGAGTCTCGAAATTTTTTATTTTTTAGCCGGCTAATAAATATAATCATGATTTAAAACAAGTGTACACGTAACAAGGGGCTTTATTATTGATCAATAACGATTGATGAATTAGAGAGTTTAGAGATTCCGAGGTCTGTGAGCTTGGGAAGGAGCAGGACAAGGACAACGTGCCGTGCACGTACTCCATTGCTTCTTTCCTGAAAATTCACACATCTTAAGACAATAAAAGTAACAATGGCTATTATTGAGAATCAGAGACTAGAAGTGTAAAAGAGGGAAGGAGCTAGACTGAAAGTTTTATTGCTGTGCATAAAGTTTTATTGTCTTTCTCATTTTTTCCTACATAAATAAGTCATTTATTTGTCTTGAGTTTTGAAGTAAAGATGAGCAGAGTTTCTTTGAAGTTGAGGTGCGTAACCTTAGTACAATAAAATTAGGCTAAAACAACCTTTTAAATTAACAAATATATATATTTGTAGTACAATATACATAATAATTAATAAGGTTGAGTGGAAAAATTCAACGGTCGGCTAGTGGTGCATCTTGCATGCGCGATCGGCCGATGCGCTCATGTGTTGTCAACACTGAACACACGTGCGTGTTTCGGTGTGTGCAGGGTGTGCTGGGTTGAGCCGGGGGGAATTTTACACAGTTTTACTTTTTGGTTTAAACTTGTAGTACAATTTAAATCAAATGAAAACAAACATAAATATACTTTGATGGGTCAAAATAAAATATTAAAGTATATATTGAGGTTATATCTGGTATACATATTGAATAGAGTTCTGAGAGACAATATGTATTTTATAGAGACTTGAGGATAGTTTGGAGGATATAGAGACTGATGAGACCCCGGTTGGAGATGAAGACCTGAACGAGAACGAATTGCTAGATGAAGGTGAAAATAATCAAGATGAAAATGCGACTGATCCGCCTTCAAAGCCCGACGACGAGGGCACAGAGTCAGACCCCAACTTAGAAGCAGATCGAGAAGGTCAGGATCGTCAACAATGTAAGCCTATTACTGTAAATTGTTGAGTTAGAGAGGAGTTCCTATTGAGATTAAAAGCAAAATCCAGATATTATGATTGATGTTTTACAGTACCCGGGGTTAAAGCAATGTTGGAAGTTTCGAAAAATATGAGAGTCACTTCTGAGAACCTAAAAGACGTGATGCAGGTCGCTCATGATATTCTCGCCATGACCGAAGCTAACTTCAAGCAAATCACTCAAGGAATGGACAACAACTTGAAATCCACCCAAGCCATTCACGGGATGGCTGATGCCATCAATCGAGCGTATCAAGCATCACTAGCGACTCCGAAGCCGCAAAATACTGAGTTGTCTCGAAGAGGTGCGAATGCAGGACAATCAGGATTGCGACAGTTAGAAAAACAGCTGCCGGCTAGCAGTTCTGGAGTCGCTGGACCGTTGGGAATGCCTGGAAAGAGCTCCCAAGGAATTAAAGTAACGAGTAACCCTGTAGTCACATCCACACCCGCCTCAAGTTTGTTACGTTTCAACAAAGATCGATTGCTGAATGAAGATCAATCGTCTAACGCGTTTACATCATCCCAGAGGGTTAGAGATGAAAATTATTTGAGCCAAAATATTTCTGAGTTGAGAAAGACCATCGAGGGTCAGACTGTGAACAAATTATCAATAAAGAGAGATTACAAGTTGACAGTTAAGACGAATATTGATCTCTGGCTTGATTCACTTCGATCTGAGTTGTCGGCATTGAACTTGTTGTATATTATTGATCAGGATGTAGAACCTCCGGAGGTGCTTAACCAAAGCATTCTCAGAACTAGAAACGAACAAGTGAGAGACGTAATAATAAATAGAATTGACGAGATTTATCACAAGAGAATCGTTTCTACTCGAGATCCCCCAGAGATAATTCGAAAGCTGAAAGAGTTTAAGAGAAATGAATCGAATGTAACTTCATCATCCGTAAGGACTCGGCTTTATGCTTTGAAGATGCACAAAAATGAAAGAGCAGTAGACTTCATTGAGAGATTTGAGAATATTATTCGAGAATACGAGAGTTGTGCAGGAGCCGTGCCTTTGGGCGATGTCGAGACACGATCAGCTTTCTACCAGGCCATCTCTGGTAAGTTTCCAGAACTTAGGGCATTGAACTTGTACGAGAAGCAAAATTATAATCGAGAAATGAGTTTTGAGGCTCTAAAAACGTATATTTTACAATTGGAAGCTGAGAAGAAGGCTGACATGCAGTCAGCTACATCCCGAGAAGCTGGAGAGCGTCCACCATCGGCTCACAGAGTCAAACAAATCGAAGGGTCATACCCTTCCATAAAGTGCTTCAATTGCAATAAGTGGGGCCACTACTCAAACGATTGTCCAGTCGCAATTACTGGACGGATCTTTTGCTACAACTGTCTAAGAGAGTCCGATCACGTGGCCAAGGACTGTCCAGAACCAAAAAGAGAACGAGGACTGTCTGGAGCCAGTGGCCGAGGGGGTCCAGAGCAAAAAGGTGGTGGTGCTGGAGCAAAATTTAGAGGCAAGAGAAACAAACCTGACAATAATAAGGGTGGTAAACGGGACTATCCCGGGATTGACAAAAAGGGGAAAGTTACCAAGAAACCGTCAAAGCGTGGAGGCAAAGGTGGGAAGAAGGACAATCCCAAACCAGGTAATTCTGCTTTATTCACTAACTGTCCCAAACAAATCAGTTTTATCGCCGACACAGGCGCAACTGATCACATAGTCAAAAATGACTTGATTCTTAAAGATTTTAAGAGAGCTGAAGGGGGTGTAATTAAAAGCGCAAATAAAGATAAAAAGGCAGACATTAAAATTGATGGCAAAGGGGATTTGTACTTTAGTGTCAAGGACCTTGAGAACAAGAGAATTAAATTAACAAAAAATGTGCTAGCAGCCAGCGAGATATCTGAGAATTTAATTTCAATGAGAAAGTTTGCAGAGGCAGGTCTGAGCATTTATCTTGATGACGAGAGATTGAGAGTTTTCGACAAAGACAGCGATGATACTTACTTAGAGGGAAACTATGTTAAGCCAAACTGGGTAGTGAAGTTAACGGCTGAGACTGACAATATTAATGGAGATGAGCTAGTCTTTAAGAGCTACATCTGTTCAGCAAACATAGTTAGCGAAGAACCAACATTAGAGGAAGTCGCTGAATTCGAATCTCGAGACAACTTACAAAATGACCTAGAGGGAGTTTTGTTTAGTCGAAAACGAATTGACGTTGATGCTCAGGCATCACTCGAGGGTTTAGAGAACTTAGAAGAACTATTTGATTTTGAGCTTGAGAGAGTAAGTTTGAGTGATAAGAAGTTGAGCGAAGGTATGTTGTGGCATGTTCGCTTAGGTCACGCGTCTCTAGACTACTTGAAGAAACTGCAGAGGATAGAGAGAGTGTTAGAGAATGTCAAGTTTGACGAATCAATCTTAGACTGCAGTAGTTGCATTGAAGCTAAAATGGAGAACAAAGCATTCAAGGAAGTCAGAACGAGATCAACGAGACCTTTGCAGAGAATACATGCTGATACAATGGGACCCGTCAAACCCATTTCATTTCCAGGCGAAAAGAGATTTATTTTGGTGTTATTAGATGATTACTCGAGGCTGGCCAGGGCTTATCCCATGAAACACAAAAGTGAGACTGGCTACTTGGCTAGCAAACAACTGGAACCTACGGAGGACGACTGGGAGCAGGTCAAACGAGTCTTGAGATATCTTAGAGGAACGTCAACACTTGGTCTAAAGTATCAAGGAAAACGAGAGAAAATAGATGCATTTACAGATGCAAGCTTTAGAGACAGAGATGATTCGGTATCCACAGGAGGCTATGTGATTCGCCTTTTTGGAGATACAATAGCCTGGAGAAGTAACAAACAGTCATATGTCACGCTATCCACCTGTCAATCTGAGTATCTGGCAATGAGTAATACCTGCCAGGAGATAATCTCTCTCGACAAGGCAGTCAGAGAGATGACGGGAAAAACAAGCTTTCCAGTGACACTTTGGTGTGACAATAAAGCAGCTGGCGAATGCACAGAAAAAGATGGGAGTCACAAGTTGAAGAACTTTGATGATCCCATAGATGTAATCATAAGAGATCTCGAAGAAAGAGAACTGTCTGGTGTTAAGAAACACATGGCAGATACTCATGGAGATTACATCAAATGCTGTGTTTTTGAGGGTAGAATTAAAGTTCACTGGATTGCTACGAAAGAGAATCTCGCGGATATTATGACTAAACCTTTGCCCAGAGATGCTTTCTTATGTTTGAGAAATAAATTGTTTGAGGAAATATAAATTTTCAATTTTGTTTCAGACAAGGAGGCAATATATAAACACTAGAAAAACTTCTTGAGACTGGAGAATCTGAGACTTATTGGATTTGAGAGATTTAATTACTTTGTAATTAGCTTAAGTTTTTATACTACTTGTTTTAAATGTTTGTAAAACAACAAGTACCTTATAATTTAAGTTTACTTTAAGTGCCAAACGTTTGTATGTCGTAATTTTTTTTAAGTTTGTAAGAAACATTGTAATATTTTAAACAGAGAAGGGAAGGAGTGTTGGAGATAATGCTTCTCACGTTTGAATATTATAGTTAGATAGTTGGCAATCCTGGCGACTCCCCTTATTAGATTGAGATGGCCTCGCCCATGTATGGTGGTCGTGTCAGAGATCAGAGATCTTTAGAGTTTAAGTGGTTTAATGAGAAATAAAGTTCCATAAATATAAAAGGAGTGTTTATATAAACCAAAAGTCCTACAGGAATCGTTCAATATAAGTCAAAAATGGTGTTTGTAGCACCATCTGTTACCAAGCAGTTCAATTTTTTTATCTTTGTTTTCTGTACTTGCCAGCTTGCAAAAGAAACTCTTTGATTTTTGACACCATTTGCAACCTCCTATTTGTGCGAAATAAGTTTCTCGTCAATGACTGTCAGCAAAATAAAAGCGAGAAATCGCCTTAAACTTGAAAATAACATAATTGTATGTGTTTCGAATACTGAGCCAAGATTTGAAAAGCTAGTTTCTGAAAAACAAGCGCATGTATCACATTAATTTTTTTCGTATACAAAATAAATGGTAATACGTCTTTTTTTTTCGTATACAAAATAAATGGTAATACGTCTTTTTTGTATTATTTTGTAAAACCTCTCGCGACCCCCCGCAGCTCTTCTCGCAACCCCCTAGGGGGTCGCGACCCACACTTTGAGAACCCCCGGTCTATTAGATACGAATCAAACCACAGGCAATCCAAAACCAGGGCAAGTATGACTTTATCAAGAAAAAGCATTTCATATACATTAGCACTACATCAACTAATTTTAAGCAAAAGATTAACAATTGTTCACTGTGGGGCTGTGGGCCCAACTTGTAAACTGAACTGTTCTGATTCCGCAAATACAGATATATCCGAATATATTTCAAGAAGTTGCTGTATACAAATGGATATCTGTAAACGGAATTACTTACACAAATGGCACGGTTGTCGTGACAAATATGAAAGAATTCATGCCCTCTTTTTGGTATTATTCAATATATTCTATCAGTGGCGGCTCGTGACTTGTTCAAAAGGGAGAGCTCTGCCAAAAAACTGTACAACGTTTAGGTAAAATTTTAACTCGGAACCCACACCGCTTTATAAAGTCTTAAAAAATAACGTTTGCTCCTCGATTTTCTTTCACGTGCTCTTCACAAAAACAAGATAAAAACCGAGAAACTGATATTTAAAAGTAGTCGAAACTTCTATTTTTACTTTAAATAAATCAATGCGAAAATGAAAAATGAATGTCTAAATTCTAAAAGTAAAGTCTAAAGTTCTATTTTTATTTCAGATATAACGACGCAACAGTCAAAAACTAATGTCTAAAAGTGAAATGTAATCTTCTACAGTTTAAGGAAAGTTAAGCGAGACGTAGTTCTCAGTACTCTGCTTACAGCTTATTACGGGCATTTCAATTATTTATCATGGCCATAATTTTTGTGCTGGCATTTCATAATTTGGGTGGCGTTCTCGTTATCCAGAAACGTGATGTGTGTATTGTAATCAATTTGAGAGTTGGGGAATCGTGCATAAGTGCATTTTACCATAAATAAATAAATTTCACTCCTGGGATTTTTGCTTATCAGAGTGTCTACTCTGTGTATAGAAATAAACATTTTTTGGAGAATTAAGTACATGACGGATCATCTGTTTGATACCAAAAATTGGGACAATTTGTGTTATTCACCTCATAGAGCTATCTTTGAAAGTGAATGTTTCCATCAGTGCTTAAGTTTTTTTAATTTGTTACCAATCAACAGGAAAAATATTGCGTCATTCAAAATATTTCAAAAGTTCATTTAAAAGCACCTCATTTCTACCGAAATAAATTAACTCCACAATGAAAAGAGAAAACGAACCACTGCTAACATATAACCCGGGCCTACTGAATAATTAGCCCGACACTCCAGCCACTTCGCCACGGGACGTCCTGCCCATTTCTTCTGCAATGCTGTACGTTGCTTATACTGTTGTTCTCCATATATTTCAGACGGAGATCGCATCGCCCCATTAAGAAACTATATGCGCAGCGTAAAATAGTTAAAGATAACCACAAATATTATACTTATTTTATTATATATTATAAGGGACATCTGACACGAGACTAATTTTAGTACTAAATTCAGTACAATTTCGACTTGCACAGAGTTTAGTTTGAAATTTAGAGTGACAACAGAAATGTGAATGGCAGGTAAGTACTAACATAAGTTCTGTGCGATCAAAATCAAGAATTTTAAAGACAAACATGCCGGAATATATTTGACATTTAACTTAATTAGGATCAATGCGCATGCCCACATACTTATTTTCGTGTTTATCTGCCATGCACAATTCCGTTGTCACTCTAAATTTCAAACTAAACTCTGTGCACGTCGAAATTGTACTGAATTTAGTTCTAAAATCAGTCTGGTGTCAGACGGCCCTTAGATAAAAATTAAAAGGATGAAAATTCGGAGGGTGATTTTGTTTCTTCAAGTATATCTACTATGTGACCACGACCATATTATCTTAAGAAATAATTAGTAAACTAAAAATAATCACATTATTCAAACAGAAGTACATGGTAGGTGACAACATGTTTTACTTCTGTTACGGCATGTCACCACTGGGAAAATGAGTGTTACATTTTATTTTATTGTCAAATATCCATGCTTTACCGAATAAGTGTGATACAGTATATCATTACAGCAGTGTGACTTTTGTGTACGTAGGTTTCCTAAAAATATCGAAACGAATATTTTGATTATTTTTTATTAAAGTTAAATTTAAGAAATTTATTTTATGATCATTTTTATTTTTGGATTAATATTATTCATATAAAAATTCCACCCGGATTTGCTCCAACAACTACTCCCCGGGCAAATACCCCGACAGACATTGAATTACAAAGCAAATCCTTAACCAGAGTGTATACTGGGTACTGAACGGCGACAAAATGTCAGGAACCCAACCTACAAGAAATCAGTTTCCATCGTGCCCCTAGTGTACACGTGAGCAGAAAGGCCCTGCTACGGCAACAGAAAACAATGAAAGAATGGAAACAATTTGGTTGCACAGAGCAACCGTATATCATGATTACACTCTTGTGGGGGCTCATCAGTACGGGGCAGCTGTGTACAAACAAATCAGCATCTATTCTTAACACCGAGCTCCAACAAGAGTGAAATCATGATACACGATTGCTGTGTGCAAACAAACCAATTTTTTATATTCTTCCTTTGTATTCTATTGCCGTAGCAGGGCCTTTCTGCTCACGTGTACGCTAGGGGCACGATGGAAAGTCAGTCCTTGTAGGTTGGTTTCCTGGCATTTTGTCACCGTTCAGTACAAACTTTCGTCAAGGATTTGTTTTGTAGTTCATTGTCTGTCAGGGTATTTGCCCGGGGAGTAGTTGTTGGTGCAAATCCGGGTCGAATTTTTATATTTTTATTCTTCGACATTTAATGTCTTAAGAGTTGGCTCCCGCTTACCGAAGCTAGCCGCTCGGTCTTAAGAATAGATGCTGCGCCGTACTGATGAGCTCCAACAAGGGTGAAATCATGATATTTGGTTGCTGTGTGCAAACAAACCAAATAGTTTCTATTCGTCCTTTGTTTTGTTTTAAATATTACTCAAAAAATTTAGACAGTTATCCAACTATCTTGCATTGCCTTTAAAGCAAGCTAAAATATCATCGACGTATTTGTACCAAAAGAAAATATGTTGTGTTCGTAGATCTGAATTGACAATTTTTTCTTCAATATTAGATACAAAAATGTCTGCTAATAATGCGCTTATAATAAGTGATCCCACCCTAGACCTAAAATGTCATCAACGTGTCTGTACCAAAAAGAAAATAATTATGTTGTTTTCGTAAATCTGAATTGACATTTTTTCTTCAATATTAGAGACAAAAATGTTTGCTTATAATGGGTGATCCCACCCTAGACCTGGATTTTGACAATGGTATTTATTATTAAATTGAAAATAACTTTGTTCAATACAAATTTCAAATGTTATCTAACGACAAACTCGACCTCACAGTCAAACTGAGGCTATACACCACAGTGATCAGGCTAATGATTACATACGGCATCACCACAAACATCCGTCAAGTAAAAATCTCGAGTACAAAATCCCCTTGGTACCTATCGAACAATCAACTCCATGCAGATCTTCAAATACCAAAGATCCAAGACTGGGCGAAAACAAAAGCAACCGAGGCGTTCCAGCGGGCTTAGCAAAAAGAGGGCAGTAACCTACTCTATTAATGATATCTTGCCACACCGCCAGAAGCCCCGGCTAATCCTGGCCTAACAGGGGCACCAAAATATGAACAAATTTCTGACGCCCAAAACCAGGGAATTTTCCTTCTACTCAACAAATATTAAAGACCTGCGAAGTCAACCTGAAATTATACCATTATCTGCAGACAGGCTGGATGGCATTCTCATCGGACACCCCGACGAGCCAGGACCTCCATACGCCCGCTGGACTTGGAATCCCGTTCGCGACGTCCCCAACTGCGCGATTTCGACGCCGCGACGCCCCTTGCCTCCTCCCCTTACGCACAGAATTTTTATTCTCCCAAAGACTTGTTTAACCCCTACTGTAGTTTTTAATTTGGACTTATTGACTTTTTTACTTTTAATTTTTTTGCGTTAAATAATTAGTTTTGGATTTCCGCTACTTACCGATTGCTGTATTTGTATAGTGCGAATATTTTTATATTTAAGTTTATCTCAAGCTTATGACGAGTAGCCGATTATCTGGATAAAAGTAAGTACACCTTTCCTCAACTCACGACCGTACTGACTGACGCCACCACGTTTAGGAACGGCATAGTAGTGAACACACAGTGACAAAGGACATAATAGCGCCACCACAAGAGGTCAACTGCGTGTGCGCTAACCTACAAAGGTAGATATTCCAATTCAAATGACAAAAGAACCGTTGAATAGTATATTACAGTACATGTGGAGAAACTGAGAATTTCGCTCACGCATTTGCCAGTTTTGCACACGAGTGCTGTATAACGTTTTGTTCAATCCTGCCCCTGAACTACATATTATTTCAAAAATATTCAGAATTAATAATTCAGATTGGCCTGACAATTATACAACATAATAACATAGAGTGCGTGTTTCATCATTGTTATGGTTACCGTTACTATAAATAATAAACATGGTGAAAGAAGTTCGTGAATTTTTGTGCGTTTCAATAAACTTTTACCTAAAATGAGTTTCTACTGAGAAAATATGGAAAAAATGACGATTTGATTGTACCGGGGAATATTTTAAATGAAGCTCATGCCGCTACATACAATTTATTGCCTCAGAAGTCTAAAGAAAGGTATATGAACGAACTGACAAAATTCAGTGGTTGGATGCATACAAAGAAAGTTAATCTTATAACGGAGGAAGTGACAACTTTCAAATTAAATGCCTTGGTTGCGGTTTTGAAAAGTAAATCGAAAGGGTGGTGCCTACCTAAGAAAGGAAAGATGTAGAGAAGTTCATAAATGAAGCTCCCGATAAGATTTACTTGCTTATGAAGACTGTTGTTTTAATGGGCGTTAGGAGTGCTTGTAGGTGCGATGAGCTACTCAATCTCAAGACTACTGATATTGTAGATACTTTCGCCCACCAGTTGCCAAGTAAACGAAGTGAGTGAACAAAAGTAATGCTTTCTCGCATAATATCTAAGGGAGAAAGAACATGTTTCTATAGCAGGATTGAACAAAGTATTATTAAATAGTATGCAACAAATGCAAGAAATAATGAGTGACAACAAACCCTAGCCCGACCACCAGAGCTACTGGGAATTTAGGCGCAGTTTTTCATGTGCTACCGAGGCTCATGGGTGAGCTGGAAGTGTCTTGGCAGTCCTGTTTTGTGGGGGGTTTTAGACGGCTGGTCAGGCGTCATGTGTTTGAGGCTCAGTGTCTTGGTGCTTCTTAGTTGATTTTTAATTGCTTGTTTTTATTTTTCTCAAATCATAGGTGCTAAATTTAAAATATTCCCTTTCCTTGCAGGCGATACTGCTCAGACTTAGGTTTTATTTATTTAGGCTTAAGGCTTAGGCCTTATTGGAGGGTGATGCTGTTTTTTCTTTGTTGCAATTGTTTGTAGATTTTTTTTATTACTTTGCCAATAAAATCAATTTACTATTATTATTATTATTATTATTAATTTCACAAATTGCAAATTAAGATTTTTCAGGACAACAGGTGTCTGACGTAGAGCCGTGAAGCGCCGGCAGCTACCTGGTGGTAAGGTGTAACAGCCAGTATAAAAAAATCGATGAACTTAAACTGCCGTTAAACGGTCGCCTACTAAAATGCCGTTAATCGATACTTTGCAAAAAATAACAATAAAACTCAAATGAGTGGATATTTGTCTGGCGTAATGGCGACCCTTATTTGTCCTTTTGGACCAGAACCCTTTTTTGTTCAAAAGAAAAAATCACCATAACAAAAAAAAAGAATTGCGGTGAGGTGCGAACCCTCAGCGTGACGGCCTGGTAGGATGAGATCACAACCAGTGAGCCACCAACGTGTGGTGGCAAGAACGTCTACGAAACTAGTAGGTATATAAGCCGATAAAAGCAGAAAATACAACGGCATTTTGGTACGCGACCGCTTAACGGCAGTTAAGCACCGTACACCGTACACCGTAAAAAAATTGATGGAACAAGCCGTGACGACCACAAACCTGACAGGAGCTATAAAATACATGACTCTTGAACACGGAATAATAGGACGACAGAACGATATAAGGTTTACGAAGAAGGGGCCCGAGTCCCCATTCCCAGCAGTGGGTGGTGCACGGAAAGGCCTAAGCCGACCGTCAGCAAGAGACTACTCAGTTGAGTGGGATGGCATGGGATACAGAAAAGTTACCAGCCCCATAGACATCCGTTCGAAGTGAGCCATAGGGTGGAAAGACATGCCAGAAAAGTTTCCTTGACAAAGTTCAGGAAGCTGGAGCGTATGGACGCAGAATTCGGACGACCCGGTCACGAAGACTTGTTAATTTTGAGCTTTCTGTGTTTTTCTCTTTCAAAACAGTTGCAATATTGAAAATAAAACAAAACAATGCAAAGGAGCTTTAGCCTACTCAATTTGGACGTGATGCTGAAAACTGTCCGGAATTCTTGACAGGTAAATATCCCGAAAAATTTGTGTACACTTATTTAGAATTCCCATGGAAGTCCTTGGAATTCCCAGGAATTCCGATGGAATTCACAGAAATTCACAGAAATTCACAGGAATTCATTGGAATTCCCCGAAATTGTTAATTTTGCATGAGGAATTCTCTTTGCATTTTCCTATACTTATAGGGTTATAAGCAACAAAAATGATATAAATTTCAATATCCATTTCCTGAATGAATAAGATAAAATGAAATAATAAATTTCTCTTTGTATATTATATTTCTGGGATCCCTTGTCCATTTTGATGGACATATTTTCTTTTACATACTATTAAGTCAATTCTCTTTCATTCGCGTTTGGATCCAGCTGTCCAATATAGTGGATATCTGTCCTGTGTTGCCATCTATGCATAAAAGGACAAGCTTGGGTTTTCGAATTTGTTCTGTGAGCAGTGACAGTGAAGTCAACATGAGTGCCTTCGGTAAACTAATAGGAATAAGTTTTTAGTAATACAATTTAAAATTAAAAATTAGAAACTTGAGATTATTAGTAGAAAGGTGTAATCTTATTTCTAAATTTAATAAAAAAATTGGCACGAATAATTATATAAAACTTATTTCTAAAGTATAGATTCATACAATTCATAATTATTTACACATTCTACAGTCAAAAAAGGTTTGTGTACATTTAAATGGACATTGAAGCTATTTATTTGCAATATTATTTTCTTAACCTACGAAATGCGTTTTTTGGGTATTCACAGATATTTGGTAATAAGAGGTACCTTTGCATTGGAGAAGATGATGAAAAAAGATTGGAATGTCTAGACGTTAGTTATATCCTAGACCACAATAGCAACCATTGATAGAAGATGCAGCAGTTGCAACTAACAATGGAACTTTCCAGAACATAGACTGACGCTGTCAGCAAATAAAATGTATAAATTGAATTGTAACTTCATTAGAAAGAATTCTAGTTCTTAACACCGAACTGTACTTTACTAAATAAACCTGTATATTTTATTTTTTTAAAAGTACATCGGCAATTCCCAAAACTTATCTGGCGCAGTCGGTAGGATTGCTGAAGAAATATCTTACATCGCGTAGTGATTTTCTTTCGTTTCAACGATTAATGAGCAACCGAAAAATGGAAGATTTTGGCAATTGTAAAGAACTGGATTCAAGTAGCTGAGAAGGAGAAACATCGCCTACTCATCTACACCGTAGCTGAAAAGGACAAGCATCGCCTGCTCATCTACACCGTGGTTGAAGAGGACAAAAATCGCCTGTTCAATTACACACAAAGGGACCACATCGCCCAGGTTCGAGAGGGACACACATCGCCCATCAACCTAAAACCAACAAGAAAAAAAGAAAAAGAAACAGAAACAAGAAAGAAATGATAAAACTTGGAATAATTTTAATGTCAGTGCTTTCCCACATTTTGATTTCCTTCAAAACCGCATACAATTAAGTTCAAACCTTGAATAATTTTATTTGCTCAAAATTGAGAGTATATTAGAAGAACTTTTAGATAAAATAAGTAACCTTTCACTAACAGAACCAGAAATGGCTCATGCAAATAACAGTAGTACTAACAGTAGTAATGTAGAAATTAATATGCAGTTGCTTAGATACCAATCAGACAATATACCTTGTTTTGATGGCAATACTAAACAATTGAATAGATTCATAAATGCATGTGAAAATTTAATAAGAACTTTTCAAAATCGCGAAAATAGAAATGCTTCAATTAACATTATTTTAATAGATACTATTTTAAGTAAGTTAAGAGGTCGTGCAGCAGATCTTATCTGTCCGCGCAGTGAACTCAACACCTGGCAAACAATTAAAGATTGTTTAATATCCACATTCGCTGACCAACGCAGTATTGACTGTCTGATACAGGAATTATTATCTATCAAGCCTAATAAAAATGAACATCCGCTTTGTTTTGGAATGCGTATACAAGACTCACGTAGTTTACTTTTCGTAAAACTAAACTCAACAAATGAAGACGCTAATACTAAATTAATTAAAATCACACATTATGATCAGTTTGCTTTAAAAACATTTATTAATGGCTTACCACCAAATTATCAACTACCGGTAAGACTAAAAAATCCAGATTCACTCGAACAAGCAATGTCGTACGTTAAAGAAGAAGAAAATTTTAATTTGTTTAGACAACAGTCGTTCACTTTAACTAAACCTCCATTACCCAATAATCCATTACCCAATAATCTGAAACCAATCAATCCACAAACTTATTATACACCACCTTTCACACAAACAGTTCAACAACCAATATTTAATCGACCTTTTGGACAAACTTCAAATTTCAATCCTCAAAGGTTTCACCAAAATAATTTTAATCAAAACCCTTTCAATAGAAACTCATCTAACCCCTTTTATCAAAATACTTTTCAAAGACCTTCATTTAACCAATCTGTTAACTTAAGACCCCAATTTCCACAACAAAATTTATTTAGAAATAACCAATTTCAACAAAATTTAAACGCCTCACGTCAATACCAACCTTTCACGCAAAGAACGAATGTTTTCAAACCAGCATCTAACGTTTACAAACCAACATCCCGAATTCAACCCACATATCAACCGGAGCCGATGGATACAAGTTCTGGCACAGCTAAAACAATTTTTCAACAATCCCAAAGACCCAAATTCGAGACACTACACAATCAAGAAGTAGCTTTCCCCTCATCCGATTATCCTGACGAAATCGATTTTGACTACGAAGCCTACAATTATCAACCTGACGAATATTATGAAGTCAATCCCGAAGAGCTTCTTAATGAAAACAATGAAAATGATCAAAATTTTCACTTAACTTAACGTTTATTCTTCTGACCTTCCATACCCGAATTAAATGCCAAATTCCTCATCGACACAGGAAGTACCAAAAGTTTTATTAAACCTGTCTTAGCCTATCAACACTTTTCGAATTCAATTCAAAACGAACTTTTTCAAGTAAGCACAGCCCATGCCATCTCTATGCATAATGAAATTATTAATATTCCCATTTTTCCTATGTTTAACTGCGATATCAAACATAAGTTTCATCTTTTCGATTTTTCAGACAAACTTGAAGGACTGGTAGGACTTGATCTTTTAACCGAATTACATGCTAACATAAATTTTCATGATTGTAAATTACAAACCCCCACAGCAGAAATTCCTATTTCTTATAAAAATCTAAATGCTCTTAAGAAATTTCAACCTCACCAATTCAAAATTCCACCACGTACAATGGTCATACAAAAATTACCCGTGACACAAGAAGACGGCTTAGCAATCTTTCCTTTCCAAAATTTTAACCAAATTGAAATTCCAGAAGCTATTGTTAATGTCAAAGATAATTTTGCTTACACCACCCTTACTAATTCTTCAGACGAAGCTATGGAATTTACACTGGATGAACCCATTCAAGTACAAACTTTTGATTCCACAGAACTAAATCCGATAAACCTTAATGATCCTAATGTTTTCATCCCTAATAATTACTATATTGACAACCTTCAAGAAAAAAATGTCGACGCCCTTTCCAGAATTCAATTAAACTATAAAGAACTTAAGAAACCCGAAACTGAATCAGTTATTAACAATCCCGGTGATGTAGACGAAGAAATTCTAGAGTTTATTCGAAATTTCGCAGAAGACCTAGATCCGATTGAAATTCCACTATCACCTGTACCTTCTAAACCTAAACCTAAACAAAAAATAAAAATCCTTCAAAACATTCAGTTAAGACCTCCTATAGTAAACCCCGAAATCTCAGACCCATACGAAACTGTACACACCACACACAGACCTACTAATAATACTAATAGTATTCCAATTTTAGATAAAATGATCAATGACAAAAAATACCAATTTATAATTGATAGAAATCCTCACAACAGTTTATCAGTAAATAAAAAACTTATTAATGATAATTTTGTAAATCATGTCAAAATTTATCCCAATAATCCAAAACATGTTTTAAAATTATTAAAGGAATTAAAGGAATTCACCCAACACACACAAATTACTTATACTTTCAAAGAAGAGACCTAATTCCAATGTTCACTCAAGTTTATTTGCAATATTTTTCACCACTCCAATTAGTTCAATGTACCAAATTACTCACCAACGTTACAACAAAAGATGACCAGTTAATGTTTATTCGACATCAACACGAAGGAAAAACCAACCATAGAGGAATAACCGAAACATACGAACGATTAAAGAAACTATACCAATATTATGGTATACCCGAAACCGTTGTTGCCGATAATGATCCTATTTTCAAGCCTAACATAATCACAGACCTTTTGCGTATGCACAAAATTAATATCCACTTTACCACCCCATATCATCATGAATCAAATTCACCAATTGAACGTTTTCATTCTACTATTCTTGAACATTTAAGAATATTAGAGATGCAAGATAAATCAAAATCAGTTGACGAATTACTTCTATATGCTTCTATTGCATACAACAGTACAATCCACTCAGCAACGAAATTTTCACCTTACGAACTAACATTTGGACATTCAACTTCTCGAGATCCTTTTGACCTTATCCCAATCACATTTTATTCAGACTATGTTATTTCTCATAAACAAAAAATGAATTTACTCTATCAAGATGTAAAAAATCTCCAAATTCATCAAAAACAACGTGTATTAGAAAAACGCAATAAAAATGGTAACGAACAATCTGAATTCAAAATTGGCCAAACAGTCTATAAACAAAATCCTTCTAGAACAGCAAAAAATTTACCAAAATATTCCAGTCCATATAATATAATTGAATTATTAGAAAACAACAAAGTAAAAATTCTAAATCCTAAAATTAAAAAGGAAGAAATTATTCACATAAAGGAACTAAAAAAGCCACATTTTTCAGATACGTCAGCTACAACGCAGCAGACATCCTCAAAATTCATGACAACCCAGGGCTTCTCACAACAAAATTAGGAACCGCATTAATAACGGAAGATATTTGAATTAAACCCTTTAATAAATGAATTTAACAAAGTTTGTGCACATATCGATACAATTGATAAAGCTTTTCAGAATAACTCCCTTTACGAAAGAAAATATTTTAACACCAGAAATCTAATTAACCATCTTAGAACAAGTATTCAAACTCAGTTTATGCAATTGAACCCAAAATTACAATTAAATTCAAGAAAGAAACGCGGATTAATAAATGGACTAGGCTCAATAATTAAAGTTATAACTGGAAATTTAGACTCATCAGATGCCGAAAAATATGATCAACAAATTGATAATTTACAAAAATCACAAGACAAGACAAAGACTATTTTGGATAACCAACTTTCTTTAATGAATGCCACTGTATCAGAATTTCACAAATTAATGAGCAATGTTTCTCATAATCAACTTGTATTAGAATCAAAAATTAAAATTCTTGAACATACTCTTAAAAAGGTATCTATTCATTCAATAGAACAATTCGATTACACATTAATTCATATTATTTTAGGACAAATAACAATCACTCTCCAAATAGTTTCAAATCTTTTAAACAAAATTGAAACAGCTATTTCTTTTGCCAAATTGAACACCTTGTACAATTTTTTAATCAGACCCGATCATTTACTAACTGAAATTCAAAATATCGAAACCCATATCAAAACAACAAAATTACCGTTTGATTCGAATCTAAGTGAGCTACTGAATTTTGAAAACGTCATAACAATTAACAGTTATTCTAGGGAAAACGAAATTGTATTCCTTTTAGAGATTCCTTTGGTAGAAATTAAAAACTATCAATTTTTCCAAATGTTCCCACTTCCCCAAAATGTTAATGAAACCGAATTCACCATTATTATCCCGAAAACCCCATACCTTGCCATTTATGAGCACAAATTTTATTATTTTAAAACCGAGTGCAAACAAATCAAGAACACTCAGTACTTATGCAACAGAGAAGACAACGTACCGTTCCAAGGAACTCCATGTGAAGTGAAATTAATAACTTTTGCTAATCCAATAGACAATTGTTTTCATATTAAGTTAAAAATAACTGAAACATTTATTCAAAAAATATCCCCGAGCAAATGGACAATAACCTCGCCTAATGAAATTATAGCACACAAATATTGTGATGAATTTAAAGAAAATGTACCTCTTCAAGGAACCTATTTAGTTGAGTTGCCAACAAATTGTAAATTAATTGTAAATTCACACGTTCTGCATGCTTCCTTTAAATCTACAAGTAAATTAGATGTAATTGCTTTACCTCATATAAATTTTAGCCTAACAAATACTGCTTCTCAAATTTATGTTCCAAAAGATTTTAATTTAAATAGTATTAACTTACACAAAATTACTGAAACTCAAGAAAAATTCAAAATTCAAAAAGAAATGATAGATTCTATTAATTCACCTGTAGTAACCCATAGAACTAGTGTATGGACAATTTTATTGTATGTTTTAATATTTTTATATGTTTTATATGTCATTTTTGTAAAATGGAATAAGTGCCCGTTCCTGAAGAAACGAAAACTCCCAATATTCCAGACGAAAGAGGACATCATCATTTGAAAAACCATCCCTTGGATAGTTTTCCATCTACGAAGGGAGGAGTTATATCCTAGACCACAATAGCAACCATTGATAGAAGATGCATTAGTTGCAACTAACAATGGAACTTTCCAGAACATAGACTGACGCTGTCAGCAAATAAAATGTATAAATTGAATTGTAACTTCATTAGGAAGAATTCTAGTTCTTAACACCGAACTGTACTTTACTAAATAAACCTGTATATTTTATTTTTTAAAAAGTACATCGGCAATTCCCAAAACTTATCTATCTTGTACTTATAAAATCGGCGGTCGCCCTTTACATGAATTACGCGCGTGCCGAAATGATAGAAAACATGAAAGTTGCATTTTACAAAAAATTAAAAATGATGTCATCCTAATCCGCTAATCCCTTAAAAGAAATATTTAAAGCAGAGGACTACCGATTTTATTTTAGTTCAGTGACAGCAGTTCAGTTGTTGACGTGCATTTGGTGGTGAAATTAAAAATTCATGATGCCTAAAGTGAATGGTAGTGGTAGAAAAATTGCAAAAGAGTGGTCTGAAGTGTTAAAAATTGATGGTGACCCCAAGTGTAAGTGTAAACACTGTAATGAGCTAGTCAGCTGCAAAATTGAAAGAATTAGAGCTCACTTAAAAAAGTGTTCGGCTAGAAAAACCACTTCTGTTAGTGACCCTGGTATTGTGGCTTCTGTTGTGCAAAGCGAAGAAGTAGACGTACCTTCAACTTCATCGAGTGCAGTAGAATTATTCGACGATTCTGAAGCTAGTGATTCATTCAATTCTACTTCTACAACCGCGAAACTAAAACTACAGCCATACATTAATGAATTCGTTGTTAAGACTACTGACAAACAAAAGGAACATTTGGATGAAATTATTTCCAAATTCTTTTATTCTGCGAATATTCCCTTCAATGTAGCGGAACTAGGAACATTTAAGAACATGATAAAACAGCTAAGACCTGGATATAAACCACCTTCGGCTAAAATGATTGGTGGAAAATTATTGGATAAAGTGGCAGCAGAAACGGAAGCTGAGCTAAAGAAAAAGTTGGAATCCAAGAGTATAACGTATAGATGGATGGTCCAGCGTGCGAAATGATCCTATACAAGCTGTCAGTATACACACTGGTACTGATAGTATTTTACTTCACGCTTTTGATTCCGGACCCGAGAAGAAAACTGCCAAAAAATGTGCTAGTTTAGTAGAAAGAGCCATGGCAGAGTGCGAAGAAAAATTTGGCGCCTCAGTTTTCGCCGTCGTAACGGACAACGAAAATAAAATGATAAAAATGTGGGAACTTTTACGAGAAAAGCATCCGAGCTTGATAGCTTATGGTTGTTCAGCACACTTATTGAACCTAGTCGAAAAAGAACTTTCTCCGCGCACTGTACTAAAGCATATTGTCGAAGTTCAAAAATACTTTTGTAACGTTCATCAAGCACATGGGTGGCTAAAAGAGAAACAAGGCTTAATGCCACAGATCCATAATGAAACTAGGTGGAATTCCCATCCAGATTGTGTAAAAACCTTTATAGCGAATTACCACAAGTACAGAGAAATCGCTTTAGAACACGAAGGTGAATTTCTGCAGTCTGTATTACAAATTTTGAATAATGTTGGAACTTATAGTGAAGCTATTCATTTAGAAAAACAGTTATCTAAAGTTGCCAATGGACTTGACGTACTGCAACGAGATACACCTTCTATATCACAAGCCGTTGAAGTATGGGTTGATATAATTAATGATAACCTTTTGCAGCCCCACAGGGACGTGTTTATGAAACGGTTTGATCAGGCAATCAAACCTGTTCACTTCTTAGCCAATTTGATGGATCCCAAGTTACGAGGAATAAGTCTTACCAGTGAGCAAGAAAGTGCAGCAGAAAAGTGGCTTTCAGATATACATCCTGAATATATTCCTGCGATAATGGCGTTCAGAATAAATGACGAAACATTTTTTCCGCCTTCTCTAATGCAAGAAGATGTAATAAATCAATTTTCATCTGCAATGTGGTGGAAACTTGTGGGAAATAGAACTGCGAAACTCTCAAAATTTCCACCTGGATTTTGCGATTTTTTCTTCGGTCTCCTTTCTGCCCCTGCATCCTCCGCTGCCATCGAAAGATATTTTTCCACGTTTGGACTAGTTTGGAATAAACTACGAAATCGTCTCGGGTTGGAAAAGGCAGCAAAACTGGTTCAAGTTTATAGACATTTGCGTTCCAGCGAGACCCAGTCAGAGTCAATAGACTGGTGAATATAAAAAAAATTGTTCTTTAGTTTCAATGTTGTTTTGTTCGTATTTTGCATTTTGAATATATTTTAATTTCGTGTATGATTTTTTATGCATATTACGTTCTAAAACCCACCCGGGTTTTTTACTGGGTTTTTTCGGGTCGTGTCCAGTCTGGCGAACCCTGAAACGTATTAGTTCGTAGGATACGAAGTAGACTAAACACTTGTTAAATTAGTTTTATTTACTAAACACTTGATTAAACATTAACGTAGAACAAACTGTCAAATTCAAATTATAAAAACGTAGAAACAAAGTAATTATTTAAATAAACTTGCGAACAATCTTGCTGGGTTGCGTCTTTCGTCGTTCGTCTTAATATGCAGCCATTTTTCGTCTGTCTGTCAGTCACACGGTGAAAAACGCGGATCCCTGCAATATCTCCGCAGCGCTACCAACTTACAAAAAATTAAAATTTAAAGTTCTGAACCTAATCCCACAACTCGGCCCTCCTGACCGTCATCCGGCTCGGATGAATCAGAGTCATTTGCAGTCAGCTTCCAAGGTTTCATACCGTCTGCACTGGATGAGGTTATTTTGGGGCCTTCCCCTTTCCCTACTCTCTCCACATCGTATCTATCACGACCTTTTACCTTTACAACCTTGTAAGGGCCTAAGAATCGCGGAAACAACTTATTCTGTGTGCCGAATTGTGTGCGTCTTATTGCCACAATGTCACCAACCCGGTATGTTGATGCCATTTTTCTTTTTTTATTGTAGTTTTTGCTATTCTCCATTTGAATTTTTTCGATGGCCATTCTTGCATATTCCCTTAGTTCAAGTCTTTTTTCTTCAAATACTTCTCTTCCTATCTCCTCTAAAATTTTCAGTAAATCTTGGTTTTCTCTCACCTTCATGTCAACCCCAAACATAAGTCTGAAAGGACTGTAGTTTGTACTTCTATTGTAGGTGGAGTTAATGGCGAGCTGCAACCTTGTTACATGCTTATACCAATTGGGTGGGTCATCACAACTTAGGCGTCTAAGAGCGGAAGTTACTATCTGTACCATATTCTCGGCTTGACCGTTTGCTCTCGGTACCCCACTTGTTATTTCCACATGTTCAATATTTTCATTCTGACAATAGTCCTTAAGGTCTTGAGCTCGGAATGCGCCTCCTTTATCTGTTATAATTCTCCTCGGATTACCAAATGTAGCCTGATGTAGAACCAGCTTGTCTAAAACCTCTTTAGTACTTAGCGTCTTAGTAGGAAAAATCCAAACAAACTTCGAAAACGCGTCTATCATCAACAAAATATACTTGTAATTTTTCTTCGTCGATTCGAAAGGTCCGCAATGATCTAAATGATACGTGTCCAGCGGTACATTGCCCTTTGGAATCGGATTCAATAAGCCTTCTTGTTGTCCTCTCTTTCTGTTACCTAAAATACACGGAACGCATGCAGCTATATACTCTTCAATTTTTTTGTGAATCTTTGATATAAAGTAATTCTTGTTAATTAAACTTTCGGTCTTCTTTACTCCAAAATGACCTGGTTCATGTGCCGTTCTTATGACTTCGGTCTGCATACTTTTTGGTATCACTAACAACTTGTCTCCGTTCTGTTCTTTGTAAAGGATCTCATTTTCCAAAAGGTAATCCTCGTAAGCTTCATTTTCAAGAATTTTCATTATTGCTTTCAAGCTTGTATCTTGTTGTTGTGCGCTTTGCACCTTTCGTAACACAACATTCTCTATCATCAGTACTGCAGGGTATCGGCTTAAAGCGTCGACGTGTCTCATTCTTTCTCCTTTCCTATGCTCTATCTCATAATTCAATTCTTCGAGTAACAATGTCCACCTTGCTACTCTCGTCGTTAAATCCTTTTTTTTCCATAGTCTTCTTAAATGCTTCGCAATCGGTCACTATTTTAAATTCCTTGTCTAATAAATAGATTCTGAATTTGTTTAAGGCTTCCGTGATAGCTAATACTTCTAACATATAACTATGAAGCTTTTGTTGAGCAGGCGTCGTTTTTCTGCTCATGAAATAGACTGGATGTAGTTTTCCGTCATCGCTTTCTTGGAGTAAGGCGCCTCCAAATCCATGTTTACTCGCGTCTACATGTAACTCTGTACGTGCGTCTTGCCGATAAATGTTGAGAACAGGTTTATTCATCAATGCCGACTTAAATTTCTCAAAAGCTTGTTGCTGTTCGAGCCCAAAACAAACGTAGAACCATTTTTAAGTAAATCGCTCAACGGCTTAGCGATCTGTGAATAAGATGGAATATACTTACGGAAATATCCACTTAAACCTAAAAAACTTTGAATTTGCTTAATCGTCGTCGGAATCGGAAAATTCTTAATAGCTAACGTCTTTTCTTCGGTTGGTCTAATCGTCCCATTTTCGATCACGTGGCCTAAAAATACAACCTGCCTCTTTAAGAATTGACATTTGGTAAATTTTGGTTCAAGGCCAAACCTACTAGCGGTATCTAGAACGACCTCAAGCCTTTCCAGACCCTCAGATTCATCTTGAGATGGAATTATCATATCATCCATATACACAATTACATGATTTTTGTTCATTAACGGCCTAAAAACTTGATTAACATATCTCTGAAATACGCTCGGACTATTACACAAACCGAATGGAACTTTACAAAATTCGAACTGTCCATGGTGAGTCACGAACGAAGTATATTTTAGACTACTTTCCTCCACCGGCACATGGAAGAAACCATTTTTAAGATCAATCGTGGTGAATACTCTAGCCCCGTCAAGTTTATCTAAAACGTCATCGATTAGTGGCAAGGGGAAACGGTCTTTAACGATTTTCTTATTGAGCTTACGGTAATCAACACATAACCGATAAGAGCCGTCTTTTTTACGCACTAGAACCACAGCACTTGCAAAATCAGACGAGCTAGGCCTTATAATACCCCCTTGTAACCATTCATTTACTTGTTTTTCCACTTCATGTTTTTCCGATATTGGCAAACGTCTTGGACTTTCATAAATTGGTTCGTCACTTGCCAATACGATCTTCATCTCCGCACCAGTGGTTTCCTTCTTGTCGGGCTTATATGAGTTCACGACATTTTCTACGGCTTTTCTAATGATCGGATTTTGTATGTGTTCCGTCTCAATCTTCTTGCTGTCGTCTGTTAAACACATTTGCATCATAAAATTCTTTGTTTCATTTTTATGAACCACTACACCATCGTTTGTAAAAGAGACTTCGGATTCGGATAACAGCGGGTTCCCCACTATTACTTCGAAATTGGTGGCACTCTCTGGCACAACATGGAATGTTAACCTAAACTGCTCGTTATTTACATCCACGTTTGCATCAAAACATCCCAAAGTTGTCACATTGTTAGTTCCAATACCCGAAATTGATATCGACCTTTTTGTTAACGGATTGTCATCTTTCAAATATTTCCTATAAGTATCGTCTCTAACGGCGTGAATGTCGCTTCCTGTATCGAAAAGAGCCACAAACCTACGTCCCTTAATAGTAACACTTACCGTATTATTCCGAACAATCGAATTTACCACAGCGTTAGCCTCAGGTTTGACTCCCACCGCTTCTCGACACAAACGTCTGGTTCTTCGACTTAATATTTTCATAAAGTTTGACTTTCTCCTTAAAGTCACTAAACGACCTGGCGCCATACAGTACCAATTTATTAGCAGGTTCATCCATTATCCCATCTATAATATACTGAATTATTGCTTCTTCTTCTACATAAGCGCGACTTCCGATTTCTCGCATGGTTAACATGTATTCTTGGACACTTTCGTCCCTCTGCTTCTTCCTCTGCATCAAAGTTCTGTGGACCTGGGTACTATTAACTTTGATACCAAATTCTTCCTTCAGCAACTTCATGAGCTTGCTCCAGGTGGTCACTCCCCTTTCGGACTGAATAAACAATTTGGCAATCCCGCGCAGCGACTTTTTAGCAAATACCAATTTTTGCAATTCATTCCACTCCATTAGTAAAGCGGTTTCTTCAAAGTCTTCTATCCACTTCTCAATGGGATAACCTTCTTTACCGTCAAATGTTCTAATTGAATCCTCAATATCTCTGAATGTCAAAGCAAATGACCTTTCAGGGCGTCTATCGAGTTTTGTGCTTTCTTGAATCCGTCTTCCTCGTCTTTCGTTGCTTCTCAAAGATACTTGTGACTGGCTATCCACAGCATCACCCGAATCATAATCCACTTCCTCCTCGTCCATGCGTCTTTCATGCTTCGCACGTCTTTCGTCATTAACTCGTCTTGGTTCTTCGTCTTCGTCGTTACTTTCTTCATTATGGTCCTGAAATACTTCTTCAACGTCCCGTTCATTTAACTTATTTAAAAACATGCAAAGTCTTCTAGCTATTTCCTCTTCAGTCCCCGCATAGTCTAAATTTAAAACGTGGCATGCGGCAATAAGATGACCCAACTCTAATTTAGACAAAACGTCATCGACTTTTGCTTCAAACTCAACGGAATTTTCGTTCAAACCTAATCCGATAAAACCCCTTAAATTTCTCCTAACACGTCGCGGCTGACCTTCCTCACCAAATGCAACGCTTTAACAGCTGGCAGTGCGCTGTTCTTTATATTATACTCGATTTTTTCAAAATCGCCCAACAAAATCATTTTTCAAAATGAAGCACTTGTTTTCAAACAACAAAATTAAAACAAAACGTCTTAAAAATATATTTCGATGCCAACTTATTTTTAATGTTGTACGAAATGTATGTGCAGTTTCAAGAGTCATATTATGAGAGGGAATGCGAACCTCTTTCATACCTATAAATTTCCGCAACTCGGCACCTCTAGCAGTCATAGACGGTTCTCGGCAGAAAAAGATCTTGAAATCTGGTGCGGTCGATATTCGTTTAGAATTCGAAACGAGTGCAAATATTCGTGCAAACAGCTTGCTATTGTTTTATACTGCACGATCGTTTAATCAAATACAATCCGTTAACGAACGCAGTGAGAGCACTATAAATTATGTACATCGTAGACGTTCAAGGATTTTAGTACAGGCAATCAGAATTCTTGTGCAGAGAAATTGCAGTGTATGATGTAGTCAAGGGTTCGCTCTGGCATTACATGCTTTATGTTTGAGGTTTTGTAAGAATCTTCGAAGGACCAGTCGAACTTCCACTTTGTTTGACACAATTACGTATATTTTAACACCAAAACATATTTACACCTTTAAACAAATTATTACAAAAGAATTAGAACAGTACAGAGAAAGAGGTTGTACATAGTGCGAACGTGTTACTCAAGTTGCTGTCAACTTAATATCGCTATTTTACAATAAAGACAAAAAACAAACATAAGAAATGAAATTCCCCAACATCATCCACCCGTTGAAGCAAATTTCAACAAGGTAAAGGGCACTGTTTAGTGATTGGCCGCACAAATATGCCTCGCTCTGTTTTTACTCTGACTACCCTAACTTTATTATCAGGGCCAGGCATAACTTCAATTATACGAGCAAGAGGCCATGTAAGTGGAGGGACGTTATCCTCTTTGATTAACACAACAGCATTTTCTTTTAGATTTTCGCAATTTTTGTACCACTTGGGGCGGTTCTGTAATTGATTGAGATATTCGACGGACCATCGTTTCCAAAACAGTTGCTGAGCTTTAGTGCATTGTTCCCAAAACTTCAATCGATTTTCAGGAATATTGGAAAGATCCTTTTCAGGATAAGAAGTTAACGGTTCGCCTATCAAAAAATGACCGGGAGTTAAACAGTTCAAATCCGAGGAGTCGTTTGAAATGGGGCAAAGAGGTCGCGAATTGAGTATTGCTTCTATCTGTGAGAACTGTTATCAGTTCCTCAAATGTAAAACTTGAGTTACCAACAACTCTACGGATATGATGTTCCGTGCTTTTTATGGGCGCTTCCCATAGGCCATGTGGACTGTTCGGAGGTATAAATTTCCATTTAATTTCCTGCTGAGACAAGAAGTTATGAATAGACGTTAAATTCGCCTTTTCCTTAAAAAATCTGGAAAATTCCTTCAGTTGGTTGTGGGCATCTTGAAAATTGGTAGCATTATCGCTAAATATTATGGTAGGATTTCCGCGTCGTGATATGAACCTTTTCAAAGTGAGCAAAAACGATTCTGTAGATAGACTCGAGACTAGTTCCAAGTGAACTGCCTTTATCACCATATAGACAAATAAAGCCATATAACATTTTGTTATTTTTGCGTTACGTAATCTAGACTGTTTTATGAGGAGAGGACCGCGGCCTCCGATAGATACAGGCCAACATGCTGCTCCCCTCTACACTAGAGATTCATATTTAGTAGTCCGACTAAACGCGCGCGAATTCGCATTACCCATGCTCTGTTGGTATACGAGCGCCCCGATCGTTTTCAATTTGATGGAAGGTAACAACGTGACCATCATTGTAAATTTCTATAAATTTTGGGACAATTATAAATAAACGGTATATGTAGATGCCATGTCACTGTTGTGCGCCTGGGTGCACCAGTAATTATGAAAGAAAAAATCAAGACGAATCCGGCAAAAGTACGTTCTCGTTCCCTCATAAGGAACCGGGAAGATTACAAAAGTGACTTCGCGCTATACATCGCGATAATTTTGTACCCTCCAAATCTTCGGTAATTTGTATATCTATAGATCATTTTGATGAGCGATTTTTAGTGCGCAACGAAAAATTTACATATTCGGACGGAGCCACAGTAGAATTATCAAACAAACGATTAAAACTAACTTAAGGATGCTTATCCAACTACTTTTAAAGCACAGCCTTCTTACATGTCTTCGTTTGTAATAAAAAAAATAAAATCTCCCTAGGATCGTGAGCATATGCACATAAGAAAATCTTTAGTTCAGCAAGAAGTAGAGTTTCCAAGTTTCTAAGAATTTTGTCAAAATTTCGCACAAAAGTTAGAACATAACAAACAACTCAACTATTTTAAAATAATTAGGTGCCTCGGAAAAAGTATGTATTTGACCAACGGCAGTAAAAAATGCCAGCAATTGTCTTATCTTTAATAACAGACGTAAATTTTAAAATCCAAATGTTTTCCAAAGACTATGTAATATTACGAACAGCGATAAAGACATTGCAAAAATTCTTGAAAAGGATCTGCTGGTTAACAAGTAGTGTAAATTCAATGATGTTATGAAGTATTTTGAAACTTTTAATACAGATACGAGTGAATAAATTGTACCATTTTTTAGAAGCAGCGAATGCAAACTTGCAAAGTGCCCTTGCATGTAATAACTTTAAGGAATTGAGTTCGTGTGTTCAAACTAAATTAAAATTTTTAAGTGTGCAATTGAAACTCGTGTTTTCTAGAAGTCCAAGATACTTTAACAATTAATTTCTTTGGGCAGTTTCATTTTATTTCAAACAGCCAGGTGCCTAAGACAGTTCGCATTTCAAGATTTTTAACTATACCACATACTACGTATTTAAAAAAACGTTTCTTTAAAATGGGGACAGGAAACTCCGGATATTTTCTTAAGTTTACGTGTTTTTGTTTTCAATATAAAGTGTTGTAAATGTTTTTTTTCAGTTTTTCATTGTTTAATTTTCTATTTATTAGCGGTGATATGTCCAATTTTCAAGATAAAATATATAAAAGTAAGTTACACAAAGACATGCTAATCGCAACACCTTTTTAAACCACTAAAACACCTATGTTTTAGTAATATGCACCGTATTTACGTTGAATCGCCGTAAAGCGCCGCTTACTAACGCAGCAGAATTCGGACTACTATCGCATCCATTCAAATTCAGTAGGTAGGCCTGTATCTATCGGAGGCCGCGAGAGGACCACCAAAATCAAGGCCTGTCTTGGAGAAGGGCCGTGCAATAGTCACTCTTTCATGAGGCAATGCGCCCATCATTTGCTGAGCGGCTGCAGCTTTGAACCGATGACAGGTAATACAATTTTGTATATCGAGTTTAATTTCTCTTAATCCATGAATGGGCCAGTATCTTAGACGGATATTGGCCAATGTAGTTTGTGCACCGGCGCGGCGTGGAGAAGCCTGATATGTTCATATCTTAATATAGGATACTTTTGGTTATCATTAATGTTGACGTTTTTTAGTCGCCCACCGACTCGTAGCAGGCCTTCACAATCAATAAATGGGTTCAATGAAGCTATTGAAGCTTTATGAATATCAATGGTTTTGTTTTAATTGGGATATTTCTTCTGCAAAATTTTCTTGCTGAATACAATTAACAATCTTTAAAAGAGTTTGTGTGAGTTCCATGACTGATAAAGAACCAGTACGTCGTGGTGAGACACATTTAACATTATTAAGAAAGCGAAAACAATGCACACAGATGCGTTGCAAATGCGAGAAACTAGAAAATGGGGAAAACAAATCATTAGTTTTGATCGTCATGTGAACTTGAACAATTTTTCTTTGCTCGGGTGGAGATTGCATGGCTGTTTCAGAAACAAATTCATCCTTTAGTCGAAAATTGGGGTCAAACAACATTTGAGCACCATGCCACCAAAGCTTAGACTAAACGATCTCTGAGGACGACATTCCACGGGACAAACAGTCTGCCGGGTTTTGACCTGAGCTAATGTGTAACCACTTATGACCACAGGTAAGTTCCTGAACCTCCGCTATCCTGTTGACCACAGTCCACCTAGAAGAAAAAGATTTCAACCAGCAAAGTACAATTTTCGAATCAGTCCAACGGAAAACCTCACTAGTTAAATGAGGAAAAATAGCTAGATTTCTGTGAACACGTTTAGATAAAAGTAGGGCTCCACACAATTATAGTCGTGGAATAGAGACGGGTTCTAGGGGTGCAATGCGTGATATTGAGCACAATATATTGCACGAGATGCTTTCATCAGAGTAAATTCCTTTTAGATAAATGCAAGCACCAAATGCCGTGAGAGAGGCATCTGAGAATCCATGAAACTGAATTGCCGAAAGTGTCTTACGAGATAAAAGGCATCTGTCAATTAACAAGTGTGATAAATCTGACAGGCCGTTATAAAATGCTAACCATCTGTGGAGTATGTCTTCAGGAAGTTCTGAATTCCAATCTAGTTTTCTTAACCAGATCTGTTGCATTAAAACCTTTGCTACTACTGCGATAGGTTCAACCAACCCTAAGGGATCGAAGATTTGAGAAATGCGTGAGAGAATTTGGCGTTACGTACGAACTGTTAATTGATCTACTATCGGTAGCGAAATTCTGAAGCTATCAGAAACTGTATTCCAAACGATACCTAACACCTTACTAAAACAAGTAGTCTCATCCGAGATTTCTACGTCGGGATAAGTATGCGCGTGTGAAACCGCACCTAGTAGCGATTTGACGTTAGAACATCACTTGTGAAGTTTCAACCCAGCGGATTCCAACATGTGAATTAATTGTTCACGGAGATTTTTCATTTCATCGTATGAGTTACACCCACAGAGAACATCGTCTACATAACATTGCTCCAATATTGCTTTGCATGCGAGAGGAAATTTGAGACTATTTTGAGAGGCTAATTCTTGTAAACACCTTGTAGCTAAATATGGTGCACTCTTTGTTCTGTATGTTACAATTCTATGCATTTCAACGGTTCATCAATTTTATCGCACCAAATAATATTTTGTAAACAACGGTGTTCTGGAGAAATCCATATCATCCGATACATTTTTTGTATATCTGCTGTTAAAACGTATGTAAAACTTCTGAAGCGGCAGAGAATGTCAAACAAATCAGGTTGTACCTGGAAACCCTTTAAAGTGATATCATTCAATGAAACTCCTGATGACGTTTTCATTTATGCGTCAAAAACTACTCTTAAGCGAGTCGAGGTGCTATCCTCCCTAATTACACAGTGATGGGGTAAGAAATTTTTATCCTTAAATAACTTTAAATTATTTTCATCAAATTCTACATATTTTCCGTGATCTATCTAATTTAACATACTCATCAATAAACTGTTTATACTGAATGTGAAGTGATGGATTTCTTATTAACCTCCTTTCTACAGAAAGGAAGCGCGGTTTGGCTGAAGTGAAGGAATCACCTAATTTAGATGTCTCATTTGGTGTCCTGAGAAGCATACCCACTTGAAAAGAACCATTTTTTAACCTTTTAGTGGTGTTAGAAAATATTGTCTCAGAAAGCTCATTGTCTACTTCCTCAAGCCGCCAAAATTTACTCATTGTTTCGTTTAAGTCGAGCGCACAGAGAGATGAACAGATATTGGCGAAACAACATTTACTGGGTATAGGTCCAGCAATCAACCAACCGAGAAGACTGTTTTGCAGGGTAGGCATGTTTACACCTAAATTGATCAAATCTGGCATGATCAATTTAAATATTAGATCAGCACCAATCAGCATGTCTATCTTGTCTGGCAAATGATATAGCGGATCAGCCAATTGCACGTGAGAGGGTACATTGAATTTACTGGTGTCCACCTGCATTTGAGGCAAGAAACTAGAAATTTTATCTAAGACGGCACAAGAAGCACCAATTTTAAAGTTAGGTATGATTTGAGATTGAGGAGTTAAATTTACCATGCGATTAACTGAGTCATGCTATTAGCAATTCCTACAATTTGTCGATCATGCTGATACCCCTTTTCATTTAAGCATTCAAATAATTACAGCGTTATGAAAGTCGTTTGTGATGCTGAGTCTAACAACGCGCGTGCTTCAACCTTATTTCCATTTTTGGCTATTAAATTAACAGTTGCCAGTAAAATTTGACTACTTTTGTCGCATGTAACGAGCAAAATTTGTTCTTTAGAGATTGGGGGTGTTTCGGTGCGAGATATTTGTTTGTGTTCATTTTGAACACCCGCTGTATTTTGTGAAACTACATTTGCAGTTTCTGCATTGCTAACAAATCCACCTTTTGGCTTGTGTAACAGTGTGTGATGTTTCTTTGAGCAAATTCTACATCCGTATGATTTACATTGAAAAACATTATGACGTGTACCCAAACAGTTAAAACACAACTTATTTAATTGTACAAATTATCGTTTTCGCAAATCATCCACGTCTGTTGATTAATTCCAATAACGTAATAGGACTTTTCATTATAAAAATATCTGGTACTGGTTTCTACCTCTGAGTAGCGCGTCGACTGTTGTTTTCTTGGGACGATCAGCTGTTCATTGTAATGACTGGACAACTTGAGTCACACGCGTTGTTTGTTAATAATTTATTTGAGTTGTTCATTTTATTGACAATATTAATGTTTGTTTATTGTTTGAACGTGCAGTTTTTGAATTTGATTCCACGAATGATTATCTTTTGTACTGTAGTAAAAGTTGACATGTGATGTTGGTTACTGAGGTTAGTAAATTAATTTTGGTTTCTAATAATGTTGTTAACATGTTTGTAATTTTATTATTGTTGTTGCAGTACTTGAAAAGGTCTAAATACATAGACGAAACGTCATACATAAAGTAAAATATTACATCTGTCGTTTTTGTCCACATTCCTACGAATAATATACCATCATTTATTTATTATAAAAAATACTGAGGCGCATGCGCGATCGCGCCATGACAGTTTCGGACAGCTGTCAATTAGTCATGGGTAACTCGTTAAATTTTCGCGATCTGACTCTTCAGTTCAGTTCAAAGATGGTGAACCGCAGAACTAAACTGATCTACGAACTACCACTGAAATAAATTAAATTTATTATTATTTATTATATTTTATTTCAGTGCGAACTACGCGTGCGAGTCAAATGCGCCGCGATGCATATCTCTGCAGCTCAACCGTGAAGCAGATCTTTGAACCGGTTCGATAAAGAGTTACCCAGGACTATGTCTTGTATTGTTTGAAAGTGTTTATTAATATTAAGTTCGTTTCCCTTCCTTCACATAAAAGAGCGACTCCGGGTAGCTCTGGTGCGTAGAACACGTGTTCCATTCAATAATAAGTGCTCCACGTACTTGAGTTACACCCAAAGTTAATATATTAACTTTGACCTTCTCGCTACACCGAGTCATCTTCCCCTTTCCCCTGGAGCAATACCGGGAGTTTTGGTACTTACTTGAAGTATTTTTTTGTGTTATAGAAGTTTGTTATTGTTTGGTTATATTTACTAACTACGAACGCGGCGAGTTCTCCGTTTTGTGCAGGTAAATGAATTTTGCAAGCAACAGCAGTAGTAATCAATAATCATTCTCTATTTGTACTTTCTTGAATTTTCTATTAGAAATTTCTAGGTTAAGTATGGGGAATGTTAATGTCAAAATCAAAATAGCCAACGTTTACTAACTGGCTCTGCTATTTCACGTTCCATTCTAGAGTAACATCGAGCTCCTCAGGCTTTGAACCCCTGTAAGCTTCGTTCAATAAGAAAGAAAAGCAGCATTTTAAATTCTTTGGTCTATACAGCAAAATTTTATTGCAAACGTGCATGGTTCAGAACTAAAAATGTATGGAGCGACTGAACATTGTACTTTTGGTGACTGCAAGGGCGATAGTAGAGTGGGTAGACCAGGTTATCGTCTTGGATTACGATTTTTTCCATTTTCAAAACCCTGCCTAACGCTGAGGAAAATGGAGTAGATGACCACGTGAGGACTTGTTCCACGTGTGAAAATTGTGATGCATGGATGAAAATGTGTAAGAGGCAAGATCTGAAATGGAGAAGTATCTTGACCATAACCAAGGATACTCACATTTGTGAGGATCGTTTTGTAGACTTCAATGCAATTCCATTGCACCTTCCTTTGCCTGCTTCACGGATAATCAAAATCAAGGTAATGTTCTTTCTTTCTAGGAAGAAAATATAGAAAGTGCAAGTATATGCGAGAGTATGTGTATATTTATTTCAGGCGACACCAAATAGGAAAGCACTAGTTCGGCATATTTGCCAAACAAACTGCCAAAACATGGAGTGACAGATAGAAATAAGTAACTCGCAACAAGTTGTGAACGAGAAGATTCAATCGAGAATCAGGATCCAAATGTACCTAATTTTCAACTCAATTCAGGGATAATTCCCATAAGAATGTTGGAACTTCAACTGCAGTATTTACAAGTAACAAATCAACGGAAACAACGTTTCGATTTACTGCAGAGGATGCTTATAGGGCAGAAATCAAAAAATTGAAATGTGAGATTGCAGACTTAAAAAAATGCAAAAGGAGGAAGAAGCATCAGAAACAAGAAAAGAACCAATGAATGTGTTTGAAGAGCAGATAAAGTCTAGTGAGCCGATGTGTAAATTTTACACGGGGTTTATTTATGCCCAGATTGTAATGCTCCTCAACTTTATAGCATGTGAAAATGTTTGCTTAGGTATGGGGGGACACAAGGGAAACCTGAAAAAGTATCGAAGAAGAAGAAATTGGAACATATTCAAGAGCTGATTTTGACGTTAGTTAGATTAAGAACTGGACTATTGGTTGAAGACATGGCGTATAGATAACGTCACGGTACGTATCGTGGACCAGCACGGTCAGATGGTTAATTTTCGCGGTGAAGAGGTGATGGTACGCCTACACATCAAGAAACTATAAATGACCGGTGCACTAGGAAACGTTCAGCACACTTACTTCGACGAACAGAGGGAGAGCTAGTTCAAATGGGATTTGCTCTGAATAGCAGGTATAATATAAGCGGACACATTGTTGGAACGGGCATCACTTGTTCTTCAGCAACCGTACGGGGAGCAGACAGAAGCTCCACTGGCGAAAACAAACGTATCCTTAGCGACGAAAGCAAAGTAATATTGCTATCTCTGGGCTATCGACTAAACGAGGAGAAGAGAAAGAGGAAGACGAAAACTTGAGTGCTGAAAATAGTCTTTGGAATCGACTGAAGGAGGCCGGAGTCAATTGCTTTTTCTGCTGTTTTACATCTTTATCGCCCACGTGCCGCTTCAAATTTGAATATGACAAACATAAACATAGGCACTTTTCGTGTTCTGGACGGTGCTGTTTTGGACGAATCCGCAAGACGCGTTGACAACGTTCAACGCCAACGATGAAATTCGCATACCAGTTCAACAGCAAACTGCCGCATCTCAGCTGCTTATACATAGAAGGAAGATTTATCAACGCCCTCGTCTTCCTCTTTGACGACATCCGCTACGAAATCAACGGGGTGGGGTGGAGGTGGACAGGACAAAGAACGCGGGCATCACGAGCACCCTGAAAGGCCTCGTTTCTTTGAACTGGCCCGACGTGCGAGCTCTAGAGAATGCCGGTTGGACGAGCACTGGGGACTCACCCACACAAGTTCTCGGTGCAAACGGAAAGTTTAACGTGTGCCTTCCGGGAAAAGTTCTCCTGGGCTTCCTCGAAGACTACCACAAGGTTCTCTTGAATATGCGCCACGAGCTCATTCTAAATCGTGCGAAAAACGATAGGAACGCTTTCGTGGGCAACGCAAACACCAGAATCGAACTGACCAAAATTCACCGGCGGGTGCCGTACGTCTACCCCTCGGACTTTGAACGCCTAAATCTGCTAAAAATTGTTGAGGAGGAGAAAACTTTGCAGATGTGTTTTCGCAGCTGGGAACTATACGAATATCCGCTGTTACCGCAGGCGACGAAACAAACGTGGGCGGTCAAGACCACCACGCAATTGGAGAAACCGCGGTACGTGATTGTAGCGTTCCAGACGAATCGAAAGGCGGATTTGCTCAGGGATTCGAGCAAGTTTGACCACTGCAACCTGAAAAACATCAAACTCTACCTGAACTCGGAGTCGTACCCCTACGACAATCTGAATATGGACTCTCCCACCGACACGTACGCCTTGCTGTACGAGAAGTTCCAGAGCTCCTACTACGGAAAGATCGATGGGCCACTGTACGCACGCGAACAGTTCAAAAATCTCGCACCCGTCATTGTGATTGACGCATCGAAGTAATCGGAAAGCATCAAGTCCAGGCCCGTAGACGTACGGTTGGAATTCGAGGCGAGCGAAAACTTTCCCGCCAACACCACCGCCTGCTGTCTCATACTGCACGACCGCATCGTTGAGTATACCCCCTCCAACGGATCGGTCAAGAGGGTCGTATAAAATGGGAGAGGAGGCTCGTCACCTCCTCAGTCTGAGTGAGTACTTCAGTTGTTTACTAGCAGCAGCAGCAGCAGTGAAAGTTATGGAATACGTAACGGACGTGCAAGGTTTCCGGGCCAGGGACGAATACATTTTGTGACGTCACCACGACGTGATGTCACAAAGGAGGATCCGGCCTCGACTAAACTCAAATCGGTGATGGGAGTGGGTTAATTTATTAAAGAAAACAAAAAAAAATGGGCGCCAAGGAATTGTTGGCTGATCCTCCTAAATAGCCACGAAATATCCAGCGACCACAATTCCTAAAAGTCGTCGGTAAGCACTGGGGTTGACACGTAACACAATACAAAAAAAAATAATAATACGTAGTCAAATCTCAATGGTATGATAAAAAAATAATGCGGTAGATAAACAGGATGAATAACAATTTACAAACAAAACGATATATCAGAGAAAAAAAAAGCAACTATTAAATTTAACAAATGGTGAATATAAAAAAAATAATCTGAATGAAAATCTAGACACCCGGTACCCGTGTTACGCCCAAAAATGGAAATACTAAATAGGTGCGGATGACGCGATAAATACACAACGCGATCGGAGCTCCGCACGCGCAATGCACCGACGAGTCAATCGCACGCACTCTACTGACAAACGCAATAGACGCAACCGGAAGTATCAGTGGTGGCTAAATCCCTATACAAAATTTAATTACTAAAAAAAATGATTCTACAAAACTACTAATTTTAACTGACAAAAAAACTACTGCGTGTAAACAAATAATTAGTATAATTACAAAAAAACAAATGCGCAAAATTATTGAAAACTAAATTTGAAACAAACTGTAAATTTATAAATTAACTAATTGACCAAGAAAGAAATGAACTACGTAACTAAGTTTAAGTATAAAAGAAAATTACACAAAAAAAGTGTCCAAAAGAACAAAATGGGTGACCACAACACGCCGTGGCCAGGCAACTACATAAAACGAACGAGAACGGTGCTCGAACAAACAGGCGTCGCGAAAATAGAACGAAAATCTTCACAAACGGTGATGGTCACGTTTATGCCGTGCCGGGCGCTACTTACAAACCAGCCGTGGGATAACTCTCCACGGACTGGGGACAAAAAGATCTAATAATCTGACCTTACAGAAGATGATGGATGGGACCTCGCTGCTCCGGGTGGTACGATAGCAACTGGCCTCCACGGTACGGCGTTTACAAATGGCCGCACGGCAAAAATGCGGGGTTCACAGGAACAAATCCCCCGATAGAAAAAAAAAACCCTAAAAAGTCCCAAGAACTAATTAGGAAAGAAAATACAACAAAATCGACAGTAAAGGAAAGAAACAAGGCCAATGAAAATTATAACAAATGAAATAAGAAAAGAAAGAAAGAAAATCGCTTACCACGTGGGGTTTTTTTTTTCAACACTGAAACTGCACGACGAGACTTCAAATCCCCCAAAGGGAAGACGACGTTTTCCTACAACACACACGACGAAAGCGACTTCTAAAGGAGGTGATTGAAGAAAAATCCCAAATACTTGGAGCAAAAATCAAATTTTCACACAACTCTTCAAATCACCACACGTCTCATTCAACGAGCAGCATCCAAGTGAAAAAATCAAAGCGGATCTTACGAATTTTCTAAAAAAACGCGCACGAGCAAATTTTCGGTTACCGACCGATAAAGAAAAGACACCAAAACCCAGTGGCGTTGCAGGACACGGACAAGCGAATCAAAGATAAGGAAGCAAAAAAAACACCGAAGAATAGCAGAGGAAAGAAGATATCAAGGATACAATACTATACGAGTAGAAAGAATTGAAAATAAAAGGAAGAAAAGCGAAACGAATATTAATTTCCCAAGCGGAAGAGACATACGAGTACGCCCTTGTAAAAATACAGGTTAGCCAACATCAGAACCTCAATTACACTCCTACTTAGAAACTGACAGCAGTCACCCAAACGTCAAGTGAAAACATAAACAATCCTTTCCATTCACACTGGATATGAAGATAAAATTAGGAAAACTGGGCAACATCAACCAGGAAAACGATTCCGAAAACGGAGAATATCATTACAACACAGCTCCAGAACGAGACTACATAACTCAACTATTCAACCGGCAAATCTAAAGTGAGGTTAAAAGGTGCTACACGAAAATGAAATAGCTGAAACTAACGGACGTACAAAAGGTAAAGCATCACTATAATTACTACCACTAGTAAACTAACAAGAGTATAAAATGCTTTTAGACAGCCTTGCAATCAGACGAAATGAAATTGAAAGAAGAGAACGCAATGCTCAAAACATGACGGCTGACATCAACAAGAGGCAACTCAGACTAAAGGTACCTAAGCAAGCAATAAGTAAAATATACCATCTAGCATCTCTAACATTTCAGGCACTAAACAATAATGTAAAATACATAAAACGAATCAATATACCAAAGCCGTTGCGTAAGTCATCGACGGACATCAACCCAATCGAATAGGATGAAACTAACAAAGGGGAGGAAGAACCAAAGGAAGAATAACTTGAAAATAAACTATGTCAGAATCTGATCGGTACAAATGTGACTAAGAAACTATAAACCAAACATACGGAAACCTGTAATGAGTCTGAAAAATAGATACTAAGTTTAGAATGTTGCCTAAATGTAAAAATTGAACGTAACAATTTTCAAAGAAATCTCTCATGGCTCTAAATCGCAGCGTGAATTATCACTGGACATTCAAACCGCCGCGTCGTTCGACTTGAACAAGTTGTCTGAGTGCGACAGACGTCAAGCAAACTGGTTGACACGTTTCTACCACGGTTTGAGCTGGGCTTGCGGTACCGAGAACTATGAAGATATTCGACCTAAATTGAGGTCGATAGCAGGCGCGGAGTGCCTTAGGATCTACGTGAATTGTCGGGATAAAGTGGTATGGCTGAAGACGGTGCTGTCCGACAACGCTGAGTGTTTCGATTTGGATACGTTGAGCTGCTGTCCGTCGATACATACACTTAGAGAAAATTCCACGTTAGGATCCTGCATTCTGCACTCCGCCAATAACAGCGCCATTTGCAATAATGTCAACGTCCAGTTACTTGTGGACTGGATCGAGAACTACTTGCAACCGGAATGTCATCAGCAGCAGCAGCAACAACAACCGTTTACTGGTGCGCTCGAGAAAACTGGCAAGGCGATTGGCAAATACTTTCGAAATGGGGAACATTTACTACTCATGGATCCTGCAGACATTGCGAATCTACCCAAGGAGGTCCTCGAATACTACGTGCATGCTTCAGACTTGCGCAGATGCATCGAATTAGGCATGTTAAGCGAGGAGCAGGTGAAGAATATAAGGGCTAATTCATACACTTACTACTACCGTCACTGGGGATTCCCGTCACCTGAAACAAGCGACTGCGAGACTATGGATGGTCCGCCTCCACTGCAGAAAGACTGTCAATTTTGTAAAACAGGCGACTAATCATCATTATTATTTGTTCATATTAACTATGTTTCATGCTATCAGTGTTATTGTAAAAGTATGCTTACTCTGTATACAGATTGTAGTTACGGTTCTGATTTTATTACAATAAAAACTTTTTTTAATTTGTACCCATTCACGTTATAAGCTAGTTTTATTTTTTTATGTGTATTGTTCTTACTTTGTCAGAATATATTAAAATGTCAAATTACAAGTGTCTTATTATTTACGTAAGAGAACGAACAGGGTCTCGTTTAAGTAACGAAACTATTTTATTCACCGTTCCTTCGCGCTAGCGTTTGCGCCTGCGCCGACGCGAACGCTAACGTCAGGATTTGGACCCATCCAAGTAGAGGTCCGTGATTACCTCCTCGAGCTGCTTAATTTGATACATGACACACTTACGTCAGTTAAAGTCTACTTGGCACCTTCGCGTCAGCGTTTGCGCCAGCGCTAGCGTTAACGCTAACGTCAGGATCAGCTAGTGATTACAGCTCTTACGGCACAACCAATAGTAATCGCGGCCATAAGGGCCTATGTACCACGATGCTTGGTGGACAAAAAGCCCATCCGATTATACACGCTCCGGTTTAGGTAAGGGATACAACTTTACGTTTAACATGGGTTGTGCTATAAGAACCGATTGGGGGGGGGGGGGTAAAAAAGCAGTGATTAAGCCTCTTATGGCACAACCAATGTTAATCGTGAGCCAGAATCGGCATAGCATATCTACTGAGGGTATTAAAAAACCTGTGAAATACCTTCCAGTTTAAAAAACGCGTAATCTATCAATAGTCACTTTGTGAATGTTAATACCTCCACTCTTCCTGATGATACGCTTTTGTCTTACTATCGTTCGAATGTTAGAAAACAATTTTCTCCCCGTTTTAATTTCTGATCAGTTGCAGAGGACGAGGTTTTCAATATTATTAGGAACATGAAAAGTAAGTCGTCTGGATGCGACGATATAAACATTGATATATGTACTGCTGCTTTACTGTCCACTTATTGTTCCTTATATCACGCATTTGGTAAATCAATGCATTTCCCAGTGTTACTTTCCTACGCTGTGGAAGCGGGCGAATGTTCTTCCATTGCCGAAGATAATTAATTCAACGTCATTTCAACACCTCAAGTGTATTAGCATATTGCCGACTCTTAAGTGTTGAAAAAGATTTTAGATACGCAAGCGCGGTGTTTTTTGGAGAGTAATCTTCTGTTTCCTAGTAAACAATGCGGTTTCAGGCGTTGTTACAGTTGTGCTGCTGCTTTGACTGACGACATATTTGGGTCTTGGGACGATGGTAAACTCACAATTTTGATCTCGCTTGACCATTCTCGCGCCTTTGATATGATTAATCATGAGACCTTACTGCCTTTGTTGCATTTTAGTGGTTTTAGCGATTATTCGGTACAATTGTTTGGTTCCTTTTTGACGGACAGATACCAAAGGGTAATTTTGGAGGATGCCTGTACGGAGTGGCTTCCCCTTTCCAGTGGGGTATCCCAGGGAAGTATACTTGCCCCCTATTGTTTATTATTTACACGTCACTCTTCGGCGAAGCAGTTCGGCACTGCAAGTACGCAGATGACATCCAGCTGTATTATTCTGAATACTATAAATATACTGTTAGATAAAAATTATTTGACGTTCAATAATAAAAACTACAAACAAATCAACTACCAATTGGAAGCCCCTTAGGCCCTCTTTTAGAAGAAATCTTCATGACAAACTTCGAAAATATCCTTTTTCCAACCAATAATACCCTAATTAAATATGTCCACTTTTGGGCTCGGTACGTGGAAGACATATTTCATGTATGGACAGGCAGAGATAAACTACCCAATAATTTTCTAGATCTGTTAAATTTAATTAACAAAAATATTCAATTCACACACGAAATAGAAACAAACAAATCTTTAAACTTTTAGATCTGACTATCCAAATTTGTGACAATAAACTAGAATACGATATACATATTATATAGAAAACCCACGTACATGGAAACAATCATACACGCCCAGTGATGTGAGCTGGTAATTTACCAGTAAATAACCGTGGTTATTTACCGTAACTTACCGTAAAATACCAAAAATTAGTTACCGTAATTTACGGGGAAAATTACCGTAAAGTACACAGTAAATTATGAAGTAAATTACCATATTTCATATTAATTTTGTTTATATTTTTTTACAAATAAAATTTATATTTTGGTGACATCATCTTTCACCTAACATCTAATTCTAAATTACTGTGTTATTGGTAAATTATGGTAATTTACTGGTAATTACGGTAATTTATTGGTAAATTACGGTAATTTACAGGTAAATTTCGGTAATTTACTGGTAAAATACGGTAATTTATCGTAATTTACGCAATATTTATTACGGTAAATTACCACGATAACTTACAAAACAAATTTATTACCACGGTAATTAATGTCGGTAATTAAAAATCGTAAATTACCGCCGTAAATTACCAAAAATATAAATTACGGTAATTTAACATCACTGTACACGCCAAATCTAATCAATCTTGGAAAATAAAAATGTCAGTTTTTCACAATTTAACACACCGTCTCTAAGAAGTTGTCCCATACTACTTACGGGGGGATTGAACGCGAAGCATGTTACTTGGGGCTGCAACAGCACAAGTGCTTCAGGACGTGTGCTGCTGAAGCATTTTGAAGACTCTGACATAGACCTGCATATCCCCAGTGAGCCAACCCACTTCGGAGCTGTTGGTAGACCCGACATCTGGGACATTGCAATAACGAGAAAAGTGAAAGAGCCCCTACACCTGAAAGTGATAAGTGTTCTCAGCTATGATCACAGTCCAATATTGTGCACCCTCGAATTTTCGGGCGAACTGACAACCACAAAAAAGTTAACGTTACGAACTGGACAAACTTTCATTACCACCTAAAGGCGCATACCCTACCCATCATACAACTACCGACAGAAGGAGAAATAAACACCGAAGTTGAAGTTTTCACTGAAGAAATTCGAGATGCAATAACAAAGAACACCAAATGCATATCCCTGGCAAATCAAGAGTACACTGTGCTTCCCCGTCTCATTAGAGAGCTAATAAACGAGAAAAGAAGAGCTGTGAAAACATCACGAAAAACACTGGGTCCAAGAGACAAAGTTGAAGCTAACAGGCTGAATGCAGAAGTCAAATGTCAAAACTGCGTTGCGTAACTTTCACAACGAAAGATGGGACACATCAACGCAATCTGGAAGCTGTCAAAATCTCTTCCGACAAAGAAAACATCCCCCAACCGCTGATAGGTAGTAATGGAATGGTCTACTCCGACGATGTAAAATCGGAAATAATGGCAGACAGTGTAGCCAACCAGTGCACCATAAATGACATAAGTGATGTCGAAATGGAACACGAAGTCAAGCTCTCCACCGAAAAAATCTCAATTGACACTCAAATAGGGGATCGCATTACCCCAGCCACTTATGAAGAAATACATGGCATCATCAAAGAGTCAAAAATCAAAAAAGCACTAGGCAGCCCTCAAACACCTGCCAAAGAAGAACATCGTGAACTTACTGAACATCATCAACTCATGTCTCCGCATCAAATATTTCCCAACATCTTGAAAGGAAGCCATTATTATCCTGATACCGAAAGCCGGGAAAGACCTTCGATTTCCTGCAAACCACAGGGCAATAAGTTTACTTCCGCAGCCTGCAAAAGTTCCGGGGCGAGTGATTCTAAGTCGTCTTCAGCAGAATATCGGTTGGGAGGCTCTACTTCCAAAGAACAAATTCCAAGAGGATTAAGAAAACTATTTTCTGAAAAACCTTGCTACGAAATGTTCCTGGACTAGACGAAAAAATAATTTTGCTCTCCGAACTATGGAAGTTTTGAAAGGAGCAACAAGAAAAGAGTTCACGCAACTAACAGATGTGCAGTATCAATTGGAAGTTTCTGCTTGGTTTAGACAAGCACCATTAAGATATCAGAGGTTACAAGCTCAAAATCACTTACCGGTAAAGTTGTAACAATGCATAATTAAAAAGCCCGTTACATCCAACAAACTTGGATTGGCACTCATAATTGTTTTTCTCCGTTCTACCGCGTCGCAGAGAGAGAGCCGTGTCACATACGTATGAAGAGAGAGAAGTAAGCAGCTACGTCACAAACATAAATAAACACGAGCATAAGAAAAGTAGTGGTGGCAAATTGCCATTGCACCGAGCATTTTCGATGGTAGGAATGCGAGCACAACCGCCGATCGCCGAGCCTATCCGAGTGGCTATAAAACCCAGCACGCACCAGGGGCCAGGAAAGACTTCTCCTCTCCAGCAGCCGAAGAAGAATCTTCTTCGCCCGCATCCGACGAAAAAGTCTCTTCACCCGCCTCCGATAAATTTTAACCGACAACCCGCTTGAGTGACTTTAGTTCACGGAGTGTGTATTACTGTTCATCCCCCGCAACCGCTTTATTCTAACGAGAATAAGAATCCAAGAGTCTACATCGCTCGTATTTAATTATAGAAGTCGAGGGGCTACCAATAATTAAACTAACCTGACCGGAGTTGGTCGACGTGTAGCAGATGTGTAGCTGTCTTAAATTAGGTAGGTCCATTTACCAGTACAGGTGCAGGAAAGTATAACCTACATAGTTTGCATATTTGCGGCGGATCATACAGCCTAGCAATGTACCAAGTGCAGCAGAGTATTATACCACAATCTGCATATGTCCTGGGGTGGACCCGTTTGCATGCCGATTAATAAACCTGTCTCACACGGGATTACACCCTAGGTGTTCCGACGTATATCCCAGACTTGAAACACCCGACTGGTTGCACTACGAGTGTTTCTACGAAACTGCCAGACTGCCAGTTCCCTGAAACAGTTAATCATACGACAAGTAGTCGCTGATCCCGAGAGCGGTAGAGGCAAGTAAAATTCAGCAAAAATCCATGGAAACAGAAGAAGAAGTAAATGTGTTAAGAGCGGTAGTAACGAGTAAGAAAAATCAAGAGAGCCAGGAGGGCAATAGGTACGATTGCCGAAAGTCTGGAAGAAAACATAATAGAGGTAACTGCCCAGTTTATGGTAAATTATGTGACTTGCAAAAAACCAAATCATTTTCAATAAAATGAAAATAAGTTTTAAGAAAAACAGAAATGTAAAAAGTCAGGTTAAAAGAAATGTACACAAGCTTGATGTGGTTGAAAAAGATGAAAGCGAAGAGGGACATTATATCGACAGTCTAGTCTTGTGAAGAAAATAATGATAGTTGGTATGAAAATGTAAATATTCAACATTTAAGGCTTAAAATGAAGTTAGATACAGATGCTACATGTAATGTGTCACCTAAAAGATATTTTGATCGGCTAAAAGGTGTTGAACTTAAAACAGCAAATGTCATATCTATAAACATGGCAAAGGTCGTCTAGATGCGTCGGGTATAGTATACTTTGGAGCCAATTCAAACTTTACTTCCACCTGCTCCAGAAAAACTTCTTAACACCATTTTTTGCAATTGCAAAAAGGGTTGTAGTGCAAACTGTGGCTGTAAAAAAATTGGATTATTTTGTTCACCAGTATGTACCAATTGTTAAGGCCAATCTTGCTCCAATGTTGAATCAAATACAACAGATCAGGATATTTTTGACCTTTGACATTGAATACATTTTTTACCAGACGTGTGATCGGTGGGGACTTTTGATATTTTATTTGTAATAGTGCACCTAAGACCTTTACTAATATTTAGCTCTATGCGAATTATTGTAAATTAAAATGTCTATACTGACCGGACTATAACTCCAGAGAGTAGTTTGTTTTTACAAATTTTATTAAGAAAAAAAATGTCACTTTTTTATACTTTATACAATTTTGAATAAAACCTTGATAAAGCCCCCTAACGGAGGCGAAACGTTGGTGTTTTACAAAAAGAAGTTTCAATTTTGCCAAAAAATTCACAAAAGTTATAAACTTAAAGAAAAAAATTGGCACGAATAATTATATAAAATAAATTATTAGGAGAAGTGATGAAAAGGGTTAAAGAGAATAATGTAAAATTCAATAAAGAAAAGATACAATACGAGATAGAGAAAGTAAAATACTTAGGACAGATATTTTCTAGTAAAGGAATCGAACTAGATCAAGAGTACACAAAAAGTATTTTAGCTTTAGTCACCGAAAAATAAAAAAGCATTGCAAAAGATTTTGGGAGTGGTTAGTTATTTATGTAAATTTATTTATGTAAATTTTATACCAAGTATGTCATCCTTGATATGTATAACGTCGACAGTTACTTAAAAAAGAAACAGAGTTTAACTGGAACAGTGAACAGGAAGAGGGATTTGCTGAAATTAATTAATAATAACGAATACAGCAAATACACCAACTAAAAATTCTAAATGAAAAAGTGTCAATAGTTTATACTGATGATAGGAGGTTGCTTACTACAGAAATGTAGTCCAGTTGCATTCTGCTCGAGAAGCCTCACTGAGACAGAAAAAATGTATTCACAAATTGAAAAGGAATATTTAGGAATTTATTTTGACTTAAATAAGTTTCACCTGTATGTGTATGGGAGAAAAATAGTTGTTTTTACTGATCGTATAGTGACTAATCCTATAGCGACTATTAGCAAGAGAAAAATTCAAAGTGTATCGGCAAGATTTCAACGAATGAAGTTGAAATTAATTAAATAAGCTATGGATAGCAGACCTGATATCCAGAAATTATCCAAATGGAAAGGTTACCAATGGCGCAACATACCAGGAAACCGTACATGGATTGTTTGGGGTGGCAATGGCTTAGGAAAGCATTAAAGAGTTTCAGGAAGCGTTTCAATATGATAAAGAGCTGCAAATACTAACTGAATACTTTCAAAATATGTGGCCTACAGATAAAAGAAAGGTGGATAGAGTAGTGGTGAAATATTGGTCTATGAGACATAAAATCACAGTGTGAGAGAACTTTTTTCTAAATGACAAAATAATTGTGCCAAAAGTCTTAAGGAGTAATATGCTGAAAATATTATATGAGCCACACTTTGGCATAAATAAAACAAAAAGATTTAGGAGATCAGTAATGTATTGGCCCAAAATGTCGTCAGATAAAGAATAAGTAATTGGAAAATGCAGAACATTCGAGAAATTTGCGAATAAAAAAACAAAAGAAAAGTCATCATCCCATGAAATACCTGACTATCCGTTTCAAAAAGTGGGAGCAGATGTTCTAGAGTACAAAGGAGAGTCAAATATAATAGCAGTAGACTAAGTACTATTCGAAGTGGATAGAGTTACAGAGACTAAATAATAAAACTGCAGCAGAAATTATTTTAACTAGAATTGTGCAAAGAAGGATGGAGAAAAAGGCGGAAGAAATATTAGGAGAAGATCAGTTCGGATTTAGACGAAATAGAGGAACGCGCGAGGCCATTCTAGCTTTACGAGTAATTATAGAAAAAACGATAGAAAAGAGAAAGAGCGTCTATATAGGATTTGTAGATTTAGAAAAAGCCTTCGACAACGTAAAATGGGGGAAGATGTTCGAAGTGCTGAGAAAGGTAGGGATGAAATACAGGGACAGAAGAATAATACATAATCTCTACAAAGAGCAAAAGGCAGTTATAGAATGTGAGCAGGAACAAAGGGAAGTAGATATCCGGAAGGGAGTGAGACAGGGATGTGCATTGTCACCTCTAGTTTTCAACTTATATATCGAAGATGCGTTTAATATTGTTAAGGAAAGAACAGCCTCAGGGATCAATGTACAGGGCCAAACTATTAACATGCTCAGATTTGCGGATGATATAGCAGTGTTAGCATCTAGCAAAGAAGAATTAGGTGCGGCTTTGAATGAAATGGAAGCAGTTTTGACACAGGGCTTCGGCATGAAAATCAATAAAAAGAAAACTAAAATTTTGGTATGTAGGGGATGTGAAAATAGAACTAAAATGGAAATACAAATTGGAAATGAGAAGATAGAGGAGGTCGCGGATTTCTGCTTCTTAGGAAGTAAAATAACTCAAGACGGTAGGAGCACTAAAGATATAAAACAAATAATGGCGCAGGGCCGAGTTGCGTTTAACAAAAAGAAACAACTGTTATGCTCGAGAACGGTTAATATAGAGACTAGGAAGAGACTCTTAACGTCGAATGTATGGAGTACGGCATTATACGGGTGCGAAACTTGGACAATAGGAGAAGCGGATAGAAAAAGAGTAGAAGCGTTTGAAATGTGGTGCTACAGACGCATGATGAAGATACCGTGGATAGATAAGGTTAGCAATAGGGAAGTATTAGAAAGAGTTGGGGAAAAGCGAAAGGTATGGAAAACAATAAAGAGTAGGAGAGATAGGATGGTAGGACACCTTCTAAGACACGAAGGAATAGTTCGTGACATACTAGAGTCAGAGATAGGAATAAAAAGAGGTAGGGGTAGGCCTAGATTAGACTACTGCTCTCAAATAGTTAGGGATGTACGATGTTCTACTTTTAGGGAAATGCGTAGGTTAGCTCAGGTGAGAAAAGAATGGAGATACGCGTCCAACCAGTCTTCGGACTGAGAACCTTATGATGATGATGAGAAATTATTGAAAAATTAAAAACAATTTTTGCGACACAGGGCATTTCAGAATTATTTATGTCCGATAACATGCCATTTCAATCGTTTGTGTTCAAGAAATTTGCGAAGCAGTGGAATTTTGAGATAGTTACATCGAGTCCAATACATCCAAAGTCAAATGGTCAAGCCGAGAAGGCTGTGGGAATAGGAAAAAACATGTTAAAAAAGCAGATGATAGTAACGCAGATATAAATTTATTTCTTTTTAATTACAGAGCAGCTCCTTTAACAGGACTAAAATATTCACCAGCAGAGATAAATTTCAGCAGGAAACTCAGAACAAAGTTGCCCATAAGTCAAAATACATTAGTACGAGTTTTATTGGACAACATTAGAGAAACATTAAAAGAACGACAAATAAGGCAAGAATATTATGACAAACGTGCGAGAGAGGAAGAAGTGTTTAGGAAAGGGGAAGATGTCACGATAAGAGATGAGAGGACGAAACTATGGCGTCCAAGAACAATTATGGAAAAACACTCTACCCCTAGATCGTATAAAGTCATGGATGACGAAGGAAGAGAATTTAGAAGAAATAATTCCGCTTTGAGGAAATTCAAGAATACGACAGTAATTAAAAAACCAACCGGCTATGAATGATAAAATAGAAATTGAAAATGATGTGAATACAATTGACAATAAGCAGGACAATTTAGAAGGTGGTATAATAAAGGAAACCACTACCAAATCAGGTAGAACTGTGAAGCCTCCAAAGTATCTTTTAGATTACACAACATAAGTTTGAGGTTGTGTTTATTTTTGTAAGGGAGGTGTAGCAGAGACAGTAGTGTTCAGTACTATGTTGTTATTAAGTAGTGTAGATGACGCCTCTGGCAGGTCATCATTATTCGTTTAATTTTGTGTTTCAATTCAATTTGTTCACCTATGAAGAATGCTAATTAATTTCTAGTCGAGTTACTAATATTAGAAGTGCATTTATTTTTTCTGTTTTGTTTTATGAAAAAATGTTATCTTTTATTGAAGGAGATACAATTGAATTTAAATTTAAAATCGTCGCAGCGTGTTGTACTGGATGGTGTGGTTTCATCACGGCTTGCCATCTCGGCTGGGGTGCCCCAGGGTAGCATTTTAGGACCGTTGCTTTATAAAATCTACACATCCACTTTTAACAAATCCATTTTACACTGTGATTATCATTTGTACGTTGACGACACATTTACTATTCTTTTAGTATTGAGGATGCAGCAGGGACTAATGCAGTGATAAACGAATATCTGAGTAGATTGTTTGAAATTTCTAATGTGCATCTCTTAAAAATGGACCCTGCTAAATCTTCGGCTATTTTATTTGGTAGTGATCATGTTAGGAGTGCGGCAATGGGGCTGCTCGGGTTATATGTTGGTGGGGAGGCCATACCTTTCGGGGAGACCATAAAGAGTCTTGACCGTGGGTTGCACTTTAAGGAACATATATAGAATGTAATAAAAAGTGTCTGTGCTGCTCTGAAAGTAATTTCCTCGGTAAGATACCTTCTTATATATGAATTAAAAGTTTTGCTCTGCGAATCCCAGGTCCTGTTCGCGGCCTCCGATAGATACAGGCCAACATGCTCCTCCCCACCACACCAGTGATTCATATTTAGTAGTCCGACTAAACGCGCGCGAATTTACATACCCATGCTGCTGTAGGGGTACTTGCGCTATGATTGTTTTCAATTTGATGTAAGGCAACAACGTGATGATAATTGTTATTTCCATAAATTTTGAGACAATTCTAAATAATCGTATATTTAGATGTCACGTCACTGTTGTGTGCTTGGGTGCACCAGTAACATTCTCGTTCCCTCATAAGGAACCGGGAAGATTGCCGAAGTGACTTCGTGCTATACATCGCGATAATTTTGTACTCTCCAAATCTTTCGCACAAAAGTTAGAACATTACAACTATTTTAAAATAATTACTTCGAAAAAAGTATGTATTTGTGAAAAGGCAGTAGAAAAATGCACTTGCAATTGTATTATCTTTAATAATAGACGTAAATTTAAAAATCCAAATGTTTTCCAAAGACTATAATATTGCGAACTGAGATAAAGGAATTGCAAAAATTTTTGGGAAATATCTGCTTGTTAACAAGTGGAGTAAATTCAGTGATGTTACGAAGTATTTTGAAACTTTTAATACAAATACTAGTGAATCAATTGAACCAACATTTTTTAGAAACGGCGAATACAAACTTGCAAAGTGCCCTTTCATGTAATAAATGTAATAACTTTAAGGAATTGAGTTCGTCTGTCCAAACTAAATAAAAATTTTTAAGTGAGCAATTGAAACTCGTTTCTAAAAGTCCAAGAACCTCTAACAATTTATTTATTTGGGCAACTTTGTTTTATTTCAGCATTCAGCCAGCCAGGTGCCTATACACAGATTCGAAATTCAGGAGTTTTAACTATACCTACCACATGCTACGTATTTAAAAAACGTTTCTTTTAAAATGGGGACAGAAAACTCAGGATATTTTCTTACGTTTACTTGTTTTTGTTTTCAATATAAGGTATTGCAAATGTTTCTTTCCGTTTTTCATTGTTTAATTTTCTATTTAATAGCGCTAAATATACCTAATTTTTAAGATAAAATATATTACATTAAGTTACACAAAGACATATCAATCGCAACCCCTTTTTAAACCGCTAAAACATTCGTATTTTAGTAATATTCACGGTATTTACGCTGAATCCCCATAAGGCGCCGCTTAGTAACGCAGCAGAATTCGGACTACTACCGCATCCATTCAGAATCAGTAGGTAGGCCTGTATCTATCGGAGGCCGCGTCCTGTTGCACTTCAACTATTGTGATGTGACCTACGGCCATGAGTACTGAAATCAGGCGCATACAGAAAGTTCAAAATTCTTGTCTTCGACTTGTTTTTTGCGTAAGTGGAGAAATCATGTATCCCATAAGCTCGAGGAAGTGGGTTGGATGAATATGTACAACAGACGTTGACTGCATATGGCGTTAATTAGTTATAAAATCTTACAATTTTATCAAAACCGAAACAATATTGTTGTTCTGAACAAACAAAAATATAGTTTTGAAAGTGTATTACTTTGTGATCACTACACTCACAACCACTTTCTTGGGGGTGGGTAAATGAAACCATAAAAAATAAAAAATGGCAGATTAAGTTTTATTCTCAAAAACATCAAAATTTTAAAATAATGGAAAAATGAACATGTCCTCCTCTTCTCCGTAATATCAGCGAAACTTCTCTGCATGAATCTAATCAAATCATCGATTGTTTCTTGTTAAATGTTGTCCCATTTCTCTTCTACAGTTACAGTAAGCTCATGGAATTTTCTTGGTGGATTAATTCGATTATGAATTGCTCTAGATACATTATCCCACAGATTCTCCATGGGATTCATGTCAGGAAACATTGTTGGCCATGCCATTCGCGTTATCTGACCCTCTTCCAGTACCTGCTAAACCCTGCGGACGCGATGGGACCTCGCATTATCATTCATGAAGATCAAATTATCTCCTTAATGGAGTTCGGCGATTGAACATTATACCCCCCATACCATTATTGTACCAACTTGATAGGGAGCAACCTCTCGGGGAAAACTGAGTCGCTTTTGTCGACCTGACTCCCTCCAGACCCTTTGTCGTCTGTGATCACTCACCAATCCGAATCTGCTTTTATCAGAAAAAGCCAATTTCTGTGCTCCTTTACCCACTCTAACCGGGCACTACGATGCCGGGGTGATAATATGGGAACTCTTAAGGGTCTTCTAGATCGGATATTTGCAGAATGAAGCCTCCTTCGGATGGTATATGTTGAATGACATGGTGAAAGGTGGCTTGAAAGAGCTGTTGCTGAAACAGTGCGATTGCGGCGAGCGCATTGGGCTATGTAACGATTTTTCCTATCATTCGAAGTTCTACGTCGTCCACTTCGAGGTCTTCTTTCTATGGTTCCAGTTTCTTGGTACCTCTGGATGATTCGTATAACGGAACTTATAGAAATTTCTAAATTAGCCGATATAGATGATTTCATACACCTTCAACGAATAATGCCACTATTTTGGCTCTGTTGAAGGCCGAAATTTCTTGCCATGGAATTAAAGTTTTGAATGTCAGATCTGTCATTTAAAGAATTTTTGTCTTTTTGGATGTGTATCATTTCTAAGATTATTTTTTTCATCGTCAAATTGACCAATAGGAACATTTCATTTGGGTCTAGAAGCGTGTATTATTTCGGTAATTTTTTCGATAATTTTGCTTGTTGATTAAGTTGCCATAGTTGGGAATTTGTAGGTGCATTTCTAATATATAATCTAGTTACTTTAGTACCTGCTAAACGTCAAATATTCCCAACACATTTATTTGTATGTGAATTAATTGAAATAAAATTTCGTTTTAAACTACCTTGCTTCGATTCAAAAAATAATCTTGTTAAATACAATTCGTGGTCTGGAATTTTTAGGTAATTTTACTCAAGCTGTTGCTTTTACTAACCACTAGTGTAAATTTGACAGAAGATCACTTGCGCAAGCGCTCGTGATCTTTTAACTGTCAAATTTACACTCGTGGCTACCAAGCAACGCAACAGCTTTCGTAAAATTTCCGACAATTCCAGACCACTTATTGTATTACTACAGATAAGCCTAGCTTTTAAATTTTTTTCTTGTTCCAGAATAGTAGTATTACCGAAGTCGAAATCAATTCACTACTGAAGACTACCAATGAATTTTGCATTAAACAAAATGTAGAAAATAGTTATCACGGATACCTTATTGACGGCATAGAAGTTGCACATCTAGTTGATTTCCCCCACCTACTGAACGGGATTCGAAACAATCTGCTAGAAAAAATCTTCATTTTTCAACTGATGGATCTGAAAAAGTTGCATCTTGGAAACGCATAGTTCAGTTATACAATTCTAACATTAGTGATGAAGAATTAAAATTAGTTCCAAAATTGACTGAACAACATGTGGTTATGGACAAAATCAAAAAATGAAGGTTAGTTGTTGCACACAAGTTTTCAGTCAGAGGGTGGGAGCAATTTTAAGACTTTTGGCACTGTTGAATGCAAGTAGGCCCAATCCTACAAACCCAGTTTTATCTGAATTAATACGGGTGATTTATTGATATTTTTTGACAAACTGTTCGACAGTGTCAATGGAAGCTCAATAAAGCCTCCAAGTGGTAAGGAACTTCGAAGTGCAATTTCACCCACCTCGAGTCATATTAAGTTTTGGGAAAGTGCTATTCCCATCCTCAACAGTAACGTTAGAAAACCAACTAGTAAGGTTTTGGTAAATTGAAAATACTAACCCGGAAACGAAATTTTTGTTCCAGGAAGAGTCCTTTTGTGAAAGGCATTTGTTAGAAAATCTAGCCCACGATAAGGCTAGTAGCAAATTCATTGTAGCAATTCCATTCAAGCAAAGTACATCTCTCTCAGGGAATCCAGGCAACAAGCTGAAAAATGTGATCTCTCCCTGGAGCGAAACTACAAAATAATGAACAAATGCGCGAAAGATACTGCAATTTCATGCGTGAATATACAATGTGTCGCATTTAAGATGAGGACACCTCCATACTTACCCTATTTTAAGGAGTGCAGGTTTGAATTTTTGCAGTCATACAGATTGATGTATTAAATTTTTTAAAATACTCGACTGAAATATGTGAACTTTAAACCCAGCCTAATACTTCCAATTCCCGATACTTTGCTTTGCGTTGGATATATCGAAAAAAGTTGTTTAGAATTCAAATATGGCCCTTAGTACCAAGTTTCATGTCGAAATTTGCATTTTTTATTTTTTCAGTATTCTCGCACAATTACAAGTTTATTTTTCAATTTAATGGTGTCAAATGTCATTCTGATATAACGTTGAGTTTATTGTGCAAAGTTCTAGTAGTGATCATAGAGTTTAAATGCGATTTACTTTAAGAGAAAAAATCGAAATAATAAGGTTGTTTGGTGATTTTGCTCATAGTAGCAGAGAAGTTGCTGAATCGTCTAACTTGAGACATTCCCAACGATTTTCTATTACCTACTCATGGAACTGCAGCCGCTGTAAATGATCTTTTCAGTGAAACTGGTAGTGTTATTAAAATACATTAGAATAGTTAACCTTGTCGAATACACCGGCATCCTGAAGATAACGATCGAGCAAATCCATGCACGAGCCTTCGAGATTTTTCGTATCGACTCAATATCAGCAAGGATAATCTCAGGAGATGTTTCGTTCTTCACAACATAAACCGAAGTTCTTACATGCATTGAAAGAAGGTGATGATGATAAAAGATTAGGCTAGGTAATTTCTTAATTGACAGAACTTTTCTGACGATTATGCTTACTGATGAGGCTACATTTACTACTAATGGAGTGGCATCGTCTTAAAACTGGGCCAGAGATGATCCCCGTTGGGTTATAAATTGTAAAGACCAATATTCACAGAAAGTCAATGTATGGTGTGGGATTTTAGGAGACCGAATAATTGTTCCTTTCTTTTAATATCTCGTTGAATGCTGAACGTTTAGTTAACTTCTTCGATTGAGACTTTTGAGATGCAATTAAATATCTTTCTCTTAATGTTCGGCAGGATATGTATTTGCAGCTAGATTGTGCATAAATCCACAATTCAAGAATTGTTCGTCAATGGTTGAACGAACATTTTCCCACGCGCTTGATAGGAAGAAACAGTTCTTTTGAACTGTGTCCTTCCGATATTACACCCCCAGATGATTATTTTCGGATAATGATCAAAAACAAAGTTTCTAAAACAAGGCCCAGGAATCGAGCAGAAATTTGTGCTAGAATAAGGCAAGTCTGTCTTGAAATCAGCATCCCATAACTGAGACGAATTCAAAATGCGAATTTTGTTATGAAACTTGGGGTTGCCGTATTAAGCTGGGTTTAAAGTTCACATTTCAGTTGAGTATCTTGAAGAATGTAATTCATCAATCCGTATGTGCAAAAATTCAAACCTGTACTCCTTCAAATAGAGGAAATATGAAGGTGTCCTCATCTTAAATGCGACACACTGTATATGCTTAGGTCATATGAAAAAGATAAATGAATCTACATTTGACGAATGACCATATCGTTTGGAGCCGGCTTTAGATTACATGCTGTCGTAGTTTCGGGAGATATAGAAAAAATGTATCGCCAGGTGCTTATAAGCCCGGAGCAGCGTCCTTTACAGCGCATTGTTTGTCAAAATGATTCAACTGACAAAATAAAAACGTATACTTTAAACACTGTAACTTATGGTACTGCTGCAGTATCCTTTTTAGCCATGAGATCAGTAGTGGAGCTAGCAAATGAAATGAAGGAAATTTCAAACATTATTTGTCATGACTTTTATGTCGATGATTTTATTTCTGGCGCATCCACCATTGACCAGGCTATACATATAGGTAAAAGGTGATGCCGGCAGGCGAGCAAGTTGCCAGCGGGCGACGAAGTTGCCAGCAGGCGAGCGAGCGGGCGGGACCATCGATCATCCGTGATTGGTGCGCCCTGCCTACTCCGTTTTATAAAAGGGGTACTCCCGTCAGGCCGGAGATCAGTAGTCTTTTAACAAGCGAATAGAGCGTTTTAATTTTTGTAGCCTCTAAAAACTTTCCAAGCACGAAACACGGTCCGCGCACCAATCGAGCCGCCAGATTCGGCGCGGTATCAAATTGGCGCCCATCGTGAGGGCACGACGTAAATATTCTTAAGTTTTGCCGCATTGTGGCGGCGAAAATTCACCCCTAGCCGGGGGAGTAATAAATATTCGTCCAGAATTATTAAGACAAACACTTCTTGGAGTGGATAAACACCAAGTGGCGTCCTTATAAGTAATTAATCACCGGACGAATCATGAGTAAATCTACGAAAAAAACCGAAGCTCGACAGGGGACATCTTCTCCAAAGGTGGAGACCGCTCCCGATCCTATACAGTCGACCGCTGGTTCCAATGTTACACAGAGCCCGGCTGTGCCGTTGGAAAGCCTCACTCAGGCATTTAGAGAGGCTTTAATGTCTACTAAATCACCGGAGCCCGTGGATCTGGTTTTCTCGGGGGAACCACACATAGATCCACTACGCTGGCTTTGTGGATTGGAGGAATATTTTGAAGAATACCACGTTAGCCCTCGCGCCAGGGTCCGTACTGGGGTAAAGTATATGGGAGGTGCCGCTTCTACTTGGTACTCGCAGTTTTTGGAATTCTATGATGATTGGCCGCAATTTCGTCGTAGAATTTTAAGGAAATATGCGGACCCACGGTATGAGATGCAATTAATCCGACGTCTATGTACAGAGTGTCAGCCCGAAGGAGAGGGGGTCGAACGCTTTATCACCCGTCAGTTTGCGTTGTTTAAGAGAGTTTTCCCGGATAAATCCGAGGAATCTGCGGTTGAGTTGATCTGCACGCAGCTGGACAGCCGAATCCAGCAGACGCTAGAAGCAGCAAGTATTTCTACCATAGAAGATATGGTGAATGTGGCTGTGAAAATTGAAGAAGGCGTGCAGCGTCGCGACGAAGAACGCAAGAGAGTCCAGGCCAGGCCTAAGCCGGAAAACTGGCGAAGGGCCGAGGCACCCCAGAATTAATAGTCTCGGCCCTGACAAGTGCCACTCGGAACGTGCCACATCTGGACGTCCAGTTCCAGGGTGTGGCCTTAAGAGCCTTAGGAGACACCGGGGCTACCAGAAGTTTCGTGCGCCGCGGTCTGGTACAGCCCACGTTTCCTGGCGGGGAACAAATCCACCTAGCCGATGGAAGTACGACGTTGAAGTGCGACGGCGAGGTGGACATTGATTTCCAGTTGGAGGGGGTGACGATGAATTGGAGGTTCCTGGTGGTAGGGGAGCTGAGTTGGGACGTAGTGTTGGGGTATGATTGGCTAGTGCATGAACAGGCGAACATTGACATTTCGCGCGGGTGCATTCACTATGGCGTAAAGCGTCGCTATACGTACTTTTTTAAACGAAGTGCCGGACGTACACCGCCGTTGACGCCGGAGTTAGTAAAAGAGTCGGTAGGGCATCTTCCAAGCGATTTCGTATCGGAAATGACTGAAGTGTTCCAGCAGATTTCCATGGTCTTCGACGACACCTGTGTAGGATTAAATAAGACAGTGAGACACCAAATTAGACAGCGAAGTGCCGTTTAATATCAGACCCTATTCGTATAATGAACACAAGAAACGGATTATTTGTGAGGAAGTGCAGAAGATGTTATCAGCCGGGGTGATCGAGTCGAGTACGAGTACGTATTGTTCGCCGGTTGTTATAGTGCGGAAAGGGGACGGTCAATATCGTTTCTGTAATGACTATCGTCGGTTGAATGAGATCACGTACGATGAGGCCTCGCCGCTGCCGCGAATTTACGAATCTTTGAAGGATTTCGGTACCGCATCGTTATTTTCGACTATGGACCTAAAATCGGGATACTGGCAGGTTCCGTTAGCGGAAGAAGCGAAACCGTTGACAGCGTTCGCGACCCCGGATGGGGCGGTTTACCAGTACCGGGTGATGCCCTTTGGGCTTAAAAACGCACCCGCGACTTTCCAGAAATTAATGGCGGAGGTGTTCGCGGGATACCTGAATAAGTTTGTCGCGGTGTATCTAGACGACATTATAATCTATTCCAAGAACTATAGTGAGCATATTGGTCACCTGCGCCTGGTGATGGAAAGACTTCAGCTGCATAATTTACGGTGTGCAGTAAAAAAGTGCCATTTCGGAAGATCTAGTATTAAATACCTAGGTCACGTGGTGAGAGTGAACGGTAATGAACCGCAGACCAAACATTTAGAACAGATCCGTAGTGCGGAACCGCCTAATAGCCGACGTAAGTTGCGCGCGTTTTTGGGCACATGTAATTGGGTCAGAGAGTACGTGCCACGCCTCTCTGAGATCTCCGCGCCCCTGTATGACTTGTTATCCAGCAAAAAGCCCTGGCGGTGGTCCCAAAGTGAACAGTGTGCGTTCGATAGTATCAAGACGGCCTTGGCGGGGCCGATGCGATTACATCGACCCAATCCCGATATGGAGTTCCACTTACAGACCGATGCTAGTCACATAGGTCTTGGAGCAGTGTTGTATCAGGAAGTGCAAGGGGTGAAACAGATAATATCCTTCTCGAGTGCACGGCTGGACGCCACGCAAAGAAAGTACCATATCAACGAGCTCGAGTGCTTGGCGGTGGTATGGGCGGTGAAGCGATATAGACCCTATTTGGAGGACCGCCCATTTACTCTGCATACCGATAATCGAGCGTTGTTGTGGCTAAACGCTTCCAAGGACACCAGGGCCAAACTCACTTGATGGTCTCTGCTCCTACAAGAATTTAGTTTCAATGTGGTCCACTGCGCCGGCGTGAACAATGAACTACCCGACCTCCTGAGCAGGTCCCCAGTTGAAGAGTTGGCGCGAGAGCCGGAAGAAGTAGATATGGAACGTATGCTTCCACCAGCCCTGAATACTATTGGGGTGCGTACGTCCTTTGAAGAGGTGAAAGAGGCCCAAGTGCGAGACGAGGAGGTCCAGGCAGCTATTCGGCGCCTGGAAAGAATTCAGCGAGAAGGTCCCCAGGCCCCTGGCGAAGCAACATATGGTCGCCTCTACTTCACCAGCGAGGAAGGGGTGCTATACCGTAGAGACGCAGACAAACACCTGTTGGTCGTGCCCACTGCCATTCAGCCGAAATTACTGTACGATTCCTACCACGCCGGCCACCCTGGGGGAGATGAGACTCTACGGTCACTTCGAGAGCAGTATTGTTGGCCGATGATGCAGAAGGATGTTCGCCGCCATGTGAAGGGATGCCTCATCTGTGCATGTGCGAAACGGCCGCCCCACCAGCATGCGGCACCACTTATACCGCACATCCCGAGGAAGCCATGGGAAACTGTGTCCATAGACTATATGGGACCGTATGAGAATACCCCTAGAGGGTATAAGTACCTTTTGGTAGTAACAGATATTTGCACCAAATGGGTGGAAGCGTTCCCGATGACTCACATTAACGCGGGACGCAACATCGAGCTTTTGGAAACCGAAATCTTCTCGAGGTATGGATACCCGAAGGCGATACTGAGTGATAATGGTACCCAGTACAGAAGCCAATGTTGGCAGCGCGCCTGCGCTCGCTGGCATGCCAAACACTGGACCACAGCGAACTATCACGCCAGAGCCAACCCCGTAGAGAGAAAAAATCAGGATCTGAAGAAGACACTGCGAGCCTTCTTGGTTCAGTTCCCAGGGAAGCCGTGGGATGAGCATATCGCTCAGGTTATGTTCTGTTTGCGTACCCGTGTCAACTTGGCGACGGGCCTCACCCCAGGAGAGGCACTGCTCGGTTATCCCCTACCGAAACCTGGGGACAGAGAGGGTCGGAGACCGAGGGATGTCGCCCCAAACTCCCCGCAAGAACGGGATTGGCGTCTCCAGCAGATTGTGGAGAGCCAGCAGCTCTACCGACAAAAGTACATTGGTCGACGAGCCCCACCTCCTACAGACTTTGCGCAAGGAGAACGAGTTATAGTCCGTAATAGGGAGAAGGGGCTGGCCCCCAAGTGGGTGGGTCCGTTCCGAATACTGATGAATGCCGGAGGTCACTGTTACTGGGTCGAACTACACGATCGGCCCGCTAAACTGCATGTTGATGACATCAGAAGAGCACCACCGGAACGAACGGAGCCCCAAGAGGTAGCAGAGTAGGGGGGAGGACGGAGAAGAAAAGTTATGTGAATTTAAATTTGTTAAAGTTACTTTTGTTTGTAGTTAAGAAGAAGTAAGATATGAAGTAGGTTAAGTGAAATATTTAGATTTGTAGTAAATAGGTAATAAAGTTGGACGAACGATGGTCTGAAGGGAGGGGCGGATGATGCCGGCAGGCGAACAAGTTGCCAGCGGGCGACGAAGTTGCCAGCAGGCGAGCGAGCGGGCGGGACCATCGATCATCCGTGATTGGTGCGCCCTGCCTGTTCCTTTTTTATAAAAGGGGTACTCCCAGTGTTGCCATATGTCTGGTAATTACCAGGATCTACGGTCATTTGGGATTTTATCTGGTAACTGGTAATGAACCTCTGGTAATCGTGTAATATACGGTATTTTTGGCAGGGACATTTTTCTATTAAAACGAACTATTCCGCTATTCGTTTCATATTCATACCAAATGCCCTAAGCACATAAAATACACTCTTCAATTTCACAAACTTTAATAATATTTGGCGACATCTAGTTAACAGTAGAAGGAAATACTATATTTTGAGACATATGAACACCTTTTTTCTAAGGCGAACTTAACAAGAAACCAAAATAACCTAGAGACCTAGAGCGTTAATGCTCTTTTTGAACTCACCGCTCTCAAAATGACATTTCACGAACCCGACAGATAAACTCAAACAGTGATCGCGCACTAGTGCGCGAAATCTAGCAAAAAGCACTGGCCCTTTCGGGCTTTCTAGAAATAATTTGACTTGATAGTAATAAAGTTTGGTTAACAAAACGCCATTTCTAGAATTTGGATGTTGGAAATAGTGAAAGAATAAAGATAAATCGCTATTAATTCGATTAAAACTTTGACAACTCAATTCAATAAATTAAACCAAATGTCGTTTTCTACAATTGTCAAATGGAAATCTGTCAATGTAACCACTTGATTTTTTGAAATTTTAAATTGGAAACGTATCTATATAAATAAAAATCAATTGCCACATGTATGTAAGCTCATCACTTGAGAACGGCTCGACCGATTTGGCTGATTTCCTTTTTGTTGTGTTCGTAATTGTCAGGACAAGGTTTGTATGAAAGAAAATTTTGGAAAATCCACCGGGAAAGTAGAAAATTTGGAAGGTAAAAGTTTGTATAAAAATCTGTTTGACAGACAAAAATGTGACGTTCAGTTTGACAGTTCTAAAAATTGAATTGTCAGTGTGTTATCGGTGGTGATCATGTATTTGGTGTTTCTTTGGAAAAAATGCGACCAGTGAGGCGTCAAAATATCGGTCGGCGTACGCGCAAATTGCGCGGCGCAATGCAAGCCAACTACATGATCGTCGAGTCAATGAGACTGACGAAGAGCGTAGACAGTGTTTGGAGCCAAGTCGAATAAGAATTTCTCAAGCCTCAAGCGCGATCCATTATGACTCCGGAACAACGGGTACAGTCGAGTTCGACACGCTCAGTTGGAGCTTAAGCACAAAATAATTTGGAACGTCGACAAAACAGAGGCCGAACGTGGCATTAGGGAAGGAAAAATTGGAAAAGTTGACCGGAAAATTGGAAAATTCGGGAAAAACTGAAAATGCTTTTTTCTATGAGATTTTTGTAGATATGGATATGCGTAAGTCGGGAAATACGGACAAACTGTAAAAATCGTAATTTTGGAAAATCCACCGGAAAATTCGAAAATTCGCGAAAAACTGAAAGTGCTTAACGGCTAGACCGATTTGGCTTATTTTTTTGTTGTGATCGTAATTGTCAGGACAAGGTTTGTATGAAAGAAAATTTTTGGATAATCAACCGGAAAATGTGAAAATTCGGGAAAAACTGAAAGTGCTTAACGGTTGGACCGATTTGGCTAATTCTTTTCAAAAATAAGGTTTTTAGGGAACGAAAAATTGGAAAAGTTGCCCGGAAAATTGGAAAATTCGGAAAAAACTGAAAGTGCTTTTTTCTATTGGATTTTTGTATGATATGGATAGGCGTAAGTCGGGAAATTCGGACAAACTGTCAAACTCATAATTTTTTGTATGCACTCGCGATCACAACTGACGATAGGAACGACATATTTGGTTGAACATAAACGTAATCAGAAAAATGTTTCACATTGAATAAACGATTTGGTTAATGAATCAAAATTTCAATACGAAAAGTAATTTTAGGCAGGACAACGTCTGCCGGGCCCGCTAGTTAGATAATAATTAAAAAATTATAATGTTCGTTTCAAAAAATATTGTACGAACCTCGATGCGCGAAGACGTCTTCGGCGCATTCGCGCAAATGAAGCACTCGCTCCTTCGTCGCTCGTGCTTCAAACATTGCGCTCATGCGCGAAAAATGTCTTCTCGCACTCGTTTCATAAATAACTATTTATTACTAACCTCTCAATATGTGAAAGAATCAGAAAACTTCATAAAACTTTCACCCAATAAAAAAATGATCTCGAACACACAAAATTACAAAATATTGGACAAAAATGTACGAATAGATGGAAATCATGATGTAAAAGTTTTGAAACCGAATCTGAACAGCCAATAATTTGTTATTATTTGAAAGCTTCTGTAGGTACTCAATAACACCTTTTATACATAATATATTGTAATAGGTACAGTTTTTAAATATTAGCGTATTTTGAAGTTTCTGGTAAATTTTCCCAGAATCTGGTAATTTCATCCTTATTTTCTGGTAATCACATTTTCAAAATCTGGCAACACTGGGTACTCCCGTCAGGCCGGAGATCAGTAGTCCTTTAACAAGCGAATAGAGCGTTTTAATTTTTGTAGCTTCTAAAAACTTTCCAAGCACGAAACACGAGCCGCCAGATTCGGCGCGGTATCAAAGGGTATCTGAAGTGTTAAAAAAAGGTTGTTTTAATTTACGCAAATGGTGTTCTAATATTCCTGAAGTGACAAGTAGCATCACAGGTAACTATGTCACAAAATAATTTAGAATTTGGCATGAGCGAATCCACTAGGTTTAATATGGTTGCATTTATCGGCTCATTTAACTTATAAATTTAATCCTGATATTTTCAGAAATCATACCATTACAAAACGTTCTATATTATCCATTTCGTCTAAAATGTTTGATCCTGGGGGTCGCTTAGAAAATTCAAATTTCCCGATGGATCAATGGCTTTCAATAGCAACATGTGGAAAGCACTTGTTGGCGCAGTTAATATTTAAGGATCAACATGTACGTCTATTACATGCCGGAGCACAAGCCTTGTTAGCGTCAATTCGTGAAACTTTATGGCCAATTTCTGGGCGGAATTTAGCTCGGAAAACTATACTTTCTTGTTTAAGATGCTTAAGATTCAAACCAAGATTAGTCCAACCAATCATGTGTAACTTGCATGAGCATCGTTTCCAACCGACTTGTCCATTTCAAATTTGCGGAGTTGATTATACTGGTCCCATAACTCTCAAGGATAAGAAAGGGAGGGGCTCAAAAATTAGCAAGGCTTGGATTTGCTTCGCTACTAGAGCTGTGCATTTGGAGCCGGTTTCAAATTTGTCAAGTGAATGCTTTGTACAGTCTTTAAGACGATTTACGGCCAGAAGAGGGCTCCCATCTCACATTTATTCAGACAATGACAATACCTTTTCTGGTGCAGATAAAGAGCTGAGTGAATTAGGAGCATTCTTGCAAGCATCTTCAGAAAACTTGAGCGAATCATTTGCGATTGAGGGTATTTCTTGGCATTTCATATTTGCTTATTCACTTCACTTTGGTGGTAGTTGGGACGCAGGTATCAAATCTACTAAACATCACTTTAAAAGAGTTGTAGGAAATGCGTCTCTTGTTTTTGAAGAGTTGTGCACCCTTTTGACGCAAATTGAGGCCGTATTAAATTCTAGACCGTTATTCCCGTCCTCCTCTGATCCCAACGACCTATCTCCCATCACTCTAGCTCACTTCCTAGCAGGGCGGCTATTAACCGCCGTTCCGGATCCAAGGTTGCTCGAAGTTCAAGATATGAGATTGTCTAGTTATCAAAAATCCAAAAACTTCAGCAGCATTTTTGGGAAAGATGGAGTAAGGAGTATTTGTTTGAACTGCAAAGACGGTCAAAATGGACAACAACAAATGGTAAACTTCAAGTGGATGCGCTGGTGGTGCTAAAAGAAGACAATCTGCCACCTATCAGATGGAAGATGGGCCGTGTAGTATCACTTTCTCCTGATAAAGACGGTATTTGTCGTGTTGCATTTGAGAAGACGTCTCAAGGAGTGGTCAGAAGAGCTTTTCCAAAGATATGCCTTTTGCTTCCTAGCGATGCCAGATGTTGAAAGGAGGTCCTTCCAAGGAGAGGGGCCATGTTTCTGCGTTTATACCAGATCTTGAAAGGAGGTCCTTCCAAGGCGGGGCCCATGTTTCTGCGTTTATTGAAGTTGACATATGTTCAAGTGTTGGCAACGTGATATGCAACAAATTTAAAGTAAGTAGTCTATGTACATCAAATTTTATTAGTAGTAGCCTGTTTCTCATTTCCACGAACACATTAATTATTTATTTATTTACATTAGAAACCATTTTATACTTTTTGAAGTATGTATGTTAATTTCATATTTCGTATAATTTTATAAAATAAATGGTAAAATATCCTAAAATACAGTCCATTCATACAATTAAAAACACAGGCCAAGTAGATTATTATAGCACGTCACTGAAAAGTCTGCTAGTGCAGAAATCTTTATAGAAGCATCAGATTCAGTGCGTGAAGAAACAGCACATTCTTCAACAGCAGAAAATATTTTGGAAAAAGAAAGTACGAGTATTTCAGAAAAAGAAAATAGTTTAAAAGAAGAAAGTTAGAGTAATGAAAGAGATTTTAGTCCTGAAACGAAATAGAAGTACCAGAAATATTAAGATCACAAAGAATACCGAAAGCGAAAATTGATCCTGATTTTGTGAGTCACATTAGTGGTGCACATGTGAATTAGGAAGGGGTCTAGTCAGTGTCTCGGAAGCCTTGTCAGAGTTAGATGGAACAGATTGGAGGCGTACAATTGAGGAAGATTTGGAGTCGTTTGAAGAAAATAGTGCGTTGAAGCTAGTGGACTCGCCGGAAAATTCTACAGTGGTGGACTGTAAATGGGTATTCAAAAAAAGCGAATAGTGAATGCGCGCAATTGGTAGCAGAGAGAAGGTGTGGATTACATATAAACTTTTTCTCCAGTAGCGAGACACTCAACTCTACGATTACTCTTCGCATTAGCGATAACACTAGATATGGACATTTAGACGTAAAGATAGCTTTCCTCAATGGTTTACTGAACGAAATGGTTTTTATGAAAATACCGGAAGATTTCAAAAATGATGCCCAAAATAAAGTTCATAAATTACATAGAGAAGACCATAAATGGTCTTAAATAGTCTTTCAAGGCCTGGAACGACAAAGTCAATGAAATTCTAGTAGAGCTAGGTTATTTAAAGTCTACATATGAACCTAATGTAGTTTATAAGAAGAAAAAATAATCTATACAATTGTGACTTTGTACGTTGATGATTTTTCATTTTTTTCTGATGATGGTGAGGAAACTAATTTTTTGAAAAAGGAATTAAGTGCTAGATTTAAAATTAAAGATTTAATGAAAGTGAAAGAATGCTTAGGCATGAAAGAACGTATGAAAAAGGGATTTTTACCTGAAGCCAAGAAAAGAATATACTTAGATCAATTATTAGAAAACTATAATATGTTGGATTGTAATGTAGTTAAGACTCCCATAGAAAATGAGTAGTTTTTCCTTATCAATGTTTGATTGGTAATTTCATGTATTTGGCAGTTCTTACAATGCCGGATATAGCTTTTAGTGTTAGTTTTCTAAGTCAATTCAATAATAGTATATTACACTATATTCACCGACCTTTCTAATACACCAATATATTAATAATGAATTATTATAGCCATGATACAGTCACTATTTACATAACCCTATGATCAGTACAGGTACAACTGTCGAAGGTGACTTACGGCTCATCCTGTCCATAAAGCGTCCTGGCTTGGTCATGGTCATGGCTTAGTGGCTGCACGGCGTCTCTTTCATTCTTGCTGACCTACACGTCTTTCTGTAAAACATAACTGAGTGTTCACTTGTAATGCATAAATTTCCTTTCCGCAGCCAGAATGTAAAATAAAACAGTTCACGAGAATTAAATTATTGCCTTCTAACAGACCACAAGAAATATGTTATTACCTTCTAACAGGCCACAAGAAATAAACTATCACAAGAAATATGTTATTACCTTCTAACAGGCCGCAAGAAATAAACTATTGCCTTCTAGCAGGCCACAAGAAATAAATTATTGCCTTCTAGCAGGCCACAAGAAATATGTTATTGCCTTCTAGCAGGCCACAAAAAATAAATTATTGCCTTCTAACAGGCCACAAGAAAGAAATTATTGTCTAATTATATTCGAAACGTTTGGAGGCGTTCTTTTTACCCTTCTAATAAGTCTATAAGTCCCTCCGTGCTGTCTACTTCCGAGTCTTCGGACTCGGACTCTTTTATACTTCCTCCATTAAAAGGTCTAATCTGTTCAACCGATACAACTGCTCTGTACTTCCTAAACCCTTTTAGACCTTTTAAGGCAATAATCTCATACCTATCGTTCCCCAGGACTTTAATGATTTTATATGGACCGCCAAACTTAATTCCGGTGTTTCTGTTTGTCTCCTCAACCGATTTATTCGCTCCTGACCACGAAACTAGCTCTCCAATTTTGTATACTTTTTTTTTGTTTTGAAACAAAATACTTTTTCATTTTATCGCTTTGTTTATTCATGGAACTCATTGCTTTTTCTGTTAAAACATTCCAGAAAAATAAGAACATTTTGTTAAAAGACGAAAGTGTTTCGTGGAGGTGCCTTGAAGTTTATTGTCGTGGCCGTATAAGAGTGAAAGAAGACTTGGTAACTCAAATTACAGAACATAGCCAGGCACCTAATCCATCAAAATTCCAAGCAAATAAGGCTATGCACAAAATACGCGACCATGCAAGAACCGCCCTGGAAAAACCTCGACAAATTATTCGTGGGTGTACAAATGTCACTTCGATGGAAGCGGCCGTGTTTTTGCCGGCTTATACATCGCCTCTAAGAACCACGAAAAGGATCAGACAGCAAACTTGACCATATACAAATCCAATAAATCGAAATTTTCTCTTATGGGACTCCGGAAACGATGACGCGGATCGAATATTAATGTTTGGTACAGATGAAAATATTCAAACACTGGCTGAGCTTAGCCATTGGCCATCTGGGGCAGTGGCTGTTGCTTAAAGTACAAGAACCGGGTTCGACATAAATGTACCAACTTGACGTAAATCTTCGAATTCATACCTAAATAATTACACCAATAATTTTATCATATCATCACTTGTAACTATATATATTAAAAAATCAAGTCATCAATTGATATACCCATATTACTTCAAGAAAGTAGAGTTAAAACACTAATTTCTTTCTCTGATATGGGATTACATGGTCACCGATGTCACTACTGTGGACAAGTATACTTCCACTATCATCATTATTTTGACCCCAATCACCAGCAATTCGACTATCAGTGTCCTTATCTTAATTGCTCTAAATTTTTTGGGAATGGTAACCATATAGAGAGTAAAAACTTAACATTTTCTTTTATCCCAAATAGATAAGGGTTTCATATTGATTAATAAATTAATTAGTTCAGGGGAAAATCCCTATCTAATGAAACAATAGATAGATATGAGAATTAAAAATGGTTATATGAGATATGTCAACTTCTAACTATCCTTTTTCTACACCTATTTAATTATATGACAATTATTCGGATTTTCTTCGTGAAATATCGTACCCATAATTCACTGTAGTGAATTATGAAATCATAATTCACTGTATTCGGCCAATCAGAAATATACTTTCAATAATCACCGTTTCCCTGATCCAATGATATTTTATATCGACCGCGATCAACTCTTGCTAGAGCTGACAATCGATGCGGGTGACAGCCAAGTATCGCCATATATTATTGTTTACGTTTTCCAACGTATGCACTTCGTTCGAGTAGGTACCAATTAATCCGTACAAACTAACAATTCCAGCACTAAAACTGACAGAATTTACCAATGGAAGGGACGACTCCAAATTTATATATTACGAACTGCACAAATTTCAATATATATTCCTAGTAAGTAGTTCATTTATTGAAAAATAAAAATTAATGTATTATGGTAGTGTTCCATTAAAGTTATCAAATTTGAGTCTAATTTATTTGTTTAATAGGTGTAGAAAAAGTATAGTATTATATTCGCGATTATGACCATTATTCACTCAGATGATTTGAGCCACTCGCCTTCGGCTCGTGGGCTCAAACATCATCTTCGTGAATAATGACTGTCATAATCGCTCATATAATAATATACTATTATTACACACAATAAACACATGCTATACTTTATAATTACTTTATAATTATTAAAATGCTTTGGCATTTTGTACCAGTTGAAGATGTTATTGATGCATTTAAGACCCTAGCAGAAGATTCACAGCATGAAATGGATCAAATAAATTACCGACGAGTGAGGGGTATCGAAGAGCTGAACCACAATTTCCCATTGAATTTTGAAATATGTACAAATGGGTCGTGGAAGAACTCCCACGTACGAATAATTCGGTTCATTGGGGTTGATTGCGTTCATCCGCCACTTTGGAAACTCATCGACCACTTCCTAAAAGAACAAGATAAGGTCGAATTAGATATAACACGTTTTAAGTCTGGCTTTAGAAATGCGTCAGCATCCAAGAGAAATCAAGTCCAATAAGACTTCAAACGCTCATAGGAAATTATAATCCTAACGAATTCTTGAATTATTTGCGAGGTGCAGCACATAATTTAGAAGTTTAGTATGTGTTGATACTGTAATATTATTATTATATATATATTTTTTTGCTGGACTTAAACTGCCGTTAAACGGTCGGGTATTAAAATGCCGTTAATCGGTACTTTGCAAAAAATAACAATAACAATAAAACTCAAATGAGTGGATGTCTGTCTGGCGTGATGGCGACCCCTATTTGTCCTTTTGGACCTGACCGATATTTTGTTCAAAAGTAAAAATCATCATAACAAAAGAACTGCGGTGAGGTACGAACCCCCAGCGTGACGACATGGTGGAATGAGACATCAACCAGTGATCCACGAACGGGTGGTGGCAAGAACGTCGACGAAAGTAGTATATAAGTCGGGATATAAATAGAAAATACAATGGCATTTTAGTACCCCACCGTTTAACGGTAGTTTAAGTACACCGTATTTTTTTGACATTTCTTGTTATTATCTTAAGAATATAGGAATGTCGAATCGCCTGCAGTGTTCATTACTTTGTATTGTGTAAGTGTACAAAATATATCTTTTATTCATACAGCTTAAAAATGTTTCACATACACTAGGAAATAGTCCTTGGAACAACAAATCTGAATGTGACAGGCATCTTCAGACGGACTACTTGGTGTTTTCAGTAGGGGCTATTTTAAAGCAGACAATTTGTAGGTGGGTCATTTTCTCGGTGAGCTATTCTGTCGGAGCTACTTTGCTTGGCGCTGTTTGGTCGGCGGGCTATTTTGTCGGAGCTATTTTGTCTCGGACTATTATTTCGGTGTACCGAAATATGAAAAAAAAATTATCAAAACTTTTTGACTTATAATTTTTCATATTTTATGATAATCAAAAACATTTTACTTTAGCTGATTTCTTTCATGCAGGAGCAAATTAAGTTTATTTTCTTAAAAAATACGATTTGAGGAATCTAACGGCGCCCACAGACTAGCATACATGTGTGTCGTATATGTATGCCATCCTTGCTTGCGCGTTGATGTTTGCCAGTGTGTGGTCAAAATCGCGAACATGTGCGTCGCACAAGTTTTCTAGTTTGGCCGGAATTCATCAACGCACAAGCATGAACTTGAGGCACCTACAGACGGACGTACATGTCTTAAAACCCCCCATACACGCTCGAGCATGTTGGGTGAGCAAGAGTTGGAAGTAGGCTCGGACCAACATGCTCGATCGTGTATGTGTTGTACAAGCCTAGTTGGCGGTTGGAATGCTCGGCTCGGAGCTTGGCTCGATGGCACCGACCAACACGCGCTCGGCGCAAACATGTTCCTACGTATATGGTAGTCGCCGAGCATGTTGGCCAATTCCAGCATTTCCGTGCAAGCCGCTGGATGAGATAGACATATTTGGGTGCTCTTGATTTAGCGCAATTTTGTCGTGATGTCGTTCAGCGACAATAAAAAGTTTTGGACGGAATTCATAAATTTATACAGAGAACAAAGGGCCCTTTGGGACGTAAGAAGCAAATAGTACAGCAACAAACATATGAAGAGGGACAGTTACGGTATACTTGTAGAAAAGTGCAAAGAAATTACCCCTGATGCTAATGAAAAATTTGTAAAGTCAAAAATTGAAAGTCTAAGAGCTTCATTTCGGAGGGAGTTAAAAAAAGTATTGAAGTCCAAGAATAAAACAGGAAGTTCGCAAGATGATGTATACGAGCCACATCTGTGGTAGTTCGACCAATTACTATTTACGAGTGATCAGGAAACTGTTAGGAAAGGTGTCTCTAGTCTAGGAAAAACAGCACACAACCTGAAGAAGAGCACAGCGTTGATGAGCAACTCAGTGAGGAAGAAGATGAAACAAATACAGAACTACCAGATACTAATGTAAGTATTTTGTATACATTTTTTATTCTCTCATTTCCACTAAGTTCAACGGTATAACTATTTGGATTATGTACTATAAATATCTATTTTGATTTAATTGAAAACTGTATATTTTCTTGGAAGTGCACACTGCCTTCATTATTATAGTAATCTTTGTAGAAGCCTCGTATGTTTTCGGCGAGTACATTGTTGTTTCTATTGTTGTTTCTTCTGGGATTAAGGTCCACTAGCTCCGATACTTCTTCCCTCCACTCTCCCTCAGTAATCCGACCTGTGTAAGGATCTTCCCAATCAACAGCTGTAGGTGTCAAGTAAGAATCACTCTTCTTACGTAAGTAGTTACGTAGGACACAACAGGCGAGTATTATTTTACCTACTGCATCCAAGTTCATGCGTAAATTGCTTTGTAAAGCCTGAAAGCAGCAGGCAAGAATCCCGAACACATTCTCTACTATTCTTCTGGCACGGCAGAGGCGATAGCTGAAAATCTTCTCATCGTGGGAAATTCGTTTCCCTGGGTAAAGTTTCATGAGATTTTCTTTCAGAGGGAATGCCTCATCTCCTATGAATACGAACGGCAAACATATATTTCTGTACGTTGGAAAGCTACTTGGAGAGGGAATGTTTAATTTTCTTTCATCCAATAAATCGCCAAAATCTGTGTCCTGAAGAATACCACCATCTGAAACTCGACCATTACTTCCACAGTGGACGTAGATAAACTCAAAATTGGCATTGACAATTGCAGAGTACAACCCTATAAAATCCTTTATAATTGTAGTATGAACCACTGTCTATAGGCTTATTGATTGAAATGTGTTTACCATCCATACCCCCCCAGACAATTTTCAAACTGCCAATACTTCTGAAAATCTCTTACAATGTTCATCCAATCGACCTCCGTTGAAGGAAACTGAAAACAGAACGTCATTTAAACACAACCTTCAATTCATTTTCCACTACATTTTTAACTTAATTATAGCAAAATTAAACAAAATTTTCTTTTATTTTAGGCAACGCGGGAGTTCACAATGGACACATTAGGGAGCCCTGGACCTGGAGTATTGGAACAACCTGACCGTGGTCCATCAATTTCTCATCAGAAGTCAAGTACTCCACACAAGCGCAAAGCCATTCACGCCCCACTTGAAACACCACCATCGGGTTCGTCACGTAATGGACCCAAGAAAACTAAAGTCAGTGAAATTGAAAAGAAAAAAGAATGTTTCCTAGACATGGCCACAAAGATAATGTCACAGCAAACAAAGAGTAGTACGTTCGGAAACAATGTTGCGTTTTAGCTTGAGGACTTGGACCGTAGGCAGAGAATATTTGCAGAGAAGATTATTTCTGACGTCTTCTTTTACGCAAACTTAGGCAAATTAACGGAAACGGCTTCAATTTCACTGGGAGGGTTGTTAGTACTTTTCACCTAATCTTAAACTCGGCTGTTTTCTAGCGTTCTATATGCGAGGGCAAGTGTATCATGTTACAGACTGGAATGTTTGTCTGGCCGGGGTGCGGGGGATTATTCTACTTCTTCAGGGAGCAAGGGAGTCGGGGTTTAGCGTCCGTACGCGTCAGTGGTTATTTGGGTGTTCTATTTATTTGTTTGTGTATTATGTAAATGTAAATGTGATGTGATTAATGTTTCGCAGCGTCCCTTGAAGATAGATCGGCAGTTTGGCATTGGTACCTCCAGGTATTTACCTACTGATCGGTAGTATTACCTTCATTTGTTTTTGTTAGGCATTAAGCGTATTTATGAATATACTGACCACATATATGAACCTAAATGGGTTGATATATCAATGTTTACCTTTTTATTACTCTTACATGCTGATTCCTATTTATATTGTTGTTGGCTGTACTTTGTATGTATGTTGTGGATATAACTAGTGTTGGGTAGTAAGATACCAATTAACCTTTCTTTCCAAATAGCGTGTGGGTAGACAGATAGCATGTGGGCAGACAGATGCCAAGGGGAGACAGATACCAGGGTAGACAGATACCATGTGGGCAGACAGATGCCAAGGGTAGACAGATACCAGGGTAGACAGATACCATGTGGGCAGACAGATGCCAAGGGTAGACAGATACCAGGGTAGACAGATACCATGTGGGCAGACAGATGCCAAGGGTAGACAGATACCAGGGTAGACAGATACCATGTGGGCAGATAGATGCCAAGGGTAGGCAGATACCGGGGTAGACAGATACCAAGTGACTAGACAGCTAGTATGTGGGTAGACAGATACCAAGTGACTAGACAGATAGTATGTGGGTAGACAGATACCAAGTGACTAGACATATAGTATGTGGGTACGTGGGTAGACAGATACCGAGTAACTATAAAGATAGCAAGTGGGTAGACAGATACCAAGTGGATTGCCAGTGTGCAAATCAAACGAACATGCTCGGTTTGAAGTTGGGCTCGTGACGAGCCAAGCATGCTCGAGCGTGTATGGGGGGTATAAGACATACATGTGCATTTGTCAACGTGCACGCATCAACGTCAGTGTGTAGGCAAAATAACGTAACGGTTTTGAATGCACAATCATGAAGAACGCCGCGATGATGTTTCTGTTCCCGCCAGAAATTTTGCACGCACGCCCATGACCGCGATTGCAAGTTTCAACGTGTGGAGGCGAATACACGTAGTGGTGTGCGTTTATCAGTAGAGTCGGTAAGTTAATTGTGCTCTCTCATTTAGCTTAGCCGAAGCTTTAATTTAAGCTAAGAATAAACCCCAGCATAAACGGGTATTCTTAGCTTAACTTAAAGCTTCGGCTCGCTAAATGAGAGAGCACAATTAACTTAGTTAACTTGCAGAGTATAAGGGTTGTTATAAGGATGTTTGACTGTAGAACAATGTCCCATGAATTCTGCAGCAATTTATTGAAATGTACAGAGAACAGCCCTGTCCTTGGCAGACAAAATCCAAAGAATATGAAGTATACAAAATGTTGGTCAAGAAACTACAGTGTTCAGCCAAACGCGACAAAAACTAGGTGCAGTTATAAATAAAATCAATGTCCCTCAGTTGTGGACAAAGCTGATCAAATCTTAAACGTTGTGAGCGCAAGACTAAATAATCCCGAAGATGAGTTTTCCATTATAGGAAAAAACATTGCTCTGAAACTGCGGAAATTGCCACAGGAGACCAAAATTTACACGGAAAAATTAATTAATTACTTATTATTCCAAGCAGAACTTGGAAAGATCACTAAACATACGAAAATTACATCAGAAATTGTCCAGGTGACACAACGCAGCAACACGTTTGAATGTCTACAACAGAATTCTGAATGGAACCGATCAAAATCCAATGATGATTATTAATCTTGGCCGCTCGTCTGAAAATACTCAAACTTCGACTTATTTTACTACTTTTAATCCTGCACATTATGTTTATAACACTGACCCTTAACACAAGGTTTTTCTACATAATATAATGTTTTACTATAATAATCATTCTGTCGTATTCTATATTGCTTTGTTAAAAACTGAAGTGTTAAATTGCTAAATAAAAGCTTTTCTTACCTTCATGTATTATTTCTGTAGAACTTGGTAGATGGCCTGGCATGTTTCGGAAATTATTTCACTTAAGGCTTGCGGAGATATTACAGTGGCAAATTTTAAGTCTTGGTAATTTCTTCCAGTCGCTAAATATCTAAGTGTTGCAGTTAACCGTTCGTGTGCACTTATTGCCGGCCTCATTATTGCGTCTTTACGTTTTATTAATGGAGTACCCATGTTCAAGAGCTCTGAATAGGTATCTTCGTCCATCCTAAGATAATTGCGCCAATCATCTGGTTCTAATCTTAGTTCTTCTAATAGGTTAATGTGGGACAATATTTGCCGTTTTAGAAGCCACCTTTTAGACCACATGCGGTGACGATTTTTCTTTTTTTTTGTTTCCGTTTCGAGTACATAAGGGCACGCCTCTGCCGCTATAGCGAAATCATCTCCTTCCATGAACATCTTCCAAACACAGCAGCAGCTACGCGAAAACTTGGAATTAAGTTCGTGTGTCTGTAGGCAAAACTAGTGCTGCAATCAACAGCATACACGGGTTTATTCTTAGCTTAAATTAAAGCTTCGGCTACGCTAAATGAGGAAGCACAATTAACTTACCGACGCTACTGATAAACGCACACACTACGTGTATTCGCCTCCACACGTTGAAACTTGCAAGCGCGTTCATGGGTGTGCGTGCAAAATTTCTGGCGAAAACAGAAACATCATCGCGGCGTTCTTCGTGATTGTGCATTCAAAAACGTGACGTTATTTTGCCTACACACTGAAGTTGATGCGTGCACGCTGATGAACGCACATGCATGTCTTAAGACATGTACGTCCGTTTGTAGGAGCCTAAACATGTATGACCCACATGTATGCTAGTCTGTGGGCATCTTAAGTTTATAACAAGAATTATATGTCTCCTGAGGATGCTGATGTTGTCAGCGAAACACTTGTCGAGTTTAATTACGGTGTCACTGTCTTTTGGCGTGTGGGGTTAACTTATTAAAAATTCATATAGGCCACCTTAAAAATTATCTTTTTATAAAATGAAGTAGAATATTAATGACTATTATTGGAGACTTCGTGATAGCGTAACGTCTTTTATTTGCTTAAGTTAATTAATGTAAGTCAATCTTCTCAAATTTTTGCTCTTGTAAGCAAAACGTGTGAGTATTACAATAAATAGTGTAATAGCAGTTTTGGCTGCCGGATTTGAGCAGGTAGTTTTTTGTCGAAGCAATATTGTGGCGACCGTGAGAGGACCTTTGGACGTGCGATTGTATTTCGGAAGATTCAGGGTGTATCTGTGATTTCAAAAAACGGTTTTCATTGATAAGCTTTACCATGCCTGTTCGTTCAATGTATTAACGCGACACGTGTGGTTTGGCCGAGCTTGTCCAGTTGTAAAATGGAAACGAAAAAGAGACAACGTGCTGTTATTCGTGCCACTTTTGCAAGGGGAGCAAAAGAACTTGAACAGTTATTGTTAGATTAAACAAAAGGTACTCATCAAATCCAAATAAAATGAGAAATGTTGCAGAAGAAGTACGAGGCCTTGCAGCTGATAAACAGGGACACCGACCAGTTTCTGTGTGAAGGAAATATAACAGAACAGGAACTGATGGCCAAAATGGACAATTGTGATGGGTATAACAAGAAATTCATAGACTTAAGGCTTCGCTGTGACTACTTCCGCTCCGACCAAGAGGAGAGGTCTGGTGACGATTTAGAACGGCAATCTGTAGCGGGAAGCAACGTCATTATACAAGGTAGGCGTAAATTTAAATTACCCACTATAGAATCTAAAAAGTTTATTAGCGGGGATATTCGAGAATGGCTACCATTTTGGGCACAGTTTGGAAAGGTACATGAAGATGCTTTTATTGACATAGGTAACAAAATATTATATTTAATTCAGGCTACTCGAAAACCACACAAAGTTTGGTTGTCTGACTTTTCTCACTCAAAACCCCATGGTGTGGGAAATACTAAGACACATAAGACTCATGTGGAACTTCAACCTTGGACATATGCCTAAGAGATTTGTATTCCTCCATGAAATCACATACATTTTCTTTAAAGACTGATTTTTTGATAGTTTTATTTCTAAAGACTTGAAACGCCTCAATGCATTGAACCAAAAATCTCCCATCTCTTGCACGTTTTGTAGTCCAAGAAAAAATCTCCTCACAAATAGAAATAAATAGAAAAGGCGGGCTTTGAGTGCAAGGGATCCTCAATTTCCCAAAATTTTGTCAGTTGTTTTCAAATGTCCAAGTCTGTAGTGAAATGGCACCGATTTACGGTCGTAACACTTCGCGATTGAAATCTGCCGCCCAACACCCAACCAAATCTCGTTTCTTGAAGCGTTGGAAGATTTGAGCCTAAAGGCACGGAGTGACGCATATTTAACCTATCCCACGGCCAGCCCAGTCCCAACCTGTTCGCTCGTGAATCGAGTTGTGTTTGCAGTACAGTTTCGTGGTTCGTGGGTTCCTAATTTTGTTTGTGTGATCATTTTTTTACCAGAAAATGGAAAAATTAGTTTATATGGTTAGAGGCTTTCCTGCATTACATGATACTAGTCATCCAGATTACATGAGGTCCAAAGTGAAGGATGATTTATGGGAGAAGGTAGCCAGAGAATTAAATTACCCTGATGGTGAGTGTTTTTATTTGTAATATTTCAACTTAATACTAGTACATTGCATTTTTTATTGTACGAATAAAACGTTATATTGACATTATTATTTGTTAAAACTGTCCCCTTTCTACGGCTCGACGTTTTCAATCAACAGACCTATCGTTAAGAGTTAAAACATTCAGTGAAATTTTGCCTAATAGAAAATGCTCCATTACAACTTCTACTTCGATTTCGTGCTAAAGTTGTAAAAATACTATCGTTAAAAATGTTTATTAAGCTATTTATTAATTCATCATCTTCCTGTGTACTGGCGGTGGAGATATTATCAGTTCTCAAATAATTATAAAGCACGATTGTGGCCAACACTATTTTATCTATGGTATCCAACTTGCACTCAAAAGGTCTTTTGTATACAAGAAATCTAGCTGCTAAGATTCCGAAGCCACATTCTACCGTTTGCCTAGCTCGGGATAATCGATAATTAAAAACCTTGTTTCGATAATTGCCAGTCACTTTCTTTTTACCATATGGACGCATTAAATTTGGCATAAGGGGAAATGCTTCATCTCCGACAAACACATGCGATGTTTCTGTATTTTACCCAGGTAGAGGTTTTGGTATGGGCAATTCTAGAGATCCACTGTATAGCGATTTTTCCACAGCGGATTTGGGGAAAATATTTCCATCACTAAACCTACCCATAGAACCCACATTTACTGTTGTAAAACGATAATTTGCATCGACAGTTTACATCAAAACTATAGAAAAATAATTTTTATAATTGTAGAAAGAATGGCAATATGTTTGCCATCAACAGCTCCTAAACAGTTATAAAACTGCCATTTTCTTTCATAATCCAAGGCGATATCCGACATAAGTGGCAGTGGTGTAGATCATGTAAACCATTTAATAACTGATCACGAATTTATATTTTGTAACCTTTGTGTACCTGGGGGCCATCATAGAATAATAAAATATAAATCATTTAGAAATTTCCGAAATTTCGATGCAATAAACTTTAAGATGGACCTGGAATCTTTACCACTCAATAACATTATATATATTTCGAATATAGATGATAAAATTTGTTATTTAAACTACTTAATTTTGGATTTGTTTGATAGATATGCCCCACTTGTAACTCGCAGAATAACAAAAATAACAAATTAAGGGAAAAGGCACTTGCTACTTATAGGAAATCTTTGAAGCCTGAACATTTTCACTATTACAAACAACTCAAAAATTACACTACAACTGCTATTAGAAATGAAAAAAAGGCATATATGAACTCTAGATTGCAAACTTGTGGATCTCAAGTAGTGTGGAAAGAATCAAGGAGATTGAATATTTATTCGGGGAGGAAAGTGAGTGAAATTCCGCCGCATTTGTCCAATGTTGACGAAATAAATAATTATTTCATAAATAGCGTGAAAAATTTGCCTACTGGCAATGTGGATAGTGTGGTGGGGTTTTACTCGAGTACTCTTAAATGTAACTTTTCTGAGAGATTGCACTTTTCCTTGATTGATGAAAAAACTGTGCTGGACATAATATATTCCTTAAAAAGCAAAGCTGTTGGAGCTGATGATGTGTCACTTGAAATGTTACTGCTTTGCATTCCGTGTATCTTGCCTTATATAGTTCATACCATAAACTATTGTTTAGAATGTGGTGTAATGCCCAGAATCTGGAAAACATCATATGTTACTCCTTTACCAAAGGTCGGCCAGCCACAGGAGTTCAGTGATCTCCGTCCTATTAGCATACTGCCTTGTATTTCTAAGGTGCTGGAGAGGGTGGTATACGGCCAGATTTTGAATCACTTAAATAAATACAACATAATTCCGTCATACCAGTCTGGCTTTAGGAAAAACTTTAGTTGCGTTACAGCTTTAACTCATGTTATTGATGAAATACTACAAGCTACAGATAATAATAATTTAACAGCATTGATACTTTTAGATTATTCTAAAGCTTTCGATATCCTAAACCACCGTGTTTTGCTGTCCATTTTTTCCTGCATTGGTTTTGGCCAGGATGTTATCGACTTCTTTAGTAGTTACTTGGCAGACAGAAAACAGGTGGTTAAAGTTAATGGTAATTGCTCCCTCGAAGGCACCTTGGATCGTGGAGTGCCACAGGGATCCATCCTTGGCCCGCTTCTCTTTTCCATTTACACCTCGGATCTGTACTCCTGTTTGTTAAGTTCAAATGTGCATTGCTATGCAGACGATACACAACTGTATAAATCGTTCACACCAACTGACATCTTGCAGGCCAATGATAGCATCAACATGGATTTAGCTTTACTGACGCATGCATCCCTTGATCATAATTTAATTATTAATCCTAAAGAGTCTGTGCTGATGTTGTTCGGAAAGCCTAAACTTAGAAATGCACTAAATATTAACATCAATGGAGCCTGTCTCAAATGCGTCAGTGAATCCAAAAGTCTGGGATTAATAGTTGATACTGACTTGCGGTTTAAAACGCATATCAAGAACTGTATTAAAAGAGCATTCTGCAACCTGAAACTTATTTACGCGAGTAGAGATATTCTGGAGAGAAGAACAATTCGCATGTTGTGTGATTCGTTGGTCCTGTCTAATTTTTATTTTTGTGATGTTCTCTATGGATTCTGTATTGATGCGCATACGTCCAGAAGGATACAGGTGGTGCAGAACTCTTGTGTCAGATTAATTTACGGTATCTCGAGAACAAGTCATACATCTATAAAGATTAAAGAGCTTCATTGGCTGAATATGAATAATAGGAGATATCTGCACGCCTTTGTTCTCTTTCATAAAGTTGTTACTACTGGCTGTCCTGCTTATCTTTACAATAAAATTCGATTCAGAACGGATGTTCATAATATTAATATACGGCGTAAATCATTGATAACTCCACCGTTCCACAGATCTGCTGTATTTGAGAGGTCGTTTTCATATCGGGTTAGTAGGATTTACAACAATCTGAGTCGAGATATTAGACGAACGTCATTATCATGTTTCCGCCGGAGAGTGAGGAGAGTCCTGTTGATGGAGCAGTAGGTTTCGTGGATCCTTGGAGACAGCATGCGCATGAGCCTTCTTCTTGTTTTGAGACTTTTTGCTGTATCTTTAGTTATAAACATTATCTCTTTCATATTTCCTTCTGCCACAATTGCTTCATTGCTTCTAGCGTATTGTTGTTTAATTTTTCTTCTTCTTCTTCTTCTTAGTTTTTCTCTTTCTTCTTCCGCTTCCTTCACTCTAATCTTTTTCCTTCCCTTTTAGGAATGGAAAATTTAGTTTTTAGTTTTTAAGCTTAAATTTTTGAAAGGGTTAAGTGTAAGAACAGCTAAGCTGAACTTCGCCCTTGTGGGCAACATTGTTTAAAGATTGTATTTTTTACTTTTTATTGTTGTGCCCACAATAAAGACATTATTATTATTATTAATATATTCTTCCAAGTTTCCACGGTTGGTTCAGGCATATAAATGGGTTGTAAATGTCGCCATAGAGCTGCACATACTTCAGACACAATATTCGATACGGTTCTTTCTCCCAATCTGTAGCTTAGCGCTATAGTTTTAAACATGTCACCAGTGGCCAAATACCTAAAAAAGTGAAATTAATTACTTCACTAGTTAACAAAAAGCTCATATTTTCTACATTTACTTCCAAGATGTGATCAGCGGGACTGATTATGAGACACGGGGTCTAAATGCTTCAAAATGAGGCTAAAAATTCAATGAGGCGATCTTCTTGTTGGCCAGTTTATATTTGGGCTTTTTTGTTGATAATTTTTTTTTATTACGGATCAATGGCGAAAGCTAAGAGAATGTCATCGAAAAGCTCTTCGAAGGCAAGAAAAAAGTGGGCAGCAGGCAACACATGTTAGGCTATGGACGTATCAAAAACAAATGGAATTTCTCAAAACATTCATGAAAAACAGAAATACTGTGGGGGATCCCACTTCACCCCTTCAAGAACGTGAGTTGAATGAGGCCGATATTACACTATTTTATGCACCCACCGTTGAAGCAACTAATGATGATGAACCAATTGAAACTTCTGAAAGCGCCGCACCTAAAAAATTGAAGAAATCCAAAATTACTGATCCCGTTACGAAGAAGTTTATTGAAGACGTGACAAAATAGCAAAAATGAGAGAGGAATTGCGCCAAATACTTGTTTCAGAAACGCAAAAACAAGAATGCTTACAGAATGAAGCTTTATATCAGTTTTTTATGTCGATGTACAACATAACCAAAGGTCTTCCAGCAAAGTGCCAAAAAGAAGTAAGAAAAAATTTGTTTCAAGTGGTTTCCGATGCCGAGGATAAAGCTGGTGAGGATGAAACCGCCCACACTACTGATGTATTCTCTACAGCCATTACGGAACAGTTCCCTGAATTCTTCTCTCCATCGACTTCAACATCGTTAAGCCCAGTAGACACCCATGAAAAAGCTCTTCATCACATGAAGATGATTCTTCAAGAACATTTTTTTCCTTGTGAAAACATGATGAAATATATTGAATAAATGTTTTTTCAAAAATAAAAAAAAAATTCTATCAATATTTAATTTTTTAAATACTTACCTCAGACATACTGCTAATTTTTCTTCACTTCCAATAGGCTTTTGCGCATGACATTCTTAACCGGTGATGTCCTCCTTAATTAATTCATGAACCTCGCTAAACTGCCTTCTATTTAACCGAAACGACTCTTTAAAAACACTATCTGGAACTTCACTGAATAACTTAAACTCTCCATAATCCCCTCTCTTTCGTAAATATGTATTCGTTTTACCTCTTTTTCTTGTCCTGCGGAGTAAATGTAATAATATAATTCTTTCTTCATCCTCAGATTCAGATTCTAAATCGAGAAGTTGTTGCTGGATTGCTGTCATCTTGTACTCTGGGTTCTGGGAGATAGACTTGGTACGAAATGGGCGTGGGCTGGGTTCAATATGCGTTACTATTAAAAAACGTGGGAAGGGGGCAGGGTCTGGGTTGCACGAGGGCTAAGCGTGGGTTGCGCGTGGGTTGGGTTCAATTTGCGCCGGGCCTAAGCATGCCTGTCCGATGCACAATAAGTTCAAATGAACTCCACCATCAATAAGAAGATCGATTTCTCCAGCCTTACTAAATTCTGGATCCGTAAGTTTTAAATTGTTAGGGATTTTCCACGAAGATTCATCTATACCAGAAAGAGGATATCTCCCGCTAATTTTTGGGATTACTAAACACGAAAGGTTGACCTCAAATGAATTTATAGAAGATTGTACCTGGACTTTACACCTGTATTTCAAATGTGAAATATTCTCACCAACTTCAACTATGCTCAAAAAAAACTTGCACCATCCAGCAATGTTCTGCGTTCGAGAACTCCACCCCGGCTTAAAATTTATACGGGTGGCTGTCCAAAAACTAAAATGAAATGTAAAAATTACCCAAGTTAAGCGTTCGAGAAGTGATTAAAATTTCAACTTAGGGCAGCATTTCTTACCCATATAGAAAGTGCGGAAAATTTTAACCGTCATGCGCAGTAATGTTTAGAACAGCTGTTTTGCCTAATTTTCACGCATTACTAATCTCAATCGTGCTTATTCCGGTTCGAAGTGGATTTTCGTTTATAAAGGGAAACATTACTCCAACAAAAGGGGTACAAGCACTTGTAAATTACATATTGACGCCCTGACAGTGACAGTGACCAATCGCGATTCACCAGGCACGTTCTAAAACTACCTTCATCTTTGATCTACCGAGTCCCCTTCCGCTTTTCACCGTTGTTTAACTAGAGTAAAGTTCTCGAACGCAGCCCTGTAGTAACACATGACCCCCATTGCAAACTACGCTTGAGAGACTAACGCTCAAATTTCCTGTAGAAGAAGAAGACTTTCTTTGGAAGACTAGGTAATTCTCATTCTAAACACAATTTGAAGAGTGCTCAGAAGAGGATTTTCCCTTCACATCAATGCTAGTATTCGTTGACCTATTATAATCGAGCAACGTGTCACGCTTACTGCCACATTTACGACACACTACCTCTGCACGATTTCACAGAAGACAACCTCTATCATTCACAGACAACTAGAAAAAATCAAAACAATTTTGAATGGTGTGGGAACACACGCAACATCTACCACTTCAAAACCTTGCGAATGGGTAATACCCTTTGACTTCTATTTTGCATGAGCTACATTTTTTCTTTGTTCAACTCTAAGTTTTCTAAAAGATCAGCCCCCTTTTTCAGAAAGACCTTAAAATGTTTCAGGGTTGATAGTTGAACGTCATCTTCGCGATTGCCTTTCTCATGGAGATTAACCTTTCTCTCTTCCCACTGAGGCGCAGTATTTTTGTGTAACTTATTTGCTAAAATATAAATTAGGAGAATATCCCAATGCTCAGTCGGTAGACTTAAAATTTGCAAGGACCTCAAATTCTTTGTCATATCGTCATCATTTTTCGTAGTTCAAATAAAGACTCAGTGGTTAAGGCAGGTATATTTAATAAACCCGAACATGATTATTAATTAAAATGGTCTTATTTTTAGGTGTTACGTAAAAAGGTTTTCAGCCAGAAAATGGCAATTTTAAATATAATAGTGGACTTGAATCAGTTTTTCACCCTCTGGTACTAATGACTGGAATCGGTAATTTTAAATTATTTTAAAAAATAATGTGTGATAAAATTCAATTTATATTTTTCCAGTTTTTCATCCTCTTTAGATTGGTACCAATGACTTAAGTCTAGCACTAACCGTCTCCAAAGGCATTAAGTCAGAAAATCGATTTTATTGCGTGGTATTAACAACTTAAGTTCACATAAGTCCTTAGAACCGACACATTTTTGAAACATGAAATATGGTTCTAAGGACTTAAGTCGACGAAGTGGTATTGCGTCATTCTCAGCCGCTAGTTGCTGTGCAGCTTTTATTTATGCTACAATGAGCCAAAGAAGCAAGTATATTTTGCAGTTAGCAGCAGGATGTTCAAGCAAGTACTCTGCTAACAGTACAGATAAAAAAATAAATAAAATTGGAGTAGTGTATTGTTTTATTTAGTTACTTAACCTAACTTTTAACATTCTATGAAAGACGTCGTAAGAATAATTATTTTACAGCTATGACTGATTCATCCGTTCCCGATAACGAAAGAAAGGTAGAAACTCGAGGACCATATTCAGTGATATCTTCGCCATCTCATACATTACCTCCGGACTGCCCAATATTTTTTGATTCTGCTGATAGCGTAATGGATACAAATTATGAACCAGAACATGATTACAGTGATAGCGAAAGTAGTGACGACAATAATTTATTATTTATACAAAAAATACTTAAGACTACAAATTCTATTTCTAAAAGAAATGACAACTGCAAGTAAAAAATATTTTCGGACTATTTTTTAGCATAATAATGTATGAAGTTTAGCAGCAGCAGACATGGCAATACCAGATGATAAAAAATGGTCAAGAGCTGTAAGAAGGGAAAGGACTACAACAATTCATAGTGGGCAAAGTTATGTGGGTGCAAGCGGAAAGATGGTAAATGCGAGGCAATCAATGGAATTAAAACAGTATAGGGGAAAATGCAACTCTGTACTAAGTGAAGAAGTTCGAAAACAAATTTTTTAAAAGTAGGGAAGTAACATAGGAAACCTAAAAGATATGTGAAAAGCATATTTTTTTCGTTTGAAACGATACTTATGTCTTCTGTTGTGCAACGGTAGTGTTTATCTTATTTTCAGTACCAACTAAACCTGGATACGGTCGGTTGGACATGTAATCGTCGACAATACCCTTTAGCTCATTGTCGAAGAAAAGATAGGGTTCTCTATTGCTAAACGATGATAAATAGAACGCAGGACCAACTTAAAATCAACTCTATTAATTTAACTATTTACACTTCAGTTGATAAATCATATATATACAAAATATTTACAGTGAAAATTAATACAGGACTTCGCGGTAATTTATATTCTCAAGTCGGTTTGTAAAACGGTCTGTACGGTACAAGTTAATTAAATGAGTTGTTCAGCGGGCGAACCTCTCATCGAATTCTGGTTGCCTGATACACGTCGAACGTCAGGCGTGCGATCTGTACAATATAGGTCTGGTTTTCTAGAGGTTAAGTCACAGTATTGAAATGCCCTCCAGTCGGGGGTTTAGGTACGGGATCTACGGTGTCGCACTCCAGTGCAATTCCTTCGGGGAGGCCACTAACCAATATGTAATGGATACGTCCAACCATATACCGGCTGCCTCCAGGTTTGGGTGGAAATCGGTCACCACAAAGAAATCCCAGGTGGCTATAAAATAACCAGCGGAGGAAATGTAATTAAGTGGTTCCTACTCATGCCAGAGAGCTCCAATTTCGGTAGACCCATCGCCGTACAACCAGTCAGCTCCAACCACGTTGGTTGGATGTTTAAATATTGCTAGACAAGCTAGCAATAAATAACCATCGGCACTTACATGAAAACTGTAGCGGAGGATATATCTTTAGATCGAACGGCGAAACGAGAACGTTGCTCAGTGCGGTGCGGTTAAATAAAGTCAGTCTTGAGAATCGGCGGCGGTAAATGAATTCTGAATCTGAAGGATTCTTAATTCGAAGTCTGATTGATTGTCGGAGAAGTAATGGTGAATGACGGCGGCCAGCATCATCTCGGATGCTGGGAGCACTGGTTCCAGCTGATGGCCGGACGACCAAGTACTGCCTTCTGGAGCATCCACTTTTATAAGCTGGGCGGGGGGGCTTCGGCGGCGGTTGATTTCGAGATTTTCCAGCGGGGGCATTGGTGTCGTCTGCACCAATTGTGACGTTGATCCATCGCGTCATTCACGGGTCGTGTGCAAACATTTGCTATCGCATGTCTTCCTTCTCAAACGGCGCGCGCTTGCTTCTCCCATCCATTTTCCTTCTGGATCACGGCTTGACGTCAGAACGTCCAAAGTAAACACTAATCAATTTTGATTATTCAATGTGTTTATTTTTGCAACGTTACACGTTTATTTCATTAGTCTTATAGTTATTTCACTTTTGTACTCCTGTATTAAACTGTTTATCAAGCCCGTTATCAAGACAGCGTGTTTTTAGTTGACTTAAGTCCTTTTGCAAAACTTAATAAATACAGATAGTTAATAACGACGCAGTCCTAAAGAGTTAAGTCATCAAAATCTAGGTAGGTATTCATTTTATTTGAAAATATTCCACAATCCCTGCAAGTCATCGTTACGACAATAAACTTGTGCTATTTATTATTCCTTAAGAAAAACATTTTGATTTGCTAATAATGATGCAACTTTAAATCTCTTTTTCTGAAGAAGTTAGATTTCTGACTTAAGCCCTTTTTACCTCACGTCAAAGAATTAATTATCAGATGTGAATTTAATGCTTCGTATCACCTTAGCTGCCCCACCCTGTATATTTGAAATTTGTAAATTCGTATGTACATATCAAACTTTCGAATAAATCACGAAATTATAGGAGAATTATTTCTAATTTTAAATTTTCGCGCGCTAGTGGACAATAAAGGAAGTGGTGAAGAAGAAGAAGAGGTGGCTTAAGAGAGAGTGTGTCTAGTTTTTGACAGAGGCATGTTCCATGTTTTTGATCGTAGAAGTTGTTTAGAAATAAAATTAATTAAAATTATCGCCATCAGTGAATATTTATTAAATATTGTTACGTTTTAATTTGGGATTAAAACAACAATTGTATTTTTTTACATTTTATTATAGACTAGTACTTACATCGTGCCTGATTACCGTGCTTGTATTCCTATTTTAGGTCTCTCACTTATATTTAGTCTATTATTGCTTTGATTGCCCCTGTTCTCGGTTCTTGCATCTGTTCTCCGATCATGCCTCCGTTCATTGTCTTGTTGAGTTTCTATCGATTTGTTTGAGGGTAGAACTGTCTTAAAATTATTATTTCTTGTTAGGTTCGCTAATCTTATGGATTTTGTCTCACTTACCTGCTATTTTTGAGTCCCCTTATTGCCTCTGTACTTTGTAGCTTTCTGTTCACGTTTCTGTTTATGTTTCGGTTCTTTTCAGCCTTGGAATTGTTCGTCTTTCGTATTTATAATTTGCTGAGCCTACCTTGGGGAGGAATGTTGTTCTCTGTTCACGATTTGGTCGTATAGTTATTCATTTAATAGCCTCCAATTTGTTGTTAGTCTGTTGTCAGATTTTTGAGGTTAATTTGGTTACTTTCGATTCTGCCAACTTGTGCAGGACATTTTCCCACTTAGATGCTCAGTGGCGCGCCCTCTCATTTTCATTTTCCCTGTCTCATCTTTCGGTTCTTTATGCATTGTCTTATCTATTCTTCTGTCTCTTGAGACCTCTTTATGACTTTTCTTATTGCTATCTTCTTTTCCTTTGGGTTTGCAAGTCATTTTAAGCTTTCTTTCCTTTAGTTACCTATTCCATTACCGGTGACGCCTCTGGAAGATTTGGAAATCTAGGGTACTTCTGGGTACATTTCTAGTTTCGGATGGGGCCACCTTGTATTATAGTCGGCGGTTTTTTTGGAAATTCCGATTTGCTTTCTGATACGGCACTTTCGGCTGTATTCTTCTTGTGAGTGGTTGATGACGCCAAGTTTCGGAAAATAGATTTTCTTGCCAGTTTCTGGGATTTTCTTGGGTCCCGACCGTTTGAAGACGTCGATTTGGTTGCATTGTGCAAGTTTAGGAATCGTCGTCTAAGCCTTTTGGGATTTTAACTCGCATTTGGAGTCCAGTCGGTCTTGTTGGAGAAAAAACCCCACGTGGTGAGTGTCTTATTTTTCATCTTTTATTTCAATCTTCAGTCATCGGTGTTGGTTCCTTTCCTTTTTCTTATTTTGTATTCTAATTTGTCTTTTCGGCATTTTAGGGTTTTTTTTCTGTGAGCAATTTTTTCCGTGGGTGCAAATTTCGATTTTTGCTGCACTTTTCCCCACGTTACGAGAAGCGCCGATCACCTGGTGCTGAGCTACACGGAAGTGATTTGCTGTAGCAGCTGACCTGCATTTTATCTTCTGGAAGGTCAGATATCTATTTTGATTATTTCGCCGCCTGTCCGTCTGGAACATCGCGTCCAACGGCTGGTTTTGTGTAGCGCCCGTCACAGCTTTTTGTGACAACTTTGTATTTGTACTTTTCATGTTTGCGCGCCGCTAGTCCGTTCAGGAATTGTCCCGTTCGGCTAGTTTTAATGTAGATGCCTGGCCACGGCTTGTTGTGGTCATCTGTTTGTTTTGTGTCATAATTTTGTCACGTTATTTTGTTAAATTTAATTTGTCATTTTGGTATAAATAATTCCCGTAGTTTTTCTGTCATACATAGTTTAATCATTTTGCCAGTGTTAAGTTAGATAAGAGTTGTTTGCTTTGATAAATTTTGATTAGTTTTTTTGCCGTTTATTCAATTTTCAATTCAATTTTATACTTAGATATATTTTTTTTGTAACGGGATTTAGCAACGGTCGATACTGCCGTTTGCGTCTATTTGCGTTTGGGTAGAGTGCGTGCGATTGACCCGTCGGTGCGCTGCGCGTGCGGAGCTCCAACCGTGTAGGGTATTTACCGTGTCATCGGCGCCTATTTTGGTTTTTCTTTTTTTTTGGCGCAACGTGAGTACCGGGCGTCTAAATTTCCCGCAGTTTTATTGTCTTACACTACTTTTTTTTCATATTAACAGCTATTTTGATTTACCACTATTTTTTTATATTGTATATTCATTCTGAGCTATATTTATTTTTCATTATTATATGCTGGCTTATTATTGGACTATATTGTTTTATTATTTTTTTTCGTTCATTTGCCCTATTGTGTACCAGCGGTTTTTAGGAGCTGTGACCGCTGTGTTTGCGTGTTCATTGGAGGATCAGCCAACAACTCCTTGGCGCCCTTTTTCAGTTTTGCCCACCCCATCTTCGGCTCGAGCTTAGCTGCGGCGGAATCCTCCTTTGTGGCGTTCGCCATTTGGGTGACGTCACAATATGTAGAGAAGCCTACAAAATTCTAGAAAGTTTTTATAATCACCTACAAACTTTGGCAGATCTGTCTGGTATTTAACACCCTGTGCAATAAATGAGTTGGAGGAACTAACTCTGCTTTCCTTCTCAGCCTCAATGCTTGCATCACTTTGTTGGTAATGGAAATACACAGCAATAACATTTTTACACTTAGAATTTAACTCAAAAAATGTATTTTCAAAATTATCCCTTTCATTAATTTCATTTTCTAAATCCTCATTTCGTTGCTGATTCTATTTTGTTTTGAATAACATTAAATTCTACTCAAATTCTACTCTGTAACTCTAAAATTGGTTGTTTATCAATATCTCTTATTGACAAATCTGCATTCGACACTAAGAAAATATCTGTAATTTTTTGAAAATAGTTTGACGTCTTTTTATTATAGCTCGCAACTGAATTACTGACTTTAAATCTTGTCTTCAGACTTTTTAAATAGGTAAGACTTCTTAAATTCCAATAAAAACAAATTCCTGGGCACTTCGCTCGCAACAGGCAAAAATTACCCAGCTAACACAAAAGCAGAAAACTACAAACAGGAACTCTTTAGCAAGGTAACAATATGGAAAGGACTCGCCGAAGATTTCTCTCAAAGTTCGTTTTCACTTTTCAAACACGTGTTTCTTCGGCTGGTACTCTAACTTCAATTTTGGAGCTGTGGAATTCGGATGACGCAATTTTATGCAACTGCTCACTTCTCAACTCTCTGTTGCTGATTCACTTTCTCAACAGCACCCGACTCGACAAAGGAAAATGTTTTAATTCGTTTTATTGAGCACTTGATGTTTTTACAAAACTTTTAACAACAATAATTATTCTCATACGCTCTATCTTTGCTGCTGCTGTCTCTCGTCTGTCACAATTTATATTTTTTCAAATGCAGATCATACAAAAACATTAGCTGTAGTATGTTCGGCCTGAAAACATATTAAACATGCGCAAAAATGGTAAAACCAAAACTTTTTTCTTTTCTCGGAATTATTAGAACTTGGAGGCACTGTTGAAAAAAAGTTTAACTGGTAGGCAAATTCTCCAACAAAAATAGTCTTACTCCATTATTAAGGAACCAGTTGGCAACTACTACAATCCAAAGGGAAATTAATCGATAAATATCACAACCTTCAGAGAATCATCAAATATTGTGAAACAGTAGCTAGCTCATCAGTTAGAAAACTGAAAGAAATCATTTCAAGAATTCGAAGAATTAAAGAAAGATGCTTCAATAAACAATATATGTACTTCAAAACTATCCCGCGTTTAGAAACTCCAAACTTGGTTGCTTACTTTAGTAATTTGTGTAATTATTTGTGCCATTTTTTATATTTTAATAATTTTCGTGAAATGGATGGCAAGTTAAAACACTTTATGTAGAATGTCGACGTTTCGCTCCCGATTAGGAGCTTTATCAAGATTTTATTTAAAAATTCAAAAAATGTATAAAAATGTGACATAAAATTTTCTTAATAAAATTGTAAATAACAGTAACTATGAACTTATAACTAAAAAATAGAAATTATACTTAGCACACTCGATTTTTTTTAAATATGAAAGAGGAAATAAATGTACATAAATTAGAATCAAGTGGTAGAGAACAGATTTATGTTATTATATTACTGTAAATTTGACTTAAATTTTGAAGAAGCTTGCATGGTGTGAATGTGCAAAGCAATCCGCAGACCGATTTCGTCCTATTGGGACTCTTCAGTACGGCACCGCTATGCACAAATTAAATTTTGAATGTCAGATCTGTCATTCAAAGAGTTTTTGTCTTTTTGGATGTGTATCATTTCTAAAACAAGTCTAGCTTTTAAATTTTTCTCCTGTTACAGAATAGTTGTATTGTTAAAGTCGAAATCATGTTTGGTATCTTTTATGTGTTTACTGATAGCTGAATTACTATTTTGGTATGTATGTTGTTTTAACATAGTTTCAAGATGATTCTTGGTTTGCCCAATGTATGTTTTATTACAGTTATTACAATTAATTTTGTATACAGTGTAAGTTTTCATTAATTTTGGAATTGGGATTTTTAATATTCCACTTAGACCAATAGTATCATGTATACAAAGTCCTTTTAAAATTAATAATTCAATACAAACAGAATGGTACACTAAACCCACTTGGTCTAGCCGTTATATCCATTTTAATTCTAAACAACCCACTTGTTACAAAAGAGTATTGTTACTTGCTTAGCTGACCGAGCAATTAAACTTTCCAATCCACAATTCAGAAAATCTGCATTAGACAAAACCATAAATTGTTTAATAAAAAATAACTACCCAATAAATTTTATTGACAAAATTATAAAAAATAGACTACATTAGTTTTATAATAACAATAATGATAATCAAAGCCAAAAAGAACCAAAAAATTATATTTCTTTACCGTATATAAAAGACATATCACATAACATCAATAACTTATTAATAAAACATAATTTTATAATTGCTCATAAAAAGCATAATAACTTACAATTTTTATATTCTCATTAAAAAACCTCAATTCCAAAATTAATGAAAACTCACACTGTATACAAAATTAATTGTAATAACTGTAATAAAACATACATTGGGCAAACCAAGAATCGTGTTGAAACTAGGTTAAAACAAAATAGGTACATACCAAAATAGCAATTCAGCTATCAGTAAACACAAAAGATACCAAACATGATTTCGACTTTAACAATACTACTATTCGGGAACAGGAGAAAAATTTAAAAGCTAGACTTGTTTTAGAAATGATACACATTTAAAAAGACAAAAACTCTTTGAATGACAGATCTGACATTCAAAATTTAAGTCAAATTTACAGTAATATAATAACATAAATCTGTTCTCTACCACTTGATTCTAATTTGTGTACATTTATTTCCTATTTCATATTTTTTAAAATCGAGTGTGCTAAGTATAATTTCTATTTTTTAGTTATAAGTTCATAGTTACTGTTATTTACAATTTTATTAAGAAAATTTTATGTCACATTTTTATACATTTTTTGAATTTTTAAATAAAATCTTGATAAAGCTCCTAATCGGGAGCGAAACGTCGATATTCTACATAAAGTGTTTTAACTTGCCATCCATTTCACGAAAATTATTAAAATATTACTTTAGTAAGTTTTTTGCAGTTTGATATACCCACTCAGTAGAATCGGTGCTATTTAGGAACTTATTGAAATTTGTGAATGTTGAAATGTTTTCAAGTTCAATTTCTTGTTTTCATTTCAACATTGACGAGATTTGCTATTCACTAATCGGGTAATCGGTATGATATGCAAGGTCAAGTTATTTTTTGAGGTTAACTAGTTTAGATGTGGCAACGTTGAGTAGGTCATTTCGATCTGTCAGTTCTGTAGTTGTAACCCAACTTTTTATTGCTTTCGCGCTATTTTGGTCTGGTTTCTGTGGCAGAGATTTGTGTTTTCGCCGGTATCAAGGAAGCAAAGTAAGTATCTCCTACCCCATATAGGTATTAGTTCATATGTTTTTATTCGAGAATTAAATTAATGCGTAGGTACGAAATTTTAGAGCAGCACACTTTGTAATGAATATGCCAACTTCGCCTTTCAAGGAAGCTGGCAAGTAGTGATGGGTCGGTATTTGAGTACCGGTATTTTGTCACGGTATCTTCTTGTAGCTTCCGATACCCTTTCTGAGATTGAAAATACCCGGTACTTTGTAACGATCATTTCTCGCGTTAGACATCGAGACTCGGGGACTCGGGTAACAACGGGTTCCTGAATACCGCCCTTTACGAACGAGAGCGATGGTGGACACGGAACGAAACGTACATACATACTAGACTACGTTACGTTGTAACCCGTATAGCGTTGTGTGAATCGAGCGTCCGTTACAGTTAACTATCTAGGACTAGGAATCGCCGCGAAGACGAGCGCTATCCTCAATCGTGGGTATCGCAAGAGAACGTTGAAGGGAATGTGAGACGCTATTTTGAAACGGTATTTTGGAACGCTATATTTTTGGAGCGGTAGCGTTTATCGCGGTACAAATAAATACCGTTTTGCCCATCACTCCTGGCAAGAATGGCAGAGGTAAAAAAGCCATTTCTTATCAGTTAATGAGTAGCTGAATTTCTGCTAGATGGAATTCCTTTTTTGATAGTTTGAATCGGGTATTGGCCCTTAAAGATTATCTTCCACTAGTTTTCGAGAAGCTACAAAAGTCAAAGTTAAAACCAAATGAATGGGAATTTTTAGAAGAGTATAAAGGCGTTATGGCAGCTCTGGCTCAAGCTGTAGACGCTTTGCAGGGTGAACAAAATTGTTTTCTTGGTTATGTTTTGCCAACAGTGCTACAAGTAACCAAGAGTTTAAATTCTCTCACACATCGTGTTTACTGTGAACCACTTAAGGTATCAATTCTAAAAGGAATTTCCACTCGATTCAAGGCGATTCTAGATTTGGCAGACAGTTTTGCGAAACAGTACATACTGGCAACTATAACAGTTTCCAAATTCAAACTGAAATGGCTGCCAATACACGACGAAAAAAATTAAGAACCAATCCCTTTTTATTTCCGAAATGGTGAAAGTACATAAAACGGTAAAGAAAGATGGAGGTGATACCTCTCCAGACCTAGAATATGATTTCTTTGATATATTAAAGAGCCCTTCATCTTCAGTTCAATATCTACGACGACCACGACCCCACCATTACATCAACATAAATCACAGATTGGAAATGAGAAATAATCTTCTCTTTCCTACTGTACAATGCAGTTTCTACAATACGTGAGAATGTGAGTGACAAATCACGAGATGTAAAATCTTTAACAAATTATGACATTACTTATCATTGAAATGTTTAAATATTTTAACACTATCCTTCCGTACTTTGCACCAGTAGAACGTCTGTTTAGTAAAGGCACACAAATTTTAACTTCCCGAAGAAACCGCCTATCCGATGAAAACTTTGAAATGTTGTTGATGCTAAAAAACAATAGAATGCATAAAATTTATTTTTTATATTTCTTTGTCACCCTTTAAAATAGTTTAATTTTATATATTGGTAGTTCGCAGAGTAATTATTTGTTTCATCATGAACTTCTACAAAAAAGTAAAAGAAGAAAATATGAACTACATAATTTTATAGGTTATATTTTCCCAATTTACTATATTAAAATCAATCTTTAAAGTATCTAGATATACTTAAAAAGTATCTGTATTTGTATCTAGATACATTTTCACTAGAGGTATGTATCTGGATCTACGAGTAGATACTTTTTGTTGTGAATATCTGTATCCAGATATAAAATAAATTTATCTGTTACAACACTGACGCCTTGTAGTGGAAGAAAGATAGAAGGTAAGTCAGTCACCCAGTATAATGGCTGCCGTGATGCTCACAAGTGATGCGCTTAATTTTTTCAACAGCATGACATTTTATTCTGGTTATTCTGTGTCCAAATTAAGAGTTATTAACATCTGTCGCCATCTAGCGAAAAGCTTTACTACATGCCAGAAATTCACAAAATTAAAAAGAATATTAAAATTTGAACTGGCACAAATTAAACAAGAATTTACCCGTATTATTAATTAGTTAATCCTAACTGGATATACTTGATCTAAACGTCGAGATATAAAAAGAATAAAACTCGTCTTCAGTACCTAAAATTGTGAAGTACAGTGTACAGCATTCAAACGATAAATGTCTGGTCACCCTACTGGGGGCTGTTAAAACAGCAGAAGCATGGAAAAAGTAAACTATTCTTTAAAAAATTCTTAATAACTATTGAAAATTTAATTACAACTTTTGCAGGCTTAGTGCTTTTCACAATGGACATTAGCATAAGGATTACATAAAACATAAGAAACACATAAAGTTGAAGAGACAGGAATGCATTCTACTGTTCACAATGGACAACCTTATTACGTATGTTTACGTTTGAACGTAAGGCCTACATAAGCTTACATAAGCAAGTTAAAAATAACGAACTTTTTAAGTATATCTTATGTAAATCTGGTAACTTCTTAGCCATTTAAGCAATATATTGTTGGTTGATTTGCTATATTGGCCAACCTGATGGGGTGATATTTGTGGGGCATTTAAAAAATTATAACAAACCCACGTGCTCCGTGGAACGAATCCCAATTTCCTAAATGAAGAAATGAATATTTGCATTTGGATATATCGATAAATAAAAGTAAGTAAGCAATAGAAAGGAAACACAAAACTTCAAGCACTTTACAATAAGTAATAGTAATGAATGTGATGAAGATAATTAGTACTATTTAAATTTCTTCTTTTCAGGTTATGGAAAACCTGGATGTGAAATTGTTGATTAATCTGGTGAACGGGTATCCTTGTTTGTATAGTAAGGGGGATAAAAGGTATAAGGATGTAGTGCTCAAGGAAAATATCTGGAAAGAAATTGCAGGAACGCTTAAGCCAACACGTGAGACTTTTGTCAGCTTTTTTTTGGGCACTATTTCTCTATTTATTCTATTGCAGCGGATTTCTGTGAGACCACATGGAAGAAATTAAAGGAAAGATATGGACGTGAGAGAAAAAATTTAAAAAAGCAATGGCTAGCAGTAGTGGTGCAAGTGATACCAAAAAATGAGTATGGTACAACGACTTGCAGTTTTTAGATGAATTCATACAAGAAAGAAGGTAAATCTTGTCTTAGTTTTATTTATAAAAATGCATATTTTATGTTCTTTATTTAAATTAATACACAAATTTGACACGAACGTCAGAATTAAATTCCCAATTTAGTGCAACGTCTCAGACATTTGGAATGTCTGATGTAGAAGACGTTACTACTGATACAGAACCATTTTTAAATAACTCTAGCGTTTTGATAGTTGAAGAGAATGTAGCATGTGAAACATTTTTAGAAGGTACCCATTTATTCTAACAAAATTTACCTACTAAACGCTGTGTGTGCAACTTTTGAACCTACAATTACTTTGTTTTCCCAACAGAAATTGCTAGTCCACCCTCCCAAGATGGTAACGGAGCGTCTTGCAAAGAAAATACTGCCTTCAACATCTGAAGATAGGACACCGAAGCGGAAAAACCATGAAAGCAGTCAGAACGAACCGAATGTCGACTTAAAAATAACTGAAGCTATCGGTGACCTGATTAAACATACTCCTGAAGAAAGGGAATTTGGAGATTTAGTGGCACGGGAGCTCAGCCAAGTCACCGATTTAAGTAAAAGGAGAGAACTAAAAAGAAAAATTATGGTTATTTTATATTCAGATTAGTTGCCCATCTTTAAAACCCGCACGCGTAAAGAAATATTTTGCTAAATCATTCCTGTGCCAGTTTGCAGCATTTGTGACATTATTGCTTCCCATTCTTCGGCATGTACTCATTATAGATCCTTCAACTTCCTGCCTCCATTTACCTAATAAATCGTCGGTATCTACATACACAGTTTTGCTGGCAACGATTCCCTAATATAATTATGCAGACACGTTGTGGCTTAAATAATATTATCTATTGTATTGGGAGAGGCGCAAATAAATTCTCCATCTAGCAACCATAATACCAAAGGTATTTTCTATTACTCTACGCGCACGTGACATTCTGTAGTTGAAAACACCTCTTACAATATTCAACATTTTTCCTGAGTAAGGACGCATTAAATACTCAGTTAAAGGAAAAGCAGCATCTCCAACAAAGAAATACATCTTAATGTTGCTATCAGGGAAATTTTCTAGGAAGAGGAATTTTATCTGTGCGTAACTTCTGACCAAACTCTGAAATACTGAATACTCCTCCGTCATTGATGGACCCGTATGCACTATTATCAATATAAGTGAAATTGTAATCGGCGTCGCACACACCTAGTAGTAAAATACTAAAGTAACCCTTATAGTTATAATATAGTGATACGCTTTTTGCTGGAGCTGTAACTCGTATGCTTCCAACGCAGTGTGGCATGTTCCACTTAATTAAATAATCATTTGCTATTTCCTGCAACTTTTGTTGCATTGGTTCTGGTATTACTAAAGACGACAGAATATTCCACAAAACTTCCAAAATTTCTTGTACCACTACGCATACTGTTGATTTTCCGACGTGGTAGCTATTGGCTATGGAAAAGTAGGAATTTCCAGTAGCCAGAAATCTGCAAAGAGAATTTGTGATTCTTTTGACTTAGCAGATTTTTAGTTGCAATTAAACACCTTAAAATAATAGTAAGTCGCTGACTTGGACAGAGAGGTTTCCGGATACTTTTCTTAATCAAATGTGGACCTACTAAATTTAACAAAGTTTCAAATAATACTGGTGTCATCCGAGTATAGACAAAAAACCACTCCTCATCATGCAACTTAATTTATATCATTAATCCCCTGAATTCCCCTTTTTTCTCTCTATTTTGGATTAATAGGTCGTATCCACCAATGCCTTCTTGTCTTATGAGCAGTAGTCCTGTTACGTACTTGCCTTCTTTTTAATAACAAAAGCAATAACAATTCTAATGAATCCATTCCATTAAACTACACTTTAAAACTAATAAACAAATTGCAACGATTACTTTGTTTTCTCTTCTGAAACGTCACTGATACAACGACGTTCTCTGTTCGGGCCCCTAAATATACACCTGTATCCCTCGGTCTCACTTATTGGGTCACACTGTATTTTTAGGAGGATCTGCACGTTCGCTTATGAACGTGGTCAGCGATGCCTGTACAGTCTGGTCGGTGGAAGATTTATTCGTTGTTCACCCTTAAGCTCTTAGTCGCAGAAGGGCGAGTCCTATTACATACTATTGTTAAAAGTTGACCAAATTGATCAAATAATACGGAATAAACAAAATATAATCAAATTCTATTTATTTAACTATGTACATTTTAAAACGGTAAAAACTGAATATATCTACAAAACATTTACATTGAAATAAGAAGCGGTTCTCGCGAAGTATCCTGATAGTGCGGCAGGCTCGTCGAATGATCAAAACTGATCTTTTACGGTGTTTCAGAGTATACGCAGTAGCAATAATTTATGCCGACTCCTCGACAGGCTTCGGTGAGAGATTTTCGTCGCAGCAACCAGGTTGCGATCTCGTTGGGGAACGCCAATAACTTATCCGTGCTAAGTAAATAATTAGTCCTCCCTCAGTATGTCACCAGGTATCCTCAGTTACCCGGGTGCAATCGATTTCTGCCGGTATGTCGCCTCATTCATGGACAATGTCGCACGAGATTGAGAAATCGATTTAACCTTCACTGGCAGGTCCCTAATTACCGAGTTTGAAACTATTTACAGGACGGTTAATTTCAGTTGATCACACGACGTAGTCGGGACGGCCCATCAGGTACTAGTTCGGAAGCGGGCAGAGAAATTCTTCTCCTGTCGGCGTTGCGGTCCTTTCTTTTATAGCCCCGGGGAGGCGCTATTGGCGGCGGTGTGACGTCGAAGCATCCTACGTCAGCTTTGGTGTCGCGTGCAGAGATTCAGTACCAATTCTTGCTATCTCGGAAAAGTGGGCGTCAAGATTTTCTACGTCATATTGGGGCGGCGTGCAAATATTAATTCGGGGATTCCGATTCTTTCGCGTGACGTCCTTCACATCTGGGGCGTGCTCATCTCGGAAATCGGTACATGCGTATTCGGATGAATTAGTTCAGTATTTCTTTCGTGTTTGATTTGCAGGTAGCGGTCTCGTAGAACAATTACAGAATGCCACTCTAAGTTCATTAGAGCTTTGAGGCATTATTACGGTGCATTATTACAAAATAATAAGAATATGCTAGCTATAAAGTTTTAAATTCTATCAAAATTCAATTGTCAATTGTACATAGAGCCTTAGAAGAGGTTAACTCTGCAGACTAGTTCGTGAAAGTTCGCATATCGTCAAACGAACGACTCGGTAAAACTAGTTTTAACTAAGAATCACAGTTAGAACGCGAAGCCCATTAAACATTATTATTTATTCGGGTTTTTACAAATACGTCCCGTCAGTTCGCGTGTTGACTAGTTAAAACTAGTTGTATACACATACAACAAAAATACATTAAAAATGGACTTTTATATAATTGCACATTTGATATGTCAGAGATGTCTCTTATGGCAAAAGTTGATATGTCATTCAAACTCTCTTTTTTCAAAATTTTAGTAAAATTTCAATGCTAAATGCACGTGTTTTTAAGGATTAGATATTTTTACGCAATAATTGAATATATGTATATAAAAAACCTATTATTAAGAAAAATGGGTTTGCTGAAATGATTTATCAGTTGCATAAAAACTTTAAAATGGTTTCCTGTAAAATCACTGGAAACGACATATCAGCTTTTGGCAAATAACCACAGAATTGTTTTTAGCCAAAACAACTCTTAAGGAATTTGTGGAAATAAATATTAGTGACTTTGACATCATTATTGACAGACATTTTAGGAATAAAAATTACCTGCATAAATAATTTAAATTTATAATAATTTAAAAAGATTAGTTTTTATTAAATCAATTTGTTCGTTAAGTAAGTTATATCATGTTTATGTTTATAAATTCCTATAGATTCCAAAATATCTCATTGATAACCTTTTTCCAAATTTTACAATAATTTAGTTTCTTCAAGAATAGGAAATTTGTGATTATTTTCCAAAAATTTGTTTGCAAAATTTTAATCGTTATTCCTCAACCAAAATGATCTTAAATGTTCATTATATCTTATATGAATAGGCCAAACAGTTTGACCAATATAAATACTGTTACAGAGTATTTTAGTTGGTACATACCTGTTCATACCTGTTTTATCTTTTGCATTAAACAAAATATGAGATAAAATATTTAAAAGTTTTAATGCTACATGTATACTGTTTTTTGATAAAATACTGGCAATTATTTCAGAAACATTTCTTACGTAAGTTATACGACAAAATTTAATATCTTTCTTATCTGATAATGTTGGGTATATGGTATTAGTAGTACTTAAATTTTAATTTTTGACTGTTAATTATTTAGTCTATTAATTATTTCTATTTTGAATCTATTACTAATAGCAATTGTTCTTATTGTATTTAATTCTTTTTTCTAAGTTAGCTTTAGATAAAGGAACAGTAAAGGCTCTATGTGCCATTGAGTTGTAAGCAGAAATCTTTTGAGAATAAGGCTGAATTGAATTTGACGAAAGTGTGATGTCTGCGTACGTCGTAGGTTTCCTAAAAATATCGAACTGAATGTTTTGATCAGTGTTTATTAAAGTTGAATCAAAGAAATTTATTTTATGATCATTTTCAATTTCTTTGGTAAATTTTTTTTGGTGATGTACAAATTGTTACTATTTTTAATCTAGCTTTAAGAAACTTTTAGGTATGATTCACTTTGTTCGAGTTAGATAAAATATCCTGGTGACCGCCGACGATGACATTATTGGCCGCGCCAGGCGAGAGGTGTTTTTGTACTCGTTTAAAGCAGTCTAAAATCAATCGCCATACCGTTTAGACAACTATGTATTACTGTATTACGAAATAAACCAGTAAAAGGTTTTGCAGCCCTTTTATATAAGGAACACGCTCCGATGGTCTTTCGAGCCGGATAATAAATTGGAAAACTGGACATTAAAAATATTTTCGTACCTCGGAAAAGTCGTTCGAGTTCGAAGTTACATATCCCTATCATTTCCGGTAGTTCATCGAATTGATTATTCGTCAGTGGAACCTGTGATACGTCACGCAACGAAAAGTGAACTCAGATTCTCAAAATTGTCCATTTTTTGGGGATCAGTCATCGAATTTCAACCAACAGCAACCGAGATCTGCTGGAAATCGACTTGAGGCAAATAACGAAACGTATAGTAAGAAATCCACTATCAGGTTAGTGAACTTTTCTTCTATTGCGTATATTTTTCCTATATCTTTCCATCGAGTTAAAGTGCATTGTGGAATATTATTTTTTTAAATTTGTCCTAATAAAGTCTATCGTCTTAATTCTATATTCGCTCCACTATGAAATCGCTAGCGCATTTGCGAAAATTATATCGCAAACAATCGTTGATTAAGTTCAAATTAGAAGATATCGAGACATTCATGAAACATTTCCAAAAGGGCGATAATGTCCTTGAACTTGGAGCGCCGGTCACCGATTACTAATCTTGCAGTTTTTTCACAGTATGCAGCTGAAGCGCTTGACAATCAAATGCAGGTGGATGTGATATATACAGATTTACAAGAGGCTTTCGACCAAATTGACCACTATCTTTTACTGACTAAATTGGATGGTTTCGGATTAAGCAAATCACTCTTAGATCTCTTCGAGTCTTATTTTGTGGGAAGGCGACAGTTTGTTCTGTACGTAGGTGCAGAATCATACAAATTTACTGCTTCTTCAGGGGTCCCGCAGGGCTTCTAACTTGGGGCCCCTGTTATTCCTAATTTTTATAAATGACGTAACAAACGTTATTAATTGCCAGAAATTACTGTTTGCAGATGATTTAAAAATATTTACAACCATCACCTCAACAGTGGAATGTATATGGCTGCAAGCTCAGTTAAATAACTTTTCTGGCTGGTGTGCTCGAAATATTAACATACCTAAATGTAAAGTAATGCCCATTACAAAGAAGACTTTCAATGTGGCACATAACTAATAATATTAATGGTGTAGTTGTGGATAGATGTGAGTTTCAAAGACTTTGGAATAGTCTTTAACAGTTGTCTGTCATTTAAGGATCATATAACAATGATTGTCAAGTACAGGATGCTTGGATTTATGATCCGGAATACCAGAGGTTTCACCTCTGAAATTACATTTAAAGTCATGTACTACCAGACGTTTAATTTATGCATAAATTGCATTGAGTCGATACAAAGAAAATTTTTGAAGTATTTGCATTTGAGAATTCATAATACTTATCCCTCACAAGGTTTTGATCATGATATACTATTGGGGTTATTTGGATTCAGATCTTTGCAGAGCAGGAGATTCATCGTATCAATAACTTTTCTGTATAAGCTGCTCAATAATCTATTTCATTGTCCGGACTTACTGTCCAAAATTAATTTTTATGTGACATGGATTGGTGCTAGACAGGAACGTACGTTTCGATCTGCACGTACAAGAACCATGGCACTGGAGCTATCGCCAATCAATGTCATGTGCAATAATTTTAACTTAAAACTGTCATCCAGATGAGATATTAATAATTGTGTGTCCCTCGGCAATATATTGAATCTATGTTCTGAACTGTAACGCTGCAACACTGTTTCTTGTATATACTGAATTGTATTCCATTTTGTTATTAAGCTGATTATTTTTGTTGAGATTTTGTCCTGTTATTCTGTTATTGGTTTCTGTTGGGCAATAAACGGTAATATTATTATTATTATTAATATGACAAATTGTGAGACATTTAATTCTATACCGTAACAAATCAATCAAACTTCGCAAATATTAATTTAACAAAAACCTGAAAGTTTTAGTAGTGATAATCAAGCCATTTTATCATAGATGTACCAAAACAAACTACAAACAATATAAATTAGTATGGATTGTTCGACTTTAAAAACTCTGAGATAATTGCAAATACAATTATCTCCAATTAGTGCATTCGGAGAGACAGTTGCTCCAGCAAGTCCTCTGCCAAGTACAACAACCGTGGAAAACAATAGTTCAAGCATCAGTACACTGACTGGATAAAAATAACCCTCAACTCACGACAGAAAATGTATATGACAGTAATCATAAATTGTTATTTGCTAATTTAATTTCAAATATTCCTGTCGAGATCTCCGTTGACCCAAAAGGTAATTGTTTAAAAGTTGTTGATGCTCCTAGTATATTACAGAATCAGTTAAAGGAAAACGGGGACAATTCTGATGAATCAACTTATGCTCGACTCAAGGAAGAGTCAGTGACAATACATGGACGAATTTTTGTGTGCCATGGACTAAATTTCCAACACACATAATGACTGATTTAAATAAGAATGGGCAAATCAGCAACGTTATGATGAATAAAATTGTCCGTTCAGTAGTTGCAGAAATGAGGGCCAGCAAAAGAAACTTTACCCGAAGAACGATTGACCAAATTGCATATAAAATGACTGCAAACTATCCTAAGGCCTTCCAAGATGTTGAGGATGACGGGGTAGTAGCGGGAAGCGGTGTTTACACCTTGGCAAAAAAAATCAGGAGAGGAATGCGTATTTAAACAAAGCGCAAAAAATAATAGCGTCTCCGTCACCTTTAATAACACCGCCCAATAAAAAGACAAAAATATGTTGGCTACAAGGGCTGGATGCACAAACTGGGAACCATTGGTCGATAGATAACAAAATAAAAGCTTTGAATAACGAAGAAGTGTTTTATAGTCATTTGCGGCGCAAAGAACATTCTTAAACAACGTGGAAAACCCACCAACAGTTAAGGATATTTAACTGAAATGGCCAGTGTTACACAGAGAAGGGCTATATTGGCACTATGAAGAACTAATGTCGCATAGCATCAACAATTTGGAAACAGGATTAAAAGACAAAGCAGATAAAATTATCCGATATGGTCATCATAAGAAATTACAGAGGCAGAAAATCCAAATGACTGTCAAGAAGTCAAAGCCATCAGATGTTTGGCTAAGCTACTAAAGGATGATGTGGGAGCACTGCTTGTTGCTCGCCCGGTCGCATAATAACATCCCTTACAGACCTACAGCAACGGGCGAGGGACTTATATATCAACAGTAAAAGTCAAATGAGTGAAAATGTCCAGGCGTTGATGGTGATGACCTTTCTGACTTTTCGGACCTGAGAACGATTTTTTGTTCATAAGAAAAAAGCTGAATCACTAGAACAAAACACACCCACCGCAGCAAGACGCGGACCCCCAGACTCGTAGACGAATCTCCCACTGAGCCACGAACGTGTTGCCAAGCCTCCTTAACTAAATCTTATTTAAGCACTTGCTTCCTTGATATATGCTTTTGTGCTGTAGGTCTGTAAGGAATTTTAATATGCCGCCCGGTCAGTACTTACAGTTACATTTTACTGATATTGTTTTTTTTTTAATTTCTCAATTGTAGGAAAATGATAATTTGGAATCCCTTCCCTTGAGTCCATGCATTGTATACTACATTTATTTCAAAAATTGATTATACAGTGCTATTAACTTTTTCAGCAAATGGTGAAAATGATCTTAAATTTTATGTAAATGTGGAAAAAATCCAAATCAGTTCAATTAGATTCTACGAACGAGGCAAATGTGAATGCCATAATAAAAAAAAACTTTAAACAAGCTTTTATTTAAATGCTCTGAAAAGAAGAAAATAAACTTTCAAATAAATCAAACCAAAGCAAACCCATAATTTTGTTACATTATACAATTGCATATGATATAAAAGCATGTCGCGAGAATATATATCTTGACGAAAGTAATTCTAAGTAGAAATTGTATTTTTCTATGAAAGAAATTTACACACGAAAATCTCGCGACAAGCTTATATGTATACAATTGTATAATATAACAAAATTATGGGTTTGCTTTGGTTTGATTTTTTTGAAAGTTTATTTTCTTTTCTTTCAGAGCATTTAAATAAAAGCTTGTTTTTAAAAATATTTTACTATTAATTTATTTATTATAATTTAGTTTTCGCTGGACATGGTTGTAAGTCAGTAACTTTATCGTTTTCTACGCTTAAGCTATTTTTGAAAAGAAATTCCACTTTAAGCATTCAAAAAAGGCCGAAGGTGTGTCCATGTCCCGAGCCGAAGGTATGAACAAAGAAGATGTGCAAAAATATTTCCAGCTTTTGACGAAAATACTCACAGAGAATGAGCTTCTTAATAAACCTCTAAACATTTTCAACATGGATGAGACAGGGCTTCAATTAAACAATGTAGTTGGTAAAGTTGTAGCAGTGAAAGGCAGTAAAGACGTCCATGTAGTTACATCGCAAGAGAGAAGTGAGACTATAACAGTGGTGGCATGTTGCAACGCAGAGGGAAATTTTATACCACCGTACTGCATCTTTAAGGGTGCCAACTTGCAACAAATTTGGCTAGAAAACATGCCACCAGGATCAGTGATCAAAATGAGACGGGAGTCGGCCTACATTTGCGAAGATCTATTTATGGACTGGTTTGAAACCCATTTTTTACCAAGAAAGCCTGTTGGAAAATGAATGAATTCTTACAAGATGTTGGAGACATTATGACATTATGACGTTATATTGTTGTGTTTGCCGAGTCACACAACACACTTCCTCCAACCGTTAGACCGTACTTTTTTCAAGCCTCTCAAAACGTACTTCAAAAATGCATGCGATCGAGCGGAGACATTTTGGTGCCCTGCTTGCTACAGCGTGGACTCGCGCAGCAACCAGCGAAACTGGAGCTTCAGGGTTTTCCGCAATTGGAATTTTTTCTTTAAAACCCTCAGCAGTTCCTGAACATGCCTTTCTAACATCCAATAACCTAAACCAAAGTTCAGAACGTGTGGCAGAAGTACAAGACGAAATAGAAGAGAATTTGCAAGAATCAGGAGAACTGCCATCCGCACCTTTCATCATCATCATAAGGTTCTCAGTCCGAAGACTGGTTGGACGCGTACCTCCATCCTTTCCTATCCTGAGCTAACCTACGCATTTCCCTAAAAGTAGAACATCCTACATCCCTAACTATTTGAGAGCAGTAGTCTAATCTAGGCCTACCCCTACCTCTTTTTATTCCTATCTCTGACTCTAGTATGTCACGAACTATTCCTTCGTGTCTTAGAAGGTGTCCTACCATCCTATCTCTCCTACTCTTTATTGTTTTCCATACCTTTCGCTTTTCCCCAACTCTTTCTAATACTTCCCTATTGCTCACCTTATCTATCCACGGTATCTTCATCATGCGCCTGTAGCACCACATTTCAAACGCTTCTACTCTTTTTCTATCCGCTTCTCCTATTGTCCAAGTTTCGCACCCGTATAATGCCGTACTCCATACATACGACGTTAAGAGTCTCTTCCTAGGCTCTATATTAACCGTTCTCGAGCATAATAGTTGTTTCTTTTTGTTAAACGCAACTCGGCCCTGCGCCATTCTTTGTTTTATATCTTTAGTGCTCCTACCGTCTTGAGTTATTTTACTTCCTAAGTAGCAGAAATCCGCGACCTCCTCTATCTTCTCATTTCCAATTTGTATTTCCATTTTAGTTCTATTTTCACACCCCCTACATACCAAAATTTTTGTTTTCTTTTTATTGATTTTCATGCCGAAGCCCTGTGTCAAAACTGCTTCCATTTCATTCAAAGCCGCTCCTAATTCTTCTTTGCTAGATGCTAACACTGCTATATCATCCGCAAATCTGAGCATGTTAATAGTTTGGCCCTGTACATTGATCCCTGAGGCTGTTCTTTCCTTAACAATATTAATCGCATCTTCGATATATAAGTTAAAAACTAGAGGTGACAATGCACATCCCTGTCTCACTCCCTTCCGGATATCTACTTCCCTTCGTTCCTGCTCACATTCTATAACTGCCTTTTGCTCTTTGTAGAGATTATGTATTATTCTTCTGTCCCTGTATTTCATCCCTACCTTTCTCAGCACTTCGAACATCTTCCCCCATTTTACGTTGTCGAAGGCTTTTTCTAAATCTACAAATCCTATATAGACGCTCTTTCTCTTTTCTATCGTTTTTTCTATAATTACTCGTAAAGCTAGAATGGCCTCGCGCGTTCCTCTATTTCGTCTAAATCCGAACTGATCTTCTCCTAATATTTCTTCCGCCTTTTTCTCCATCCTTCTTTGCACAATTCTAGTTAAAATTTTTGACGCATGGGAAGTTAAACTGATAGTTCTAAAATTTTCGCATCTATCCGCGCCTTTTCTTTTTGGCAAAGCTACGATGATGTTCCGTTTGTAATCTTCTGGAATCTCGCCTGTCAGGTATATGCGACTAACTAATTTAAATAAACGATCTATTACCTCTTGACCTGCGCACTTTAAGATTTCTGCCTGCAAGCCATCTATACCTGGTGCTTTATTATTCCTTAAACTTTTTAGTGCTATCTCAAACTCTTCTCTCATTATAGGACTCCCTAGGTTATCCCCCTCTACCCTGCTTTCGCTTTCTAATATATCTTGCACTTCCTGTCCCGCATATAAGTTTCCTAAATATTCTTTCCACCTATCTGCCTTCTCCCCGCTTCCGATTAGGATATCTCCTGCCTCATTTCTAATGTTTTTGGTACTAGATCCAATTTCTCTAAAATTTCTCCTAATTATTTTATATGCTTCATCAGTCTTTCCTACTTCGAACTTATCTTCCACTTCTTTGCATTTATTATCGATCCATTGCTCTTTCGCTTTCCTACATTTCCGAATAATTTCCCACTTGACCGCCTTATATCTTTGTTTCCCTATTTCATCTAACCTATTTTTATATTTTCGCCTTTCCTCTATTAGACTCACAATATGTTTTGTTATCCAGGGTTTCCTACTTTCATTCTGTTTATGACCCAAAATATCCCTAGCTGAGGAAACTACACTATTCTTAATGCAATTCCATTCTGCCTCTATGTCCCTAACAATATTTCCACCCGCCCCCTTTAGTACTTCGTTTGTCTTTTTCTCGAACTTATCGCGCATATCATCATCTTTTAGTTTCTCTGGGTCAAGATACCTTCTTCCGCTTCTTTTTTTCAAAATCTTAAATTTAAGATTGGCTTTCATAACGACTATGTTGTGATCACTATCTATATCTGCTCCTGGATAACTTCTACAATCCCTAACTTGATTTCTAAATCTTTGCCTAACGAGAATATAATCTATTTGATATCTCCCTAAGTCTCCTGGCATCTTCCACGTATAGCATCTCCTAACATGATGGTGAAATAGAGTGTTCGCGACCGTTAAGTTATGTTTATCGCAGAACTCTATCAGTCTAACTCCCCTATCGTTCCTATTGCCTAATCCAAAGGGGCCAACTATTCCGCCCTCTCGCCCTGTGCCTACGACTGCATTGAAATCTCCTATAATTATTAAATTTTCGTGCCCTCTCACGAAATCTAGCACCTTTACCAACTCTTTTTGGACCTGGACTTTCGACAAGTTCTGTACCTTCAACAACTCTTTTTGAACCTGGTCGTTCTACAAGTTCTGCTCCTTCAGTTGGTGGGGATGATTGGGGACACCTAACAAAATTCTGGATGTGATTTCGCCAATTCCAGTCCTTACAACCAATAAGCAAACTAAACGAAGGAAACAGTCTGCACAACACTTGACTGATTCATCATTTATTGCAGAAAGAAAGAGAAGAGATTGAACAAGGAAAAAGGAAAACCCCGTGAGAAAAATAAAATGTCAGAAAGACCTCACAGAAAACAGCCCAAAACATACCCAAGAAGTCGATGACAAACAAGCTTGCTAGAATAAACGCTGCAAAACGACGTTTTGTTAGTTCTTCCTCTGAAGAAGATGGCAAGTTTTCAACAAACGATTCCACAGACGACGAAACTTTCGACGAAAATGAATGCGTAGGATGTTTGGAGCGCTACGAGAATACCGAGTCGACAGCGGAATGGCTTCAGTGCGTGGAGTGCCGCAAGTTGCTTCATGACACGTGCACAACCTTTAAAAACCACTGTATGCCCTGTGGGAAGAAAACAATTGCGAAAATGTAATAATGTTATGATAAATTCCTATTAGCAATCTCTCCCACACCCAATGCGTCGCGTCACCCATGGGGTGCGGGAGAGATGGCCAAATTAAGAATTGTATTTTATTTTTTTAAAGAAAAATGTTTGAGTTTATTTTGCCGTTGAGTTTATGCAATAAAAGTTTAATGCTTAAAGCGTTATTTATGATTTCAGAAGCACGTTCAGTTTAAAAATAGTAAATTTTTGGCGCGTTTTCCAAAAGGTGCGTCATCTCTCCCTGTTTTACGTTATCACAAAAAGATTTTTTTACCATTTGTCAAAAGTTTTCTATGCAGTATATTCAAAAAGGTGAAAGATAGCTAAAATCCCATATCATACCTATATGGATTTAAAAACGACAAGTAAAATGAGTGAACATAAGTCTTACAACTTTTACTTCTAAGACAATAACCAAATAATTTTTTTGTCACCTGTACCTCAGAAACCCACTTTTGGAAGCCATTTTCCCGAACGAAGTTTTTCTTATTTTTGGGAGTTCCTAATGGGTTAATAAGTAGTATATTATTTAGAACATTATTTAAACTATTTTTACGTCGTGTTTATTTTTGGAATTTTGACGCTACTTTGCCTTTTTTTCGATATATTCAATAGATATAAACTGTATCCCACTAAAACTTCTTGCAAATCCAAATCCACTGGTCCCCAATTTACATTAGAAACTACCTACTTTTGACATATTTTGTATTTATTTTTTCTTTATTAGAATCGGCCAGAGGACAACTGTGCCAGTGAAAATGCTGTTCAGGTAAAATCCAAGTAATATTTAAGTTTAAGGAACTTTATGATTTTTTTTGCTTTTAGATAGCAGAAGCTTATACTGCAAGCCAATTCTTAATGAACACTTCTTTCAATGACAGCATGATCAATCCTAAAGAAGTTGATGTAGCAATTTGTAACCCGCCAGATGACAGTGTGTTATTGGATATTTCAAACAATTTTCCTTTGACTGAATGTACCAACTCAACAGAGAAAATTGAAAATTCAACCACAGTAATTATTGATTCATTTGCATTTGTTAGTGATGGCAGCGAAAGAAAGGATTGTGAAAATGAAAATACAGCTGACAAAGTTAATTACGAAGAAGGTGAAGATGACGTCCATGAGATTTGCAGAGAATTTTTAGCAGAAAAAAATCAGATTATTCGACACAATGAAATAGTAACAAACGAATTTATAAAAAATGGAACACACATTCTTAAAGTGAACCTGAAGAAAAATCACATGACAATTCTGAAGAAAAGCTACAAGGGGCAACTGAGGATGAACAAGAAGGGACAGATCAAGACGAAATACTAGCAACTTCTGAGGAAGAAATAATAGAAGAAACTTCTGAGGAAGAAATAATAGAAGAAACTTCTGAAGAAAGTGCCATAAATGAGACTGAAGAAACACTGCAGGTTGAAAGAAAAGGAAGGCCAAAAAAATGACGTAAAAGAAGATATGCAGATCAATCCAGGGAATCTCGAAAACTACGCTGTCAAACTAACCAAAAAAACATTAGTTAAAAAGGAAAAGTTGTAGAACCCCGAGAATTTATAGACTATCAGTGCAAGGATAAATGTAATGAAAAAGTTACTTTTATTGAAAGACAGAACTAATTCAAAAAATTTTGGAATTTGGGTAATTTTTCAGTAAAATGCCTCTATGTGACTTCCTCTGTAAGAGTTATACCAGTTAAAAGAAAAAGAAGCAAAAACTCTGCAAAAAGATCCTATACAAGGATATATCGACTCCCAGGCAAAGAAGTTTGTTCAAAGATGTTTATTGAAACATAAGGAATATCGTCGGCAAGAATCGACCGATATCTAAAAAAAGTTTCTTCACAAGACATAATTAAAGATAATAGGGGAAGTGGAAGTAATCCTAAGAAATTATCAGTCGAAAGAAAACTGAAAGTAATGGAGCATATAGACAAATTTCCAAAATACAAATCGCACTATTGCAGAAATAATACTAGCAGGCAATTCTTAAATTCTGAAACAACTTTAGAAGTGATGTATGATCTTTACAAATCTGAAAATGAGGACCCTGTTTCCTTCTCAACATACAAGAGAATAATTTCTTCTTAAAGGGGTAGTATACTTGAGAGCAAAAAGAAAATATACAAAAAACTAAGACCAAATCTTCAAACCGCAGTTTCCTGAGATTAGTAGTTTTTGAAATATTATTGATCGAATTGAGAAGGCTGTTGACCGTGACGTCATACCGACATGCCACCGACTCGCAGAGTCTGAGGAGTGCGCTAATTTCTTATCACGCCGCGTCTGAGTTCTGTGATTTTCGACGTGCGAGTTCCGATTCCATTAAATTTTGCAGATTTAAGTTATCTTTCAATCCCGATGGCGTTCGGTTTTGAACCAAGGTACACAAAAACGAATTAAGTGAGTTGAAGAAGAAGCATGACAATCTGCGTAACGACGAAAACGTGAAAAGAGTAAATGACACATTTTGGTGTAGGTGTGGAAATTTTGTTGCAATGCCAACACCAAAAGAATGTTTGTGTTGTGTTGAGAACACACTAATAAATGTAGTGAGAAATGAAGACGCATGTATTATAATATATCACGATGCATTTGAAAGCGTAGTTTGGACTCTTTAAATATGTTGCGTCATAGTATTATTTCAAGGTGTATTTCACATGAAGAAAAGTAAAGATGTTCTAGTAATATTTTGAAATGCACCTTCATGTATTTTTTATTCCTTGAAAAGGTATTTGGAGGAGTCTAACAGATTGTGGAGTCACCTGGCTTACAGGAATTTTATTTCTTGGGTTAACAGTTAGACATAAATTGGGCGTCATAATAGAATATTGTAATTCCATCATGCGTGATGGTAAATTCAATTCGACAAAGAAATAAACGAAGATTACACCGGATTTAGAGAATATTATGATGAGAATGATATTTTACCATAATCATTGGTGCATTTTGTTTTTATATAGAACAATGTTTTATTTTTCCTTTCTTAATTAAACTAAGGTTTCGTTTTTAATCTCCTCATTAAAATGTTCACTGCAAACTACATGATTGTGATTGGGCTTAAGATTATCCCTGTTTATCCCATTTCCCCAGGCTTTATATCGTCGCGGCTCCTTTTCTTCTCTTGGGAAATTTGGCAGGTCACGTTAGAATTTTCCAAATTTTTATTGCAGCCGAAAACATAACAGTTAGGAATTTATGTACAAATTGCAATCACCGCAAAAATACAATTAAAAACCGAACGCAAACGAAAGCTAATAATGCAGCAGCACGCGTGTATTCTTATGGCAGCGCGGCAACTGCTGGTCGCGCGATGTCGGTATGACGTCACACGCCGTCGATGAGTAACTTTGTTGCCTCGCTGTTCAAAAACGAAACGTCGTACCGGTCTGCGGTTTTCATTTTTACTCTTAGATATTTTTGAAGTATTTTTATACGTTTTCATGAAAATTTGGTATACTGCCCCTTTAATGCTTTCGTGGCCGTTATCCATGGAATAATGGTTTCCGGGCTGGTTGCCACGTCGTCGTTGGTAATCTGTAACACTAAAATTAACATTAACACTTGACGTTTCGACTCTCATATCGGAGTCTTCTTCAGAAGCTATTCTGAAACTTCCGATATGAGGGTCGACACGTCAAGTATTAATGTTAATTTTAGTGTTACAGATTACCAACGACGACGTGGCAACCAGCCCGGAAACCATTATTCCATACAAGAGAATATTTTACGACGAATTTAACCTTCAAAGAAAAAACCTAAGAAAGACACTTGTAACAAATGTGATAATTTAAATATAAGGATTCGAGACTGTAAATCATTGGACGAGAAAAGCATATTGGAAAACGAACGAGATAAACATCATGAAGAGGCTGAAGCTGCTCGAAGTCTTATGAATTTTGATCTTGAAAGGGCAAAAAGTACAGACTCATTAGAAGTACTCACTATCGATTTGGAGAAAACTTTGCCATTGCCAAGAATACCTACTAACATTGTTTATTATAAGCGTGAGCTTTGGTTGTACAATGGTAGAGTTCATTTAGGAAAAACCGGTAAGGGCTTTTGTTACGTCTGGATTGAAGTTATGGCGGGAAAAGGTGCACAAGAGGTTGGATCCATTTTAACAAAGCATTTGAGAGAAAATCTGGGATCCGAAGTAAAAGAATTAATTTTGTGGTCCGATAGTTGCGGCGGGCAAAACCGCAATATTAAAATAGTTGTGCTCCTTATGGCTATCATGGAAGAAATGCGATCAATAGAAAAAGTAACTATGCGTTTTTTGATCTCAGGGCATAGCTTTATGCCGAATGATTCAGAATTTGGAGACACTGAGTCAGCGTTGAAATATCAGAAGAGACTGTACAGGGTGTCCTATTTTCGTTGTGATTTGGGGGTTTCTCATAGAAGCAGCAGAGATAGAGCCTTGGGGTTTTCGCGAACCTTAGCTACTTTCTTGAGTATAATAGAACGCTGAAACCAGAATTTGGATATCGTTTTTAGTTTTCGAGAAAAAAAAATAATATTGATTTTTATCGATTTTCAAAAATTATCTCAATTTCTTTTTGTACTAAGCAGATTAAAACTGTTAAAATTGACTCCTATGGAACTTTTTCCAAGGAATCCAGTGGCGTACGTAGTTTTTTTCTAGGGAGCGTATTTTTGAGTTATGACATAAAGTCGAATTTTTTAATTGGAAACCCCAGCAGGCTTTCATCTAGTTCGAAAGGTCTTCTTTTAAGCTATCAAATATATATACTTTTATATTTTTATTTCCAAAAACGGAAAAGATTTTGGTACTTTTTACCTTTAGAAAATATAAGATAGGTACATCCAAGATTTCATGTTAGCAACTTTTAATAACAACTGAAATAAAAGTAACAAAAACAGAAAAACAGCAAAACAAACAAAATAGAACGTGCTAAGTCCGCGAGATATAATGCAAAATGTATCTGCTGTGTTAGGAAAAAACGTGCTAAGTACAGCGGTTTCGGGAAAAAACGTGTTAAGTCGCAGTTCGACGTAATGACGCATAGAGCGAGTGCACGTGTTTATATCAGTGTTTTGCTTATAATAAGTTCTGATGACGAAAATTCAGTGCCATTAGGCCGTTCTACTAAAAGAGGACAAGTATTCTGTCGTCTGTCAGAAGTTAACAAGAAATTATTCAGTCTTTTAAGGGACGAACTAGTCACTATAGCCTTAGTAAGTCTAAAAAACTATATCTACCTCAATAACTGAACATTAAGAAGATGTGCAACATGTATACCCTAATGCATTCTCAACAACCAAACTTACAGAAATATTTTCAACACACGGTTTAACATTGCTTTTCAATATCCTCGCACGGATACATGCTCCACATGCGATGGGTACACAAGTACTGTGAAAAGCCTCAACGCCAAAATGAATGGTGCCTCTGATGCCGAAAGCACAGAAATCAATGCTTCTTTAAAGAAATTATCAATTGAAAACGAGGCATTGAAATCTGACTCACATGTCTATCTCAGTTTTTAATTATCTATCTCCTAGTGCTGGAAAATACTGCTTCCTGATTGGCAATATAATATTTTAACCGATTTTGACTAATTTTTGACCAATCAGGAAGCAGTTTTTCTACCCCTATTAGATAGAGAATTAAAAACGGGACAGGGACACGTAAGTAATTTTTCAATATCTCGCAGCGTTTCCAAGTCATAAATAACAAAATTTGAAAAATATGATATTTAACGAGAAATAACGCCGAAACGGTACGAGTTAGTCCCCATGTATACGGTCAATAAATTCAACTGGGTATTCCAGAATGGAATAATATACACGTGTTCAATTTAAAAACATAAAGAAGAAATTGGATAGCCCGTAGAAGCAAAAATTATTTAAGAGTAATTGTAACTAAAAATAAATGGAGGTCTCTCATAAGTATAACTTTTTTCTCTAAAATGAATAATAATAAGGGAGCTATGAAGAATCAATCTGGGTGGAACAGCCTGTATATTAAATCACTTTTCTGGAAACTGCAATAAAGACTGAACATACAGTGACAGGGAAAGAGCCCGCAACACGTGGAAAACTTTTTAGCATCAATGTTTAAACAAAATGTATTCTTGATAAAAGTTAGTGTATGAAAAAACATTAGTTTTGGCAATGCCAAATTTCAGGTGTGATGTATGTACAGGTAGTGCAAAAATAAAAAATAATTTAAATCAACATTTTTGAAATGGGAATATTAAAAACACAAGCAAGAAAGTTTTTTGATGGGATGTATAGTTTTTGACTAAAAGCTAAAAATGAACAAAAGAAGTGACACAACTAAAATTTCTCCGGAAACCAGACTGGTATGAGGGTAAAATATTATAAAACTGCAAATGTTGATTAATTTGTGTATGAATCACTCTCTCCAGCACCCTGGACAACACACACAACATACTTATTGGCCGTAGGTCCTTATAATCCAGTGGTTGAGCAACCTTGGGTAGTGGTATGATGTGAGATATTTTCCATTCATCAGGTACAATATTCTCTATAATATATGAATTAATTATATTGGTTAAAAACGGTAATACATACGGACAGCAAAACAACAACATTTTAATTGAAAAGTATCAGAATTCGTAGCATTACTCTTAATAGATTTCAAAATGTCGTGTATGGTGTCAGGACTAACCAAATTAAATGAAAGCTTGGAGGGAAAATCACACTTGAAATTGTTATTATAATAATGTATTGTACCAAAAGTATCACCTGTGGGGAAATTGTGCAGTTAATTAGAAACAGTTATTTATTGAATCGGGTTTATGCAAATGCAATGGGATGTCTTTGTGTGTTTTAGAAGTATAAACATTTAAATTAGAAAGCCCCTTCCACATTGAATTTGTCGTGCCCGTCTGTATTTTATAGTCTAAATAAGCCCTTTTCTCCCTTATTATGGCCTTGTTTGTAAAATTTCTTATCTGTTTCTAATATAGATAATGCAAATCAAGTCCAGTTCTCCTAAAACGTGACAATGCCTTATCCCTTAAATTCATTAATAGCTTTACATTATCCGTTAACCAAGGGGCCGGTCTTTTTGAAAGTTTACATGTTTTTAGAGGGGCATGTTTGTTAAATAAATTTAGAATCAGATAATTGAAATGTGCCAGCTTGTCATTTATGTTACTAATATATAAAATTTCTTCAAACGGGGTATTGCATAAATAATTTTGAAAAGAAGTGTACCGAAAATGTTTGGAATTTCTAAAAGCAATGAATTGTGGTTGAATTTTGGGTTTCGTAACCGTTATGTTAGTATACATCAACTCATGATCAGTCAGTAATTGCCCTATGTGTTTCACTCCGCTATCATTTATGTATATCCACCCCACCAGAACAAACAATAACATCGAGAAGCGACATCTTGCTGATAGAGTAACGAGTAGGTTCTTGAATTAACTGTAGTAGACCGAAATCATTTAAAGTAGACACAAACCTTTGTGCGACCCTACCATGCAAATCCAAAAGATCAATATCACCCATACATACAATATTTTCGCATGATAAGAGCACACTACATAATGTCTCTTCAAAGGATGTTATGAAATTATCAATATTAGTGTTAGGCGGTCTATACATAACAGCAAAACAATATTTGGTGGTGTTTAATACTATCTGTACCCAAAGTTGCTCAAGACACTGAGATTGATTAACATTAGTTATAGAAAAATTTAGAGTTTTTGATATAAATACAAACCCCTCCTCCTCTGTTCACCCTATCCTGCCTCACAAATTGATAGCCCGCTATGTCTACCAAACGAGAATCCAACCGGTTGTTCAGCCACGTCTCACTTACGCACACTATGTCGTAATCGCCGCTCAGTATATGCTCCTTTAGCTCTACAAAACCAGCCAGAATAGATCTAATATTAATATGAGCCAGAGATAATGTATTATTCATTTAAAAAAGTAAAACAATATCAGAAAAAATGGAACATACAGATCAAAAAGCAAAACAATAGCAAAAAAATGGAACATAGAGATCATCCAACATATCCAGAAAAAGAAAAAAAAATTATATTCAAATTCATAAACAAACAAATGAACATGACTAAAAACAACAACAAAGTAAACAACAATGAATTTACATCTTTGCCAGAGCGAACAGAAACGCACAATTATGTTTTTTGGTCCCGTTGATTTTATGCGGGACGGTACTCTATGAATGGCATCAATTTCGTTCGCATTCACTTCGCAATCAACAAATTGGCCGATTGTTTTAACAACATTTGTCAGATCTTCATTATATGTTCTCGGGCACACCAACAATCTCAATATTATTGCTTCTAGAGTACTGTTCCATATCAGACATCTTTGTCTTCAGAGCTGTAACCTCCGACTTAAGCATCACATTCTCCACCCGCAACTGTTCCGTTACCTTAAAACACTCTCCAAACTTTTTCAGAAGCATTTCTAAGTCGGAGATCTTGTTAGAACAAAACGAAACGGACTCCCTGGGCAACTTTAGTTCCTTCTCCACTACCGTCATCCCCGAAGTTCCAGCAGAGCAGCATCCATCATCGTTGTCTTCGTCCGACATGTCATCAACAACAAGTGAGGTGCGTCCAGTGATACCAAAGCGGCCACGACAATCAGCGCATGACCATTTGGCCCCAGATAAGGATTGAAACAAGTTTGCCTTTTCAGCATCTAACTCGGAGCACCTACCATTTGAATGGAAAAAATTTCCACAAAAACTTCCGCGTTGAATACCTGGGTTCTTGCGGTTTATATTATTCCCACATACGGCACATTTATTTACCATAATGAGATCAACAAATACCACTTAACAGTAAAACGTAAACAGTAAAGGTGATCCAACTTCTATAAATCGAGTCCACAGTCAATAACGCAACCACTGATGGCAAAATTAAGTCATAAAACCCCAGTACTCTACCGAAATAACGAAAAATTTATCAGCTAAAAATTCACGTCCGCACTCTACTCTCTCTCACTCAAATCTCTCCGTTTAAAACAATTTGCCTGAAGTTTGAATTTCAGTTAATAAGTACCAGAGAAAAAACTAAAAGAAAAAACCAGTTTTATTCTACCATACACAGTACAAAGAAATGTCACTAAAAATATACCTATTAAAAACCTGAAGAATCAGGAAGATACATAAATTACTATTCATACCATCCAAAAATACCAAAAATTAATTTAATACTTGCAATGAAAAAACGGGTAATTCAGATCAGCCATCCTTCTTTACGTATGAGCAATTTAAAACTCCTGTATTTGTTTATTCAAAATTCATATCCTAAAAATTTAACAAACAATTTGATTTTTGGTGCTTCATCCACTACGGATAATAGAACTAACATCCCTCTACAAAACGATAATAAATTTTATGCCCTTCCCAATATTACACAACTTCATAAAAAAATTCAACGTATCTTTAACAATATGAATATTAAATTAACGTCAAAAAATATTTTAATAGTTAAAAATTTATTTACAAAATATATTTTAATAGTTAAAAATTTATTTACAAAATTGAAAGACAAAACAATGAATTACTTTACAACGTTCCATGTAGTATGTGTGATCAAATATACATAGGACAAACTTGTAGACGACTTAAAGACAGAATAACTTCACGTAAAAGTAACGCTGAACTTAAACTGCCGTTAAACGGTCGCCTACTAAAATGCCGTTAATCGATACTTTGCAAAAAATAACAATAAAACTCAAATGAGTGGATGTCTGTCTGGCGTAATGGCGACCCTTATTTGTCCTTTTGGACCATGACCCTTTTTTCGTTCAAAAGAAAAAATCATCATAACAAAAAAGAAAGAATTGCGGTGAGCTGCGAACCCTCAGCGTAACGGCACGGTAGGGAGAGATCACAACCATAGTGAACCACCAACGTGTGGTGGCAAGAACGTCTACGAAACTAGTATATAAGCCGATAAAAGCAGAAATTACAACGGCATTTAAGTACGCGACCGCTTAACAGCAGTTTAAGTACGCCGTAAAAGTAACATCAAACGTAATAAACATTCTTGTGCTTTAGCCAATTACGTAATTGATAAAGATCACATCATCAACTATAACGATAGTAAAGTTATTTGTATAGAGAATAACCTTCATAAACGTTTATTTTTAGAAATTGTCAATATTCAAAAACACCCCAACAGAATAAACAAAAAATCATATATTGAAGGTCTAAGTCTAATTTCTTCCTATTTACTACAAATTAAATTATTATTTTAATTATCAAAAACTAAATAAATTTACGTAGTAATCAGTTCTTAAGTCCTGTAGAGTTTTTAGCACTGAAGAGAGGACACAAGCTATACCTTCAGCTTATATAGCACTAGTTAACTACAAATGCAAATAATACATATTAAAATATTTTCTTATCGTTATCTAGTGTCCTTTTAAAAAAATTATTTATTGTCAACAAATTTCAAAATTCCAAATTTTAATCAAGTTGCTAGTTTTTAATTAACCTCAATTTTGTAACTTCAACATATTTATTAACCATGTTTTATTATTACATAAAATCTACATTATTTATATTATTTACTGGTTCACATGGTAAAATTGCAATTTTGCAGTATGAATTTACCTGAAAATTTACATATCGTCGTTGCCACGACAATACCTCCTATGTGTTAAAAATGCTAATTTGAGGTTATGGTGGGAGCGTGTACTCTGTGGTGAGCTTTATTGAATGGGAAATACATCCTATGTGTCAGAAGAATACTAAAATTATAAAAAATATTTGAATAAACCTCCTATGTGCAAGTCCTGAAAAAATGGCACCGACAATCCCTACTATGTGCATTTATTACACATAGGAGGTATTGCGTTTTAACAGCTGTGCACATAGCCGGTTTTATTTGAGGTTAAACTTGATCGGGTAACATTAAGTTGTGTTGCGTACTAGTTGCCAATCGATAATTTATCATCAAATTGAAAGAAAACTTACAAAGGTAGGTAAAATAATTTTGATATTGATTGTTAATATTCTATGCAGATTCAATATAGAAACAATTTTGGGCTACTACTTACCTATACCTATAATTTTGCTATAAGGTTGTTGTTATGGTTAAAAACTGGTTGTTATGGGTGTTAAAACTGTGAAATATAACTGATATTCAGCTTTTATAGTTAAACAAACACAACGTGCACACATAGGTACTGTATAACATACAAAAACCACTGTTTGTTTTGTAAAATCAGCCAGTCAAAGAAAAAACATGTCAATTTTGTTTACGCCACATTAATCTGACCAGTTTGTTTTCTTTGATCGATCGAAGGGACACTCAAGATTCAAGATGAGCAGCCAATGACATCTGTTAGTTCAGCTTGCTCAACGGGGGCTCCTTGAAACACTAAATCAGAAAACATGTGAAATGAAGATGGAGGTCCAAGATTCAGAATGTAATTCATTGGCCAATAATTCAATTAAGGAAACGTCGGACGTTAATATTAATGATAGTCTCGAAGTAGAAGAAACTAACAGCAGTTCATAATTTACTATGTAATATTTACTTTACATTGTAAAATTGCTATTTTCCAATGTAAAATCTCAGTTTCAAGTGGAAAATTATATGACGAATGCCGCATTTCAAAAGTGAAATTACAGTGTAATTATGCAAAATTTACCAAACTACCGGAAAATTACTAGAGTGATGAAAATTCAGGCACCAATCACTGGTAATTGAGTTGCCATCGATTCATACCTGCCTGAAAATTTTATATCAGTGTAATTTTTAGACTTTTAGCATAATTATGTTAACGTTTTCCTGTTTTTTAGGAAACGAAAGAACCCCTTATGACCCAAAATGTGAAGATTAAATCCCCATGCGTTATAAAAATAGGTAAGTAGCTACTTTTTGTAAGGGTTAATAAATTTAAAGATGTATTTTTATTTTGGTTACAGCTGGTTGCGATACGTACAAAATTATTATGGAGAATGAAATTCTGCTAACTTACAATAATGAAATGGAGGCATTTGAAGGAGCTTTTGCACTGTACTTTATCTTAAATGTTGGATATCCAAAATCCATGTCCCTCACCGTAGAATTCATACAACGGTACCTTTTTAAAATACATGCCGACTGGGGCACAAAATCGAAAAAAGCAAGTGTCCAAGCGGCGTGTTTTCGTCTTGATGTACAAAATAAAAGTATGTAATATTTGAACACGTATTAATGTGTCATCTGGTGTCACGAAAGTAAATCTAAAAGTGAAATTAAAGGATATATAAGGTAGCTATATACAAATATAAATCTAAAACAAATTCGAATGCCGAAAATTTTAAAAAACAGAAACAATACAGTGGTGTTATAACAAAAAAAATCGGTATGGAGAACCATAGTTTGGTTTAGTAATCACGAGTTGTAGGTTACTGCTTATTGCAGTTAACAAATTTAAATTAAATCTTTTGGCTATTTTAAAATACAGTGTACAATTCAATTTAATTCAAGGGAGTGCCTCCGTAGCCGACGCCGGCCTTGCGTATAGTTGCCGGCGCGCTTCTATTTGGGAATGAAAAAGACTGATACAATTTGTTCAATTGGCCGAATTTAATTAGAATTCTGTATTGAATATTGAATTGATTCAGGTTAACTGAATGTATTGTATAGTCATAGTATGTATTGCCATAAATTAAGTTAAATTATTCTATATTCAATCCTACAGTCATAGTTGTTGGTTACAAACCCACATACATGATCATACTTAGTGTGCGCAAGTGACCTGTGCTCCGTGGCTGCCCTTCCACTAGTACCAGATACAGTTGAGTACTACTAGAGTTAAGTACGAAAACTCTCGCTGGTTATGTACCTGGCGAATAACTTTATATGAATATTGTATATAGTGTAAATAAACAAATATAGTCCACTACATAGATGTTCTTAATGTGTAGTTTAAGTATTACACATTAAAATGGTCCAATCAAGAGCCGAATTGGATGAAATAGTAGTAAACTTCTAACCAGTTAAATATGGTAAATGGTAATGGAATAAATTTTCCACCCAAAAAAGGACACAATAAGTTGCCAATGAATTTAATAAAATATATAACAGAACAGGGAGCACAATAGGTTGTTCACTTGAGAAGAAATCGTTGGGTAAGTTCAAACTGTACCTACTTATTCCGAGAACTCTGCAGCGGCAGGCATATTATAAGCTGGTCTGCGAGCGGCGAGACCGGAGGCGGCTGCACTTTGGTTGGCAGTTTCAACAAGCAGAAGCAGAATTTTGAACGAGTCGGTAGTATTGCAGATAAACATTTTTGCAAAATTTTATTCCACGTTTGTTTTTCTCAAGAGCTGTTTTCATGTTTTTTCGATAGATACACGTATTTATTTGTGTTATTTACATTGAAGTTTTTCGTTGTTTTATTTTATATCGATAAAATAATATTTTCCAGCGTTATTATAAAATTTGTTACAATATTTATTATTGTCGTATTAATATGCACACTTGTTTATAAATTTGTATGTGAATCTTTTTCATTTGTATACCTAGTAAAAAAGTCAGATAAGTGGCGTTTTTAAAGAATAAATACGTTCTAGCTTTTCTGGGTCGAGTTTCGAATATTATTTTATTTTCAAATAAATTGAGAATTTGCATTATAATGGCAACTAAAAAGAATATTCAAAGGCGTGCTTCTGCAAAAAGTACGATTCTAAAAATTGATACATTTATGCGAGAATACGAGCAGTTAGTAGAGAAGGATAAATTCACAATAGATGATTTTCAATTAAGAAAAGATATTGTTAATAAGGCATGAGACTTATGAAGAAGTACATGATGATATCCTGGTGGCTGATCCCACGCAGATAGATGATGTTGATATATTAGAATTGTATCTTTTAGTTATGGGAAAATTAGAAAAGGTTGTCAGAGTTCTTTCTATACAGGGTAATGCTGGTGCTATAGGTATTAAAACTGAGCATACGGCTCAACAGCAACCATTAGGTAAATCTTCATTACCAACCCTAGAAATACCTATGTATGATGGTAGTGATGTTAGTAAATTTACTTCCTTTTTTGATATTTTCACTGCCTTGATTCATAAAAATATGCAATTGTCTGATGTTCAGAAACTTTGTTATTTGAACAAGTATTTGAAGGGGGAGGCGTTAGAAATAATATCAAGTTTGCACATTACCGATGCGTCTTATGCCAGTGCAATTGATCTTCTCACAAAGAGATATGATAATAAGGCACTGATAATCAATGCCCACTTACAGCACTTGCTAGATATTCCCGCGGTTAGTGTAGGCTCATCAAAGAATTTGAGAGAATTTGTCTCAAAAATTAGGAAACAGGTTGGGTGTTTAAAAAATTTAGGTGAACCAGTAGAACAATGGAATTCGATCCTAGTATATATTTTAACGAAAAAAGTAGATTCTTTCACAAATAAGGCTTATCAGCTGGAAAAGGATCAAAGTCAATTGCCTGATTTGGATGCATTTTTGAAATTCGTAGCGAAACGAGCGTTGAGCTTAGAAGCTGCTACGTCGTCCTCATCTGTAAATAGTTGTAAAATTAAACAAAAGGTTACGTTGAATGTTTCCACAAATATGAAAAATAAAAATCCCAGAAAACTTAATTCAAATAATAATGTTGCAGCACGCTGTGTGCTATGTAATGTACCAGATCATAAAATATTTTCATGCGCCAAATTCAAGAATATTCCTATATGTGAACGATTGAGTTTGGTAGAAAAATATAAACTTTGTAAATTGTGTTTAAATAACCATTCGGGTGAATGCGCTTATACAAAAAAATGTGTACTGTGTGGCAAGTCACATAATAGTTTGCTTCATATTGATGAAAATCAAAATTCTCCTGTGTTTAGTCACACGGTTGCATTAGTTGAAAGCAGTCACTCATGCCAAGTGCTACTTCCCACTGCAGTTATTAGAATAAGAACCAATAGGGGCCACTTCATTAAGACAAAATGTCTGCTTGATTCCTGTTCGCAAAGTTCATTTATAACTGCGAAGTTAGTGAGGTCTTTGGGAATAACACTTCTGGTCATGATTTGGAAATCGTAGGATTATCTAACAACAAAACCAGAACTACTCAGCTTGTTGAATTGGATATATATTCTAATATTTCTAATGATAAAATTACTACCAAATTATCAGTTGTTCCAAGAATAACTTCAGAATTGCCTCAATTTTATTTCAATGTTAATAATCTTAAGATACCTCCTAATATATATTTAGCAGATGAAGAATTTAATGTGCCTTCGGAAATTTCGGTTCTTCTAGGAGCAGATATTTTCTTTGGGATTATTTCTACAGGCACAATTAAATATGGTCTTAATCAGCCAATTTTACAAAATACACTCTTTGGATATATTGTCAGTGGTTCTGTGTCTACTAATAAATTAAATAATTGCAATAAAACTAATTTGTTATCTGTCTCCCTGCATTCTATTGTTGACAGCGAAGCAAATTTAGATAATTTGCTAATGAAATTTTGGGAAGCAGAGAATGTTATTGGGGAGACTGACAAATTAGATTCCGAGGAAGAAATGTGCGAAGCCATTTTCGCAAAGTCTGTCACCAAGGTAGACAGAAGATTTCAGGTAAAATTGCCTTTAAAGGTCGAACTAAATGAATTAGATTTAGGGGACTCATTTCTATTTGCATACAGACGGTTAGAAAATTTAGAAAAACGTTTTAAAAATGATCCCAATTTATTTAAAAGATATTCAAAATTTATTCATGAATATGTCGCATTGGGTCATGCAAAATTTGTAGAATTTTCGGACTATACATCAGACGAGCCAGTGTATTTTTTACCACACCATCCAGTTATCCGTGAAGATAAAACATCAACTCGTCTTCGCGTAGTGTTCGATGGCTCCATGAAGGCAAAAAATAATATTTCTTTGAATGAAGTCATGTATAACGGAAAAATAGTTCAACCAGAGTTATTTGATATACTTATTAAGTTCAGAACATATGACTATATTTTCACTTGCGACATAAGGCAAATGTATAGGCAAATATTAATTGATCCCACTCATAGAAGATTGCAAAATATCTTATGGAGGGATAATCCTTATACACCTGTCAAGTGTTTGCAATTAAAAACTGTTACATACGGGTTAAAGGCGAGTCCACATTTGGCAACTAGATGCCTAGCACAATTAGCTCAGGAAAATGCCCATTTGTATCCTCTAGCATCCAATGCAATATTAAACAATTGTTACATAGACGATTTCTTGTGTGGATCAGATAATCTAGAAACTGCCATGCAAACACAAGCACAGTTGATTGAATTGTTGGGCAGTGCTCATTTCAAATTACATAAATGGTGCGCTAACCACACTGATTTGTTATGCAACATTTCAGAGTCACATCTTCAGTGTGATGAAGTTGAAATAAATAAGGACAACCTCATCATAAAAACTTTAGGTTTGGTATTTGAGGTGAAATCAGATATGTTCAAAATTCATTGTCCAGAAACCCAGTTAGCTAAAATACCCACGAAACGAAATGTTCTTAGCTTCATATCGAGAATTTATGACCCACTTGGATTGTCTGGACCAATTTTGGTCAAGGCCAAGCTCTTAATGCAAACGCTGTGGAGAAATAATTTATCGTGGGATGAAGAACTCCCTAGTAATCTGTCATCAGAATGGTACAAATTCGCTTCTGAACTTATGTCAATGCGCCCATTGCACATTGACAGAAATTTACATATGAGTAATGCGATCAGGAGCGAATTATTAGGTTATTGCGATTCTTCGTCATATGCCTTTGGCGCTTGTTTGTATGTTCGTACGGTATATGAAGATCATGTCGATACAAATTTGCTATGTTCCAAGTCTCGAGTAGCTTCTTTAAATAAAAAGCTTACAATTCCCAAACTTGAACTTAATAGCTGTGTATTGCTAGCAAAATTAGCGCATAGGATTTATAATTTATTAAGGGACCGTATACACGGAGTATATCTATATTCAGATTCGACTATTGCCTTAAGTTGGATTCATACTAATCACTTAAAATTACATGTGTATATGGGAAATAGGGTGAAGATCATTAGGGAATTAACCCAAAAATTTGATTGGCAGTATGTGCGATCAGAAATTAATCCAGCTGATTGTTTATCACGAGGCGTCCAACCCCAAGTTCTTCAAAATGAAGAGTCCTGGTGGCATGGACCATCTGAATTAGCAAGTCTAAATTTTGTACATAAAAACAATAATGAAGTAACTTCTTGTATAGATGATATTATTCTCTTAAACGAGTTTTCAGGAATCAACACATTAGCCTCAGTTGTCGCTGATGATAAAGGGGAATCTTTGCCTTTATTTACAAGATATTCTAATATAATTAAAATGCAAAGAATTACCGCTCTTTGTATTAGATTTAGTTTCAACCTTCGTAATAAAAATGGTATGCGTTATGGTAATATTACTGTGCAGGAAATGCGCAGTGCATTGATTGTACTTATTCGACAAGAGCAACGTACCTATTTCAAATTGGAGGTTGCCCAATTAAAGAAAAGTAAACCTATAAACTCCAATCTTACTTCTTTATATCCGTTCTTGGATACAGATGAAATTCTTCGTGTGGGTGGCAGACTGCAGAATGCTTCCATACCATTTACAAAGAAACATCCTATAATTTTGCCAAAAAACTCTCATATTACTAGATTAATCATACTACATGAGCACCTGATGTTATTACATGCTGGGCCAAAACAAGTGTTGGCAAATTTAAAGCAAAGGTATTGGCTTATTAACGGCAATCGAGAAGTAAAGAAAGTATTATATAAATGTGTCAAATGTTTTCGTATGAAGGCTGAAAGCTCAAAACAATTAATGGGCTCATTACCTGTAGATAGGGTAAATGTGGCTCGAGTATTTCAAAAGGTTGGAGTAGACTATGGAGGCCCTTTCCTAATTAAACAGTCAAGACTTAGAAAATCCTTAAATAGTAAATCTTACATTGTCTTATTCATCTGTTTCGTTACAAAGGCGATTCATATAGAATTAGCGTCTGATATGACGACTTCAACTTTTTTAAATGTCCTCAAACGTTTTATTTCAAGACGGGGACGTCCATCAAAAATCTTCAGTGATAATGGCTCTACATTTAAAGGAGCCCATAACCAATTAAGGGAGCTATTCTTATTACTTAGCTCAAATGAGCACAAAACAGCTGTGGAAAATACTTGTTCTTCTTTAGGTATTCAGTGGTCGTTTATACCAAGTTATTCTCCGGTATTTGGGGGTCTGTGGGAAGCCGGCATAAAATCGGCAAAACACCACTTGAAACGCGTATTAGGTACAACTATACTCACATATGAGGAACTGAATACTGTAGTTATTCAGGTGGAGGGTATTTTGAACTCCAGGCCGTTGTGCCAAATCACAAATGATCCTTCAGATCTTAACTTTCTAACTCCAAGTCATTTCATGATCGGATCAGAGTTGACTGGTATACCGGAACCTGATGTCACTACTGTTTCAATTAATCGTCTTAAGTTTTGGAAACTCTGCACTAGGATTCAGCAGTCATTTTGGAGGTCTTGGTCTAGAGATTACTTGGTGCAATTGCAAAACAGACCAAAATGGAAAAAAGAACTGCCTAATTTAGAAGTAGGGGTCTTAGTATTAATGAAGGAAGATAATGTTTCCCCGTTAGATTGGAAACTTGCCCGAATTACAAAAGTAGTAAGGGGAACTGACAACAAGGTCAGGGTTGTTGAAATTAAAACAAAAAACGGCACTTGTCTGACATCTATCACAAAAATATGTGTTTTACCCATATATGGTGAAAATTAATTTTGAAAATTTCGTATTATTTTTGTTTAGTTATATGTACATAAACATCATATAATAAAAATTAATTTTGAAATGTGTTATTCTATTTAGCTACTTGCTTATGTTCATTTACTGTTCAAACATTTTTGTATTGTTAAGGTTTCGATCTAGTTATTGTTTTGAAACTATTTAAGTGTAAATGCTACATAGGTCAATAATTGGTAAAGGGTTATAATATGCAGTTAATTTTTGTTTGAATTAAAATTATTTCTTTTTCAATGTTATTATGTAGCGTTGTATTTCTTGCTGAAGGCTTGCTTATTTTAAGTCGAATTATGTATTTAGTTTTTAAGGTGCTTGCCGTGCCCCCCAGTTTATGTTGGTTACAAACCCACATACATGATCATACTTAGTGTGCGCAAGTGACATGTGCTCCGTGGCTGCCCTTCCACTAGTACCAGATACAGTTGAGTACTACTAGAGTTAAGTACGAAAACTCTCGCTGGTTATGTACCTGGCGAATAACTTTATATGAATATTGTATATAGTGTAAATAAACAAATACAGTCCACTACATAGATGTTCTTAATGTGTAGTTTAAGTATTACACAATAGTATTCTCATAAATTCCGTTAAATCCGATCAATTCAATATTGAGTTCAAAATAATAATTCAATGCAGTGAGTTCAAAAAATTCAATTCAATGCAAACAAATCAGATTCAATTCAGCTGATTCCGTAGTTAATGCAATAAATTCGACGCAATTCATACAATTTTCAACCCAAAGTAAAACGCTTTGGCATAACTATTTATTTATGTACTAAGGTCATTTCTATGAACTTTTTAAAATATATGCAAGGATCCTATTCCATCAATTCCGTTGAAGTGTACACAGTAATTTACAAGTTGTTAACTCCTCGGCGCGGAATTCTGCTTTATCGAAAATGTTACTGTCGTATTTACTGTATTTACTGCGATTTTTTACATATTTAGTAAAGTCTTATTTAGAAAAAGTGAAACTGGATAACTGCTATTTTAGAAGATTTTTCCAGTAAATCCAATTTTGTCATTTCAATAGAACTAGTTAATAAATAAAAAAGTTATAAGAATCACCCTATTCGTTGTTACCCGGAGTAGTTCAACTTACTTCATGTTTTATATAATGTTCTGTTTAGTTAGTTTAGTTATAGCCGACCGCTATGGCTATCGAGTAGTGTAGTCGCACGAAGGTTGCTCTATGGTTTTTTCGTATTGGACGGAGAACAAATTGTTTTTAATTTTTACAGTGGTGTTTAAATTGAAGATAGTACATTTTGTTGCGTGTGTTAGAGACACTTGCTCGATAGTTAGCTGTGTTTTTTAATTATTGTATATGAAAGTAGGTTGTGAAAGTTTTGTAAAAACATATAGTTATGTCAGAATAAAAAAATCCGATGTCACTTAGAAGTTGAAGCAGTGTTTTTATCTCTAGCGAACCTTCGCGGAACTGAGGCGGGTAGCTTTCTGAAGACGCGACACATTATGGCGACCGTGACAGGACATTGGATTTTTGGTTATTGTTTGCTTATTGTTTGCGTGTGGTGAGGAAGCAGTATAACCACGTGACACATCAGGTACCCTAGATAAAGTTGTTTTAAAGTTTGAAGGGACCATTTGTATAACGAGATTGTTGTTACGTGATCGTTTCCTGTTGTCCTTCGAACGTAACGTGTGAGAACTGAGTTTATACAATGGATCATAAGAAGAAACATCGCAAGGTACTCCGTACAGCTTTTACCAAGGAGGCAAACGAATTGGAACGTCCGTTTCTGTCTCCCACAACAGATTTTAGGCAGTTAAGTGTATCGTGGGAAATACTGCAACAGAAATATGAAAGTTTGCTGGTGGTTGATGAAGAAGTGCACCAGGCTTTTCTTACAGCAGATGTCAGTGAAGAAGAGTTACTGGAAGAAATGACCACTTGTGATGCCTACAAGAAGAAATTCGCCGATTTTAAATTCAAATGGAATGATCGTCAAGATAAGGAAACTGGTAAAGGGAAAGATCATTCATTGGTTTTCGGCGGTAGTGTCAGGGCATCTAATGGTGTAACAGGTAGGCGTAAATTCAAATTACCTGTTATAGAACTTAAAAAATTTGATGGAAACATTCGCGGTTGGTTGCCGTTCTGGGCACAATTTCAGAAGGTCCATGATGACCCAGATATCGACTCGAATGATAAGATTCAGTATTTGTTGCAAACCACAGTTTCTGGCAGCAGAGCGCGGCGTTTGGTTGAAAGTTTCCCGCCGATAGGTACAAATTACAATAAGATTATAGAAGGAATGAAAACTCGATTTGGCAGAGATGATTTACAAATAGAAGTATATGTCCGCGAGTTACTCAGAGTAATTATAAATAATGTCAGTTCCAGAGAAAAATTAGATGTTTCGATGTTATATGATAGGATTGAGACACAATTGAGAGCTTTGGAAACGCTGGGAGTTACGTCCGACAAATATTCAGCGATGTTATTTCCACTGATAGAGTCCTGTTTGCCACAAGAGTTATTGAGAGTTTGGCAACGATCTGCTCATTCAGGGGACGAAGAGGGAATGTCGAGTGTTGAATGCCGTCTCAAAGGTTTAATGCGATTTTTACAGAACGAGGTAGACAATGAGCAACGAATCGTCCTGGCCACAGAAAGTTTCGGTCTTGTAGCAATGGAAAAGGACCCGATAATTAGAAAACAGAAGTTTGAGAAGTCGACATTGCCTACGGCAGCAGCACTGGTTAGCTATGAAATGGAGAAATGTATTTTTTGTGGTGGCCAACATACCAGTGAAGCTTGTATTAAGTAAGGAGCAGAGGAAGAGCGCTTTAACCGAGAAGAAGGCTTGTTTTCGTTGGTGTCGAGCTCGGCTAAAGTGCAAGTTGTGTGGAGGTGCCCATGCAACTTTAATGTGTCGTAATTTGCATTCTCATAAGCCGGCATCGGTCGAGCAGAAGGAGAAGGTTGAAAATAAAACTTCTGGCCAAACTCTTGCTAATCATGCTAACTCTTATTTGTTTCTGTAAACCCTGCGGGTAAATATAAAAGGCGTACAAGGATATCGTGAAGTACGGGCCTTAATCGATACCGGCTCGCAAAAGTCGTACATTTTGAAATCTACGGTAGAAGAGCTAGGCTACACCCCAGAGAAAACAGAGAAAGTAATTCATGGTTTATTTGGCGGAAGGAAAATTGAGCAAATGCATAACTTTTATAACGTAAAGATAAAGAATAAGGGTCTTCGGTGGAATCTAGAAACTTTAGATCAAGAAATGATTTGCTCAGAAATTTCTAGAGTATTTAATGGACCTTGGGCAGATGAATTACGTAGGCTGAATATAGTAATAAGCGATAAAGAGTCAGGTCCGGTTGAACTACTGATAGGTGCGGACGTGGCAGGAAAACTGTACACCGGGAATATAAAAATTTTAAAGTGTGGGTTGGTCAGGTCAGGCTACTGAAACGATCTTAGGTTGGACATTGATGGAAAGAATTCCTGATGACGGAGATAAACACACTTTGTCAATGACTGTTTTATCTCTATTGGTCAGTCAAGTCAGTGTATCAGAATTATGGAGTCTTGATGTTCTAGGAATTACCGATCCCACTGAACGGAAAACTAGAGAAGAATCAGCATTAGAAGCTACGAAACTTTTTTTAGAAACCATTCGTACTGAAACAGACGGGCGCTACGAGGTTAGATTACCTTGGATGGTGGGACACCCTCCACTACCAAGTAATTACCATATAGCCAAGAAGAGACTGGATACAACTATACGAAAATTACAGAGTGAGCAACTTTTCGAGTCTTATGATCAAGTCTTTAAAGAGTGGTTAGAGGAAGAAATAATTGAGGAGGTCTTTTTAGCAGAATCTGACTCGAATGTGCACTATTTGCCCCATCGAGCGGCCGTGAAGGAGAGTACCTTGACAACGAAAATTCGGCCAGTTTTTGATGCCTCTGCCCAAGAGAAGAACAAGCCTTCTCTCAACAATTGTTTAGAAAAGGGTCTTAATCTAATAGAGCTGATTCCATCTATCTTGCTAAGATTTAGAGAGAGTAAAATTGGGGTTACATCTGATATACGCAAGGCTTTTTTACAGATTGGTATCCATGAATTGGATAGGGACATTTTGAGGTTCTTTTGGGTTGACTCCAAAGGCAAGGTAAAGATTTTTCGTCATCGCAGAGTCGTTTTTGGAGTTACTAGTAGCCCTTTTTTACTTGGGGCAACAATAGAATATCACCTATCGAAATGTTTGGGAAAATGCGAAGCATCTGCATCGTATACCCGCCGAACAGTTTAAAAACTATCACGCAGTTTCCATGTTGATAACTGTGTCACTAGTGTCACCTATGCGTGAGGAAGAATTGACACAGTTTATGAAGGAAGCTAGTATGTTGATGAGTGAGGCGAAATTCGATTTGAGAGGGTGGGAGTTTACAGGTTCTACTAAGGAAAAAATTCAGATACTTGGAATGATTTGGGATCCTATGCAGGACACACTGTCGGTTAATGGGAATTTTCTCAAGGATTTAATCGACATTTGTACTGTACCAATAACTAAGAGACTGATTCTCTCTGTGACGCAGCGAGTGTTTGACTCAGTTGGATTTACATGTCCTATTACAATTACATTGTGGCCGAAGTTAATAACTATTACAGCGAATTTGGGAGAAGCAACTCAACTGGGACGAACCTGTCGATTCTGAGGTTGAAAAGGACTTCAGAAGATGGGTAAAAGGTTTACCTTGTCTGTTTTCAATTGAAGTTCCTAGGTGGATAGTAGCGGAACCGAGAGGACACCAGTTGAGTTTACATACCTTTTGCGGTGCAAGTCAAGATGCTTACGCCACTGTAGTATATTTAAGAGGTGTTCAGAACGGAAATGTATTTGTTCATCTATTGACAGCAAAGATTAGAGTGGCACCTTAAAAGAAAATGACACTTCCACGTCTAGAACTACTAGCAGCAACAATTGGCGCAAGTTTATACGAATCGGTGCAGAAGAACTTCGATTTTAAGATGCCGTGTTTTTTCTGGAGCGACTCCTCAACGGTAATTTATTGGATTAGTCGGGCTGAAGAGTGGGCTATCTTTGTGGGGAATCGAGTGAACGAAATTCGCAGATTGACTCCCGTTGAGTCGTGGCGTCATTTGCCAGGCCATATAAATCCTGCAGATCTTCCGTCGAGAGGGTGCTCCGCTCAGCAGCTTTTGGAATCTCGATGGTGGGAGGATCCGGAATGGCTTCACAGAGAATCGGGCTTTTGGCCGCAAATGGGCTTGGAGCTTAACGAAGAAGAAATCGCTCAAGAAAGGAAAAAGAAGTTAGTTACGACTCTGTTTAATGGTAGTTTAGACTATTAGCACCTAACATATTTTTCGAAATACGAGAAAACTGTGAGGTTGGGGTAGCGTGGATTTTACGTTTCACGTTTAACTTGAGACATTTAGCTCAAAAGCGGAATGGCGAACTGACAATTGAAGAGATATGTCAGGCTGAAAATTTTGTTTTTAAGATCGTTCAACAAGAAGCATTCTCAGGGTTAAGTGATAAATCATTGATTAGTTTACAAACGAATACAGATGAATTTGGACTAATTCGTATAAAGTCGCAAGTATCTAGACGAGAGGATCTTAAAGACTTTTGTTATCCGATCGTGTTGCCCGCCAATCATTCAGTGGTTAGTGCTTTAATATTCCATGTGCATGAGAAGAGCCTTCACGTGTGAATCCAAGGTCTTCTTAGTTTGCTTCGGGAGAAGTACTGGATTCTAGGCGGTAGCCGAACCATAAGAAAGGTGATATCTCGTTGTGTGGTGTGTAAAAGACATGACTCTAAACCATGTAATGTGGAGTCTCCTCCGTTACCACGCGGCCGTCTTTGAAGTTGCTGGTGTTGATTTTGCCGGTCCTTTATACTTGAAGAGTGGAGAAAATGCTTGGGTATGCTTATTTACGTGTGCTGTATATAGGGCTGTACACTTAGAGTTAGCTGCTGACTTTTCGACACCTTCTTTCATGCAGGTGTTACGTCGGTTTATTTCGCGACGTAGGCGCTCGAATACGATTTATAACGATAATGGAACGAACTTTGTGGGAGCTGAAAATGCACTAAGAGGCCTAGATTGGGAAAAAATTTCGATAATTACATCTGTGGATCATATTGTGTGGCGATTCAACCCCCCTTCGGCGCCGTGGTGGGGCGGTTTTTGGGACAGACTTATCGGGGTGCTGAAGCGAATTTTGCGTACAGTTTTAGGAAGAGCCTCGCTCACTTATGAAGAACTGATGACTCTTCTTTGAGACTGTGAGGCCGTAGTAAATGCTAGACCTCTCACCTACGTTTCAAATGATCCAAGCGATCTAGTACCGTTGACTCCGTCGATGTTACAAGAAGTGGTCGGGTGTCAAAATTGCCCAATAGATTTCGTTAACTGTCACTGTCGCGTGTATCACACTCTTGTCATTTAATTTTAGCTATGTTGTATTTTGTTGTGTCTCTTGTGTTTATGGAAAACCTTTCAATGTAATTTAAGTTTTTCAGGTGGGAGGATGTTAGAGACATTTGCTCGGTAATTAGCTGTGTTTTTTAATAATTATTGTATATGAAAGTAGGTTGTGAAAGTTTTGTAAAAAAATATAGTTATGTCAGAATAAAAAAATCCGATGTCACTTAGAAGTTGAAGCAGTGTTTTTATCTTTAGCGAACCTTCGCGGAACAGAGGCGGGTAGCTTTCTGAAGACGCGACACAGTGTGTCTGTGAAAGTATAGTCAATAATTATCAAGAATTAGTGAAATAATTTAGTAAAAGTGTGAGTGATGGCAGATAGAAAACAAACAAGGTCGTCTGAAAAATAAATCAAAGAACTGCAAGTAATACTATTCAGTGACGTTTTCTTAGATACATTTTCTCGTGCGGTTTCAAAAAAGATAAACTCCAACCATGAAAACATATTGGAAAATATGAATATAAAACTTGTGGATCTAGAACAAAAAGTGCAATTTTTAGAGGACGTCAACATGACTTTTAAATTAAAATCGGACAGGCAAGAACAATATAGCAGGAGGAACAATTTGAAAATACTCGGTTTAAAGGAATTGCACCATGAGGACACTGATGAGATTATTATGAAACTTTTTAAAGATAAATTTAATATTGAGTTACCATCTTCATCGATTGATCGCTCACACAGGGTTGGTCGGAAAGATGTCCGTTGTCGACCTATCATTGTAAAATATGTCAATTACAAGGATCGAACTTGTGTTTATAACAAAAAGAAAATGTTGAAGGGGTCAGATATTATGGTAGCAGAGGACTTGACAGGAAGCAGAGCGGAACTTCGAAAGAAGGCTGTGGAAAGGTGGGGTAACCAGAATGTTTGGACTTACGACGGTCGTATAAAAGTGAAGGTTGGTGGAAAAATTCATAAAATTGAAGATGAGAGCCAACTAATTGGTTTAGCATTAACTACCCCTTGTTAGGTATGCTGACACATTGAATTTTGTTTTGTTTTTTTATGTATTTAATTTGTAATACTCTCTGATTTTGAAGTTGATCTAATGTTTCTCATAGATTATCGTACAATTTGTTGCATTATTTTTTGTTCTAAAATTTTTCCTTTGATTACTTACTTAGTTTATTGTTTATGTGAGAAACTGGATGTTGACTTACCTGGGTAGTCGAAATATTCACGAGTGTTTTTTTATGAGACTTGCGCATGTCGATGCAAGATCAATCTTCTTAATCTATAAAACACAAAAATTGTTTCTATGTCCGTTATAGACTTGCAAACCATCGAACCGATGCGCCCCAGACCGGTTTCATTTGAAAGGCAATAATGCGAAGATGGTTTGAGACCACTAAAACAATGCATTCGGTCCATTCATGAAGTCGATTTTCGACTTTTCCCATACAAAAATTTTCAACCTCATCAAAGGGTGACATTACTCGCAAATAAATTGAAAACATTAGTGTGAAGTTGGCGCATAATACAGACTGTCAACACAAAAACACTGGTCTGTCATTCTCATAAAAAAACAAAATGTGTTTCTTTTTTTAGCGTAGTAGCACACGCTAGTACTTAATAATTTTGATTTTTTTAAAGATTATTTCAATAATTTCGAGTGTGATCTGATAGCGGTTACGGAGACTTGGCTGACCTCTGGTATTCCAGACAATTTTATTGAATTTAATAGTGATATGTGCTTGGTTCGGAGAGACAGAGGTGGCAGGGGTGGAGGTGTCTGTTTGTACCATAGGAGGATTCTTAATATTGTGGGAGTGGACTTGAATTTCAATGTGCTATATTTTGAGTATCTAGCTGTTAAGTTGAAGTTGAATAAGAAACTGATTGTTATGTTTGTGTACGAGTATAATTTATAAACCACCTTCTACAAATTATCTTGATTTTTTGGAGCAATTTGAATGCTTGTATTCGGCGACTATAACGAGGTGTGATGTGTTATTGTGTATTGGGGACTTTAATATTGACCTTCTTGCCGTGAACAATAGTAATGTACAGCAGTATCTTGATCTGTTGGAAACTTTTGATCTTAGTCAAGTTGTCTCGGAGCCAATTAGGGTTACTTCATCAACAGCCACTCTGCTGGACCATATTTTAATATCTGACACCATGTTGATTGGTCAATCGGGTGTAGATTTGGATCATAATATTTCTGATCATGGGGTTGTGTACTGTGAAATATCGGCAGCTGCCAATATTGATAAAGCAAAAATTATTACACACAGGTGTTTTAGAAATTTTGATCATTCTCGGTTACTGCATGACTTGGCTGATGTTTCTTGGCACTTAATCTATGACATGGTTGATTTAAATCAAAAAATTGCCTTTCTAAACCCAGATAGCACACAATAGTCCTGGATTGTTCCTTAAATGTGCCCTTGAGTCCTAGAATAATCGACTATTCCTGGCATATGTATAGAATAATTAACTTGGATTATTCTATGCTCGCACTGAATTTTCATTCCATGAATATTCTTTGAGAATATTCTAGAAAAAATATTCGGAATAATTGTCATGTATTATAATGTAACTATATAATAATGATTTGCTGTCAAATTTATGCATACACAGCATCTTTGACACTCTATCTAATACATCACAGATTTTTTATAACAAATTGTCGATTCCTGGAACATTCTCAGAATGTTTTACTTGGAATATTCTATGAAAACATCTGATGTTTATATCATGAATATTCTTTAAGAATCATTTAGGGCGAATAAGTAATTTTGATATTTGTATTTAATGTCCACTTTTCTTATTTTTATCCCTTGTAAGTGTATCATGCTGGGTTGTGCGTCTGCTGAGTTTGTCTTCCAATTAATAATTACTGTCTATTCTTGGCATGTTCCAGAGATATTCTATGCGGCACATTCAGAGAAAATACAGATAATTTCAGAATTTGATTCAAATTGGGTCTCCGCGCGTGCGTGCATAGGTAACATCCGGATAAATAGCACTACGAATGTCGGCTTGCAAGTCACGAGGTCACGTGGTCAGTGATCACGTGGATGGTGCATGTGGACGTGAAATGAAAATGCAAAATTGCTGCGGTGACGCTTCTCTAGATAAAGGGACAGCTCACAGCATGTTTACACTTATCTTTCTGGTTTTACCGGTCCTGAATTTAATGTGGTTGATTTCGGTTGATTGTGCAATCCCTTAGTTTTGTGTTTTTGTTTCTATTCTTAAGGTACTCGCACACTTGTACACTTATGTGGCGCAACTATAAGATTGTACGTTTTGTTCACACGCAGCCAAGAATAAGACTAAAATTGCTCCATAAATGAATTGAGAGAAAAGACTATTCACACACAATGAGCCACTTTTCATTGCAAATTCAAGCTGCAACTTTTAATGTACCTATTTAATTTTATTCGTTCTACCATTTCAATACAGTGAAGTTGTGCTGACCTTGGTACTTCCAAAGTTTATAGTTTATAAAATTGGTTAAATGGAAAGACGTGTTCTGATGAAGATGAGAAAATACTAGCCGCTTCCTGCTTTTCTACATTACATAAGCATTGATTTTCTTCTATTAAACTGATTAAATGTAATGTATCCTCAGATTTCCATTTATTTTTAACGTGAATCGACATTGTTTTTAGAATAATCTCAAAACGGTTTACTACTTATTACAGACCGCAAAATACGACGCATGCAGGGCGAGTTGCACTAAAGAAGATATTGCACCACTTTATATAACCAACGTGTCGGTCAATATTTACATTGCGCAACTCCAGTGTTTTAAAATGTTCACACGCGGCAATTTTTAAAATGTACGCAACTTGAAAAGTGGCGTGCAATTTTGAAAATTGCGCAATTTTTGAACTTACAGCTTCACTCACATAGCAATACTAGAATTGCACCACTTTTCAGGTTGCGCAACACAAAAAGTGTACAAGTGTGCGAGTACCATTAATTTTTACGCATGTAAATGTAAATAATATACTCAATGGCTTGGGCGGTTCGCGCGTTCGCGGGTGCCGATTAGTCTTAATTGTAGCAAAAATTGTATTGTTTGCTATTTACCGTAAACTGGAATCGGTGGCTCAAATTATTGTCGAGTCGTTTGTTCGATTGTTCCAACAAACGAACAGGTAAGTTATTATATTACACCTATTAATTGCTCCTATTAATTTGATGAAGAGTAAAATAATTTAATAGCCTTACTTAACCTCATAAATTTTGTTTACGGTTGCCGATTAAAATTATTGTAAGCTTGCCAGGGGTATTGTGATTGTCCTCGGTATTGCTACAAACTCGAAACTCATAATACCTAATTGCAATAAAACTATTTGGTACTTGTGTACAATATTAGTCGTATTTTTACCGCTTATTTCTTTCAAATTTGCTTTTATTACCTATATGATAATAATTTTTTGTAGGTAGCTTAGCTATGCCAAAACTAAGAACCTCTAAACGTCACTTTAGACGTATCGTAAATAAAGAGGTACATGAAATTCTTAATTATTCTACAATAATTGATGTATTTGACACTAACGATCATAACAATATCATAACATCAAATCACCTTTCTAACTTTCAAACCCAAAGAGACGAAGAACCGTGTCAGTTTTTTAATTTTATCGCTTCTAGTGGCAGCGATTTAGATTATTCAAATTTACATACTGAAATTGAAAATTAAGTGTTTGAAGAAAATGAAAACAATACTGATGATTTTTTAACGAAGACAGGGAATGAAACATTAAATCAATCAGGTTGTACCCTAAACAGTCTTAGTGGTAGCTTAAACTTCCACAAGATGTCCTCTCGTAATATGCAAGCTAAGTACCAAAACGTACAAGTCAGGAAGTAAAACATTAATACTGCTGCTTTGGGAAACATTAATTTGTTGGACAGGCAAAAAGAAAAAGTGTGGACCTTAAAACATCGTATTTCTCACTCCGCTTTAAGGGATTTATTGAAATTATTTCCAAAATACATACCGAAAGAATATGGAAACCTTCCAATAGATCCAAGAACCCTCTTAAGTACACCAAGACAAATAAAAATGCGCAGGGTAAATCCAGGTTATTATTGTCATATAGGAATTCAGTATGCAATTGAAAACCAATTTAAAAATTTGTTGAATGTACGATCGTGTGATATTGACGTTGCCATTAATATAGATGAATTACCACTTACACATAGTTCAAGTAGTCAAGTATATTCAATTTTATGTGTAAATAAAAGTTTCAAGAACCAGAATAACGTAACTGTGGTTGGACTACATCACGGATATCAAAAGCCGCATAGTTTTAACGAATATTTGAAAAATTTTGTAGATGAAGCGATCATGTTAACAGTCAATGGTATTGATATACTTGGTAATAACTATAAATTTAAAATAACAATGTTCTTAATGGATGCTGTAGCAAAATCTAGTGTGCTGTACATAAAAGGCCATAGTGGTTATTCCTCGTGTACCAAATGTACACAAGAGGGTGAGTACATAAATGACAGGATATGTTTTCCAGATTTGAATTTTGTTAAAAGAACCAATGAGTCATTTTTATCAGATATTTCTGAATATCATAGTGAAAAAAGTATATTAGAAAACATTCCTGGAATTGATTTTGTATCCGATGTACCCTTAGATTATATGCATCTCATTTGCCTTGGTGTCGTAAAAAAATTTGTTACTAATACCTTGTGTTTTGGCCGTCCACCTCATAAGTTACCTGCGCGAGATATTATCAAGGTTTCAAACACCTTAGAATCACTAAAGTTTACATTCCTTCTAAGTGTTTGCTGTACACAGCACCTGTAGTTTTAAAAAATGTCTCATCATCTGCGAAATACAAACATTTTATGACATTACATGTAGCAATATCTATACTAATAAGTGAACAATTTTGCCTGCTACATACAGATTATGCAGAGGACTTACTGCGACATTTTATCATTTCGACAAAATTGCTTTACGGAATGCATTTTTAAGTCACAATATGCATAACTTACTGCATGTCACGGATGATGTAAGAAAACACGGTTGTTCGGATAATTTTAGTAATTTTTCGAGCGAAAATTATTTACAATATTTAAAGAAGCTACTTAGAAAACCAAGTAATATATTAACTCAACTGATACGCAGAATATTAGAAATAAATGCTGTTGGCATGAAGAATGTTGATAGTGAACCGGCAGATTTTAAAATGCTGCAGCCTTATACCGAAGGTCCTGTAATAGGTGGCTGCAAATATTATTTTAAACGTTGTCACTTCAAAGATTTTAGACTTTCTATCAATAAAAATGATAACTGTTGTATTCTAAAAAGTGGAACTATAATAGTGATAAAATCTTTTGCATTTTGTCCTAACCTAAATGATTTTGTATTAATTGGCAAATGTTTTCAATGTGTGAAAGATTTATATGTTGTCCCATGTAAATCATCCATGCTTGATATACATTTTGTAAAAACATTTAAGGACTTGACATGTTGGCCAATTCGAGAAATAACAGCAAAATTAATTAGGTTGCCATACTCAGATGGCTTTGTTGCGTTTCCTTTGCTACATACTGAGAAATTCCGAAGATTCATAAAAAGAAGAAGAGGAGGTTATACCTAACGTTATAACGTTCATTTAGATATTTTCCACAAACTTTACTCTGTTCCACTAAATTATATACCTACATTTTATATCCACATACAACAGAGGCATATAAAAATCTTACCATAAAATGGATTTAGTGAGTGGCCCCATTGTTGTGGGCGATGTATTATTCTTGAGATTTATCATCCTGTAGGCATGTTATATTTATGTTTATTGAAATCATCGTTTGGCATAGGTAGGCAGTCTTGTGATCGATGTATTCAGTATTTGCTATCATCGTTATTGTGAAATATACAATTCAGTAGTGATTTATCTTTAATTGTCCATACTAGGGTGAAAATTATTAGTAAAATACTATAAATAAAAAACTAATTTTCGTGAATATTATAGGCAATATGGCTGCTACATGGAAAAAAGTAAAATTTTTAAACGCTGAAAGCGAAGATGATACCGCAATTGAAGCCGTTCCATCCTCATGGATTTCTAGTGATTGTTCAGAATGCTATTGGCCTCCCTTCAGTCCCAAAGAAATTCAAAGTTCCATAAGAAAATGTTTACGGCCAGATAAAAATAATTGGTCCTCCTATAAAATTGTAATCTTGTCGAAGAAGGCTTACAATCGATTTTCTGTAACAACCACAAAAGCTAACAAAGCATTAGAATACTCAGATATTGACAGAAGTGAAATAGAAGAAGCGTTACCAAATAAAAGGACTAAAATACGCAACAAACTGTATGATAGTGATAGATATGCATCTGATGATAGTGACAGTCGAGATTGTGGTAATGTATGTGTACCAAATTTTCCTGCACCACCATCAATGGCAAGTCGTAAGTTGTTGCTTAATCAATAAGTATGAAATAGTTATATTCAAGAGTCTTGTACATTTTTTAACAGTTCCATCTCAACAAAGTGACTCTCAACAAGGTGATTCTCAATTTATAGAACTGTCACAACAGGAAATGAATTCAAGAGACCATTATCCACGTACAACACCAAAGCTTCGTCATACAACCAGTGGCGAAGCGTCCATTCAGGCTGTAAGGCGCAGCCTACCCTATATATTTCAGACTGTAGACATCCTGTTTTTTATTGCCGGTCAGAATGCATAAATATTTTCTATTCATAATATTTTCATTTAAGCTTACGCGGCGGCAACCCGCAGAACATCACGCGCTGCGGGTGGCCAGCAACTACAGAAAGAACTGTTTCTCTATCTCTAGGCTGAGAGCCTACAGCCCAGTGTCTAGGGTACTTTATAGACCTCCGCGGCGCGGCCCGGCGTGTGTGGGGGAGAGATCGAGAGATTGCAGTACGCCCGTAATTTAGCTAGCCTAAATCAGCCTAAATTCGCGTAAAGCAGTGGTTTACGTTACTCCTCGTGCTTGCTTGTATATTTTTATTGTTTTCAAAAATGGCAGCAGCCCTAGACAGTGCCGATTTAGTAGACTTTTTAATTAAAAACGGTGGTTATTTTAATAATTTACCTTTGGAAGACAAACTTAAAATTAAAGCGGCAAGATCCACTCCTTTGCTAATAATGGAAAAGAAAGATTCCTGCGGGAAATTTATTCGACGCTTCCAAAAAATTTGGTACACTAACTTTATCTGGTTGGCGGGTAGTGCCATTCGCAACAGACTTTTTTGTTTTTATTGTTTATTGTTTTCGAGTAGTGATACCGAATGGTGCAAGTTGGGAGTCGGAGATGAGAGCTTAAAAAATATGACGGCGAAAATGAAAAAACATGAATGTTCTGCCCATCATATTTATGCGGCTGTTAAATTTAATCAAATAGGAAGTGTCAGGATCGATCATGCTCTCTCGGAAGCTGCACGTTTGGCGTCTATTAAACACAATGCAGATGTAGATCGAAATCGGCTAATAGTAAAAAGACTTATTTCCACAACTTGTTTTTTGGCCCGACAAGAGCTAGCATTCCGCGGGCACGACGAGTCTGAGAATTCGTTAAATAAAGGAAATTATTTAGAAATTTTAGACTTTTTAGCGGAGGAAGAATCACATATGAAAACCCACCTAATTAATTCTACTGTATTTAAAGGGACTTCATCGGACATACAAAATGAATTGATTGAATGTGTTACAGACGTTGTGAATGAATTAATTTTAAAGGAGGTAGAGAATGCTCATTTTATTTCCATCCAAGCGGATGAAACAACCGATGTTTCAATAGAAAGTAAATTGAGTGTTATTTTGCGATACGCGAATGTGTTAAATGGTGAAATTGAAGAAAGGTTCGTAGGATTTTATGACGTTTCGGAAAATAAAACTGCACAAGGTTTGGCAAATGTATTGTTGGGTGTACTAAAGAAATGGAAAATTGGGGAAAATAAATTAGTATGCCAGACCTACGATGGGGCCAGTACTATGGCCGGAAAAACTGGAGGCGTTCATACTATTATCAGACAAAAATATCCGCGTGCATTATTTATACATTGCTATGCACACCAACTAAATTTAGTATTGTTGTATGGTAGCAAAACTATAAAACAAGTAAAATTATTAGTGGCAAATCTAACTGCTTTTCACAGTTTCTTTAGCCGTTCAAGCAAAAGAATGGTTCTTCTCCGCAAAAGGGGGTTTAAGTTGCCCCATCCCAGTGAAACACGGTGGAATTTCCATTCACGTGGTGTCTCAACTATTCTTGCGCATTTTTTCGATTTGAAAGCCTCGATGCAGGATGTTTTAGAAAAAGATGGTTGGGATAGTAATACTATAAGTTTAGCGATTGGTCTAAAAAGAACTCTAAACGACATCAAATTTGTATTTTTGCTTCAACTTTACAATAAAATTTTTCAATACACATCTATCTTATTCGATATTTTACAATTGAAAAACACCGATGTAAGACGATGCAATATAGAGATGCAAAACTGTTTATCTTCCATAAAGAATTTGAGAAACGAAGAAACTGTACGGATGTGTGCCGAAGAAACTGAAAAATTATTATCTGAGAAAAGCAATATAAGCGTAGATGTTGACGAAGAAGGGGAAACAGAAGAAGATACCGAGAGCTTAAAATTAAAATTTAATGATAGACTGCTTACACAAATGAGAATTCTATCTTTTGAAATCCTTGACAATGTTATAGTAAATATGGAAAGCAGATTTCAAGAAATACATAAATTGGACTTCTTAGAGATTTTAAATGAAGGAAAATTTGAGTTTTATAGTGCTTCACAAAACTTTCCTAACAACATTCTAGAAAAACTAACGGACCTTTATCCCTTCTTCGACAAGTTAAAATTGAAAGGTGCACTTATGTTTATTTACGGGAGTGATGATAAAAAGATGTCGCCAAAAGAACTTTTTAAATTTTTAATAAACAATAATCTCAAAGATGTGTTACCCGAGACAGTTAAGTTACTATCATTAATTCTGTGTATTCCGGCCACAACCGCTTCTTGTGAAAGAAGCATGAGTACCCTGAAACGGATAAAAACGTATCTGCGTAATAGTATGACAAACGAACGTCTCTCAAATTTAGCCACGTTGGCAATTGAAAAAGGACTTGTTAAGACTTCTGCTTCTCAGCAAGAATTTATTTCAAGAACTATAGATGTTTTTGCAGAAAAGAAAACGCGGCGAATTGAATTGATATACAAAAAAATATAGGTAAGTTTTTTTTTCTCTTCAACCCCCCCCCCCCCTCACTCATTTAATTTAGGACAGCCTACCCTTAGCCTAAAACTACGCTTCGCCACTGCATACAACCAACCAGAGCATACACCAAAACATGACAATAAGTTACCAAGATAATGGAGGATTACATTCAGTGAATTCTGAGGTGAATTCCGATCGTAAGTATGTTTTATTTCTGTTGTCTATCAGATTAGTAAAAATTATAAATACTTTATGGCCATAATATTACTGAATATTAGAAATTTAATTGAAAATTCTGTACTATGCTAATTCCAACAGCCTTATTATCAGTTGCCGTACATAAATTATTATAACCCAAATATAAATAGGTACTTACCAGTTTTCATTTGGAGTTTATTATAATTAAGTAAATGCTTATTGCGAGAACTGCTTTAAAGAACTACAGTAGGAGAGAGAAGCAACCACCTTTTCAAAGTCCATCCATACAGATTTACATTTTGTTAACAGTTCCATCTCAAAAAGGTGGTCCAGTGAATACATCCCGAACACTCCTTCAGGAACGCACTACTAGGTGTTCACAAGAATCGCCACTGCCTCGACCACAGCATTCAGGAGGTATTGAATAATGTTTATAGACCGCTTCTATTTCTGTATTTTTGCTGTTTGTTGCAGTATATGTTGATAATTCATTCAGTTTACTGAAGTATACTGTTTCCAACAATAAATATTTGAAACATCAACAACAGGTTTTACATGAATTAGATCGGAAACTGAATTTGTTGTCATCCCAACAAAATATTGGCATTGATGGCCCTGTTGAGACGCAAGAATTTAAGGATTATGCGGATACTTGCTTACCCATTCAAAGTGAAGATGGACTTGTACAGGCAAATAAAAGGTTATCTGAAAATGAGGATTTCCGAAATTACATACATGGTAATAACTCATACATAGGTACTTACTAAGGTATTAGTTTTTTAATTATTTTATCTTTGTAGATTAAGGAATGGGCATCTGAAGGTGGAAGTACACCCAGAGAATGCATAAGAAAAATTTTACCTCTGTATTATCAGACAACCTTGCCCTTGAATTCAGTTACCATGGACATAAAACAGAAAAAAAATCTCCAAGCATTCAGCTTTGAATAGAGCTATAATAGGTAAGTTGTTATATCTTTATAGACAGTTTGACAGTTTTTGACATGTCAGTTTATTAAGTGAGTAATTTTAGTGCATTGTAGGTGCGTTTATGCGTAGACTGTGGAATAATGCCAAAAATTTACAATAAAGCTGAATACGCGGATATTGTGTTTGTCTATGGGTACTGTGACGGTAATGCGCGCGCTGCAGTAGCTGAGTACGCCAGCAGATTTCCTCTAAGAAGATTGCCCCACAGGTCAGTATTTTCCAGTACGTTTCAACGTCTAAGAGAAAGAGAATCAACTTCATTGCAATCGCGAACAGACGGTATTTTCAGAGTGTCTTGGGGCAAATAAGAAATGATGCTTCTTACTTTCGGAGGGTGATTTGGACTGACGAGGCAACTTTTACTCGTTCTGGTATTTTTAATCAGCATAATGCTCATATTTGGGGACACGAAAATCCTCATGCTATAAAAATCAGCAAGTTTCAGCATCAATTCTCGTGCAACGTTTGGATGGGATTATGCGATGAGTCACTCATTGGCCCGTATTTTCTGCCTCCACGGCTTAATGGTCCGGCTTTACTTCTTTTCTTGGAAAATGATTTTGAAGCAGTCTTAGATGACATGCCTCTAGTTACTAGAGCAAACAGATAATTCCAGTTAGATGGATGTCCCGCTCATTTCACTCTACCAGTCCGACGATGGCTGCATGACAATTTTCCGGAAAGATGGATTGGTCGCGGTCAAGACTGCCCCCGTCCTTGGCCTGCGCGCTCCTCGGATTTGACTTCCTTAGATTTTTTTGTATGGAGTACAATGAAGAGCAAGGTTTATTCTAAGCTTGTAAACGACGAAGCTAGTCTCAGGGAAAGGATTGTTGAAGCAGCCCAAGAAATCACATCAGCAGAGTGCCGCGCAGCTGCACAATCTGTCGTCCGTAGATGCGAAGTTTGCATTGAAAATGATGGTGGCCATTTTGAGCCATTTTTATAAATTTTTGAAAATTAACTGCTGTTTGACGACGCATTTTCTTCTCTTTCTTTGTCTATTTGTTTCTAATAAAGTTGTTGTTATATCGAAGAGTTTTTTATAATTTCTTTTTTATTTTTGTCCAAGCCTACTAAACGCTGTAGCGCTCTTAGAAAGCATTTTTGAGTACACATTTATATGAACTTTTTTTTATAAAAATCAAATTTCCTATGCATGGTTTACGTATGGCCGATTAACCCCTACTCACCCTGTATAATATAAATTTGTTAATTATATGTATTTCATAGAAGCTGTTAAATTTGTCGTTGAAACGACTACAACAAAGCAAGTTGAATTACAAATTGCGATATGGCTAACAAAGGCCCTAAGAAAAATGAGAGCAGCGGAAGAGGATGCTGCCCATACATAATCATGTTTAAATTTTACTTTTAAAAAATACGCAAATATTGGCCATTGGACCAAAAAATGTACGTATAGTTTTATGATTTAGTAATAACTATAGCTTGGTTCGGAAATTGTAGATAGTGACTCATTATTGTAAACAGAGCTCTGTGGGGAGCGAAAGGTGCGGGACGACCTATTTGCCATTGAAAATCGGTGGTCACGCGCCCTCGCTACCCGCATTGGTCCTGTTTCAAAAATGAATCACTATCTCCAATTTCCTAACCAAATCATAAATTAATTTTTAAATAAATTTGGTAATTTTCAGACACACAGGAATTTTGGGAGTGCGGTAGACATTTGTCTGTTTGTAAATATTTCAAAACCTGTAAATGATATTAAATTGTTTTTGTTTGCAATCAGTTCTTAAAATATAAATCTACTATTGCTGTTTTGAATTTTATTAAAAAGTACAGAAACAATAAACCGGAGTCGTACCATGTCATAATTTCATAAAAAATCATAATTTTGTCTAAATGTTCTAAAATAGTCTTAATTATGGTATATAAGCGTCATAAACTGTTGATATTTTTCTATTTCTGTGTAATAATGAGCTTATTACAGTAAGAACAAGATTTGTGTTGTAATATGTACTATTGTGACGTTATTTACTGAACTCCACAATATAAATACTCCAGAAAACTTTTGGCTGTACCGAGTCGCCATTTCTAGCTAATCTTGTGCATTCGAATTTGACGTCAATTTTTTGCCAGCTAAAACATTTTCGAGACGACAGACTTAAAATGGTAACCAAAATTTCTTCTTTTACAGTGAGCAACAAAATGGCGTCACATGCAAATGCACGAGATTAGTTGAATTTTATATTTCTCATTTTGTCATAAAATACTCTTCTAAATTGTCATAAATTCAGCAGATGTATATGTCGTAGGCAAAAAGCAAACTTAGGCAAATAATCATTATCATCATATGCTAAGTGCCATGGCAAATAGCGATATGACTCAAAATTAACAGGATTTTGCTATCTGACTGGGGATTTCACATTTGCCTATAGCTGCATTGGTCATTTGACAAATGCCGGGATTAAATATAGGCAGATGTTATTTGACCAGGCAAATAGCGAACGGCACTATTGGAAGTCGCTCCGGCCTCCTGTCGTGCCCCGGGCCTCCATTCGACCAAAACCGGAAAGAAAAACTATATTCTGCCGTTGTTAGGACGTATGCGTATTTCCTATGATGTATTAGGCCAAACCAGTTTCTCTTTCCGGTTTTGGTCGAGCGGAGGCCAGGGCCGGAGCGACTTCCAATAGTGCCGTTGGCTATTTGCCTGGTCAAATAACCATCTGCCTAAATTTAATCTCGGCATTTGTCAAATGCCCAATGCAGATATCGGCAAATGTGAAATCCCCAGTCAGATAGCAAAATCCTGTTAATGTTGAGTCATTTTGCTATTTGCCATGGCACTTAGCATACAAGTTTGCGTTATGCCTACGACATATACCGGGTGTACAAATAAGAAAGTTCGGCGGCCGTATATCCGTAACCGTTTGCCCTAGAACTTCTGGAAAAAAATATTTAAGATAAAATTGGCCACGAGAAATTGCTGGAAATTATTTTTAAGTTCGTAGATTGGCCGCTAGGGGGCGTAAGGAGAAAAATAATTTTTTCCCTGAAAAATCACCAATAAAGGGGTATCAAAAATAATTTTGTTGAATTCTACTGAAAATGCTGAATAACTTTCGTTTAGGATTTTTTGCTCTAGCTCGTCAAATTATAATATAATTTTCACCTCTTTTTAGCAGTATTAAAAAAACTATATTATTCCATTCGAATTTTTCAAGATAAACGCGAAAATAGCTTTGAATGTAAAATCGCGCCCTCTACCGGTGGCCACGAAATTCGAAATGACTTTATTTAACTTTCGTTTGATAGAACAAGGAAAGCTCTTCTCAAGAAGCTCAAGTTTGTCCAATTCCGTTGAACCAAACCGGAGTTAGAAGCATTCTTTCATCTCAATGTTTGTCCGCCCATGCCATCTCTATTTGACGAGGTAGAGCAAAAAATCATAAACGAAAGTTATTCAGAATTTTCAGTAAAATTCAACAAAATTATTTTGATAACCCTTTATTAGTGATTTTTCAGGGAAAAAATTATTTTTCTCCTTTGGTGTAGCCCTTACGCCCCCTAGCGGCCAATCTACGAACTTAAAAATAATTTCCAGCAATTTCTCGTGGCCAATTTTATCTTCAATATTTTTTTCCGACCTTTCTTATTTGTACACCCGATACATTGCGCTCCACTTTGTGAAGTATTTTTCAAGCTGCAATTGCTTCGCCGTACCCCTGGACCCCCCGATTCTTAGTAAATTGGTGTGTCGGGCTCTTAAACTAATGAGAAATAAAATACACAATTAAAAATTCATGTTTTTGTGCACTTTAAATAACAATTGTTGATAAAATTAAAAACTACAGACTAGAAAAAACTATAAATAATAAAATTATACGTACTTTTTGGAGCCGTAGTGTAATGTAGTTTTGTCAGAGGTATGAGAGTAGGAGAATGAGCTTCGAAGACTGTACATTCAATTGTTTACAGTTTGTACTTTTGTTAAAATAAGACCTTTAAGTTTTTTCGTTCGTTTGCTTTTAATTTTAGAAACTGCCGAATGTTTGCATTGCTTATACGTTTGTAAGATTCTTAATTTAAAATGGTTACATTAGTTTTTCCCTTTTTTTATTGGGAAAATGTACCTTGTGAAAGGTTGCGCTACTAATTGACAATTTGGTGATGAGATGTTAAAAAATGGTTGGAAGCTTTGGTGTGCTGATTCCTCACAAAATTTAAAGGCAAAAAGTGTATATCACAGAGTAAGTACCTATATGTCATCAGAATAGTTGAAAATCAAAAGCCAAATGAATTACATTTAAATTTACCTACTCTCCTTATGCCCATAATAACGATATTTACATTTACAGTATCATTTTTTATGATGACTCATAAATACAAACGCCAAATTTCATTTTATCATGATTAAGGAATTTGGAGATTTTAATCATAAAAAGTTTCTTGTAGTGAGGATGTTTGAGGGGCCATAACTTCCGAGAGTATGTTTCTTTTAGGTCGTATTCGTATAAATTTTTAGCGTAAAAATTTTGTCATGCATCAGCACCCGAAGTTTTAACATCGATTCAATGAAACTGTATATTTTGTTATATCTGATTTTTGTTTTTTTACTATTCGAATTTTAATTTTTGTTATGCTTCTATACAAGATTCGTAATAGGCACTTACCTGCCTAAGTAAAAATAAATTTAAAAATATCTTGATATACAAGTAGTATCTATTATTCTGTTTTCCTACGCCTACTGCATAGTGATTCGGATGATATGAAAAAAATGTTTTTGGTCTATTTGTATGAACATGGGTTCGTTTAGCTTACTGAAAAATTCTCAAGTTTGTATTTCGCATAGGCGTTCCAGATACGTGAAACGAGATCAACCAAAGAATAATAACTTCCTAAGAAAATATTATTTAAAGTATTTGGGAATAGGTATTGTTTTTTAAGTGCCTGCAGTGCAAGGTGGAACATCCTTATAAAATTCAGGACGATCTTATTCTTTAGCATAAATTCCATTCAACTTAGATCATCCCACACATCCAAGACCATGACAGAACGAAATTCTGGACACATACTTTATCTATTCAGTGTGGCATCTTCAGGGTTTGAAAATAGTATCTTCAACTCCTGAATATGTCAACAAAACCATATTGAGAATTTTGTTCTGTACGGGTCTTGTATGAAGGGTGACCTAAATTCAATGAAATTTACGTCAGAGAACAGATAATCCGTGATTATAGTTGCGAATAATCTATGATGCACTGTAGATTTTCCAAAAAGCAATTCTTGTTTATTCCAAAATTATTTAAGGAATAATCACCTGCTGCTATGATTATTCCTAGCATATCTGTGAATATTAGTTCCACTATTCCTTGGTTATTCAAAAGAGGAGATTTTAACATTCCAGGAATATTTTTGCAGCACATTTAGGAATATTCCTATAAATGTGCCTTGGTTATTCAAAAGGAGGACATTTTCATATTCCAGGAATATTTTTGGAGCACATTTAGGAATATTCCTATAAATGTGCCTTGGTTATTCAAAAGGCGGACATTTCCATATTCCAGAAATGTTCCGGGATATTCAGATTATCTGGTATTGTTCTAAGATTATTTCAATCTTCCTTGGGTATATTCCTGTATGTTTCTGGAATATGACGGTGCTATCTGGGAATGGGAGCATGCTCTCAATTTTTGATAGACAAGCACCTCAAAAGACTTCGCGTGTGACCAGGAGGAGTGCACCGTAGTTGACGGATAATCTGATGTTCATGATGCGGTTACGTGGCAAAGCTCTTGAACGCTACAAGAAAACGCGAAACCCTGTACAGTGGGAATACTACAAGTCTCTGCGAAATCTGGTTAGTTCTGAGGTGGTGAGAGAGAAGAGAGCTTATTTAAAATACCGTATTTCTATTGTTGGTAAGCATAATATAAGAACTTAAAATGATGGGTACAAATGTCAAAATTAGAAATAGCTTCCTTCCTCCACACTTGAGTTCTGTTAATGATATAAATAACTTTTTTTAAATACACTGAACAGAGATTTTCGACCAGATCCCCATTTAATTAATAACTATAGGAATAAAAAATTGGTTTCGGGAACTATGTAATTTCTATTTACAACCGATGCAGAAATTCTTACAATAATAAACTCAATAAAATCTAATGCAAGCGGACATGATAATATTTCAGTCAATTTAATCAAACTTTGTATGCCCGTAATTCTTCCAGTATTGACACATATTATTAATTATGCAATAGGTCACAGTATATTTCCTCATGTTTGGAAGATGTCGTTAATTAATCCTATACCTAAAATTGCTAATCCGGAGAATTTAAAGATGTTAGACCTATAAGTATTTTACCAGTCTTATCTAAAGTGTTGGAGAGGGTTATGGCATCTCAATTATTGTCGCATGTTAATGAATATCAACTTATTCTCCCCCTCATCAATCTGGTTTCCGACATGGCTATAGTTGTGAAACAGCCCTTGTGAAAGTTGATGATATTGTTAGGCCTTTAGATGAAAACAAGTTTTGTTTATTGATACTTTTAGATTTCTCTAAGGCATTTGATACGTTAAATTTTGAGATTTTGACATCTGTACTATGCCACATTGGTTTAAAACAGAGTTCTGTTAATTTCATATCCAGTTATTTGACGGGGAGAACTCAGAAAGTCAGAATTAAAGACCAATTTTCCGAGGCGGGTGACGTTTTGTGCGGTGTGCCTCAGGGTTCCATTCTCGGACCTCTTCTATTTTCAATATATACTTCTGTGCTGCCTACAAATTTTGAATTTTGTCAGTATCACATGTTTGCCGATGATACGCAGATATACTACTCTTTCAGTGGAAATGAGATTGATCTTGCGCGTCGGAGAATTTTGTAAAATAGCCGAAGATGCTCTGATTATTAACCCAAAAAAATCTAAAATAATTCTGTTTGGTAATACATCATGTGGTGTGGCTAGAGATGAGGTTCTTGGTGGGCTGAGAATATCAATCAACAATGAAATATTAGGTTTTACGGACAGTGCTAAGAATCTTGATTATAAACTTAAATTTAATGAGCATATTAAATATTTGGTTCAAAGGGCATTCATGAATTTGAAAATTGTTTATGACATCAGGAAATTAATTGATTACAATACTAATATTCTTTTATGTGAATTGTTGGTTCTTTCACATTTTAATTATGATTCTTACGTATATTATGGACCATGTTTAGATAAAAATCAGATCAGGAGAGTGCAGGTTGTGCAGAATTCTTGTCTTCGTCTTATATTTAGTATTCGTCGTCGACAGCATATAACATACAAGCTTCAATCTATACCTTGGTTAAACATGAAGTGCCGCCGTCTTTTGCACTCTTCTTGTTTTTACCATAGGATTATCATCACTCATCCCCCCCATATCTTTACAACAAAATAACTCTGATGTACACAATGTAAACATCCGTCGTAAATATGTTATCTCTATGCCCTTGCAGAGACTTTCGTTTTTCAAAAAATCTTTTTCTCATGATGTTTGCATTGTGTATAATAATAATATTCCTGCTGGATACAAGATTTTATCGCTGGAAACATTCAAGTTTCATATGCGGCATTTTCTGTGTTACGGAAATTGATTTTCTTAATTTTCTTAATTTTTATAATTTTCTCTTTTCTTTTTGTGTCACCTTCTATGGTTTCACTCATTCCATTTCATGCGGACCCGATACCACTTTCGCATTCTTCGTGCTGCTGTTTGTTTCACTATTTTATTTTTTTATTCTCGTGAATATCTTTCGTTTCTTTTTTCGTATACTTGGTTAAGTGGAAGAACAGATGTGGACCTTGTGTCAACGAGCTGAACTTACCCATTTCGGCTAATTTTTATTTTCCAATTTTTCATATAGATATGAGTATTGTAATTATATTAAGATGAATAGACATATTATTATTATTATTCGTTGATAATTCGATAGGCAGGGAAGTACTTGGAAACATAACTGACGCAACTATAAATGATAACAATGATGATGACTTCATAGAAAGAAAAAAAAGAACATGGCACTACTATCAAAAGAAAAACTGCTAGTGAAAGACCATTACACGGAAAGGCCTATATTGGATATAAAATTAATGATCAGACTGTTCTCCAGAACGTACTTAGACCTGAGAAAACTATCAAAGCCAGATGCCACCATAAAGTGCCTCAAAGAATAAAACCAAAAACACTTCTGTGCAAACTTATATCCGATGGCAATAGAGCGCACACGTTTAAAACGTTTTGGAATCTCGGCTCGTGGGCCGAAAAAAGTGTTTGTTGTGGGTTTGGTCGATACTCGTCATATACGGAAAAGGCGAAAGTGGAAAACGAAAACAAGCCAGTCAAGAGACCTAAAGGCCACGACTACTACCTTAAAGATAACAAAGGGACACGCTTAAAAGTATGTCGCGTCATGTTTTTGAACACGTTAGGTTTGGGAGAAGACGCACTTAAGCGATGGACAAAATATTATGATAATATGGAAGAAACAGGTGGGACAGCTGATTCTGCTTCCGAAGAGAAGTCTTTTGAAGAAGAAACAGTTGTCCGAAATTAAGAAAAACGAAAAAATAAAAATCGTTAAAGAACATCTTGCCGAAAGTCCCCTTTCATTAATGCAGAGCATCCTCTAATAAACAATATGTAGATAACACGTTTTTGTTAAAAAATCACGTTTGGTGTCTTTAAAGCATGGTGTACTGACAATCAAAAGCAAGAGGTAAATTCCAAATTGTTCAGAGCCGTTCTAAAAACTGAAAACGTTGCCGTACATAAACCACGGAAGGATCAGTGTGACGTGTGCGTAGGATTCAAAAGTGGTAACATATCGGAGAAGGAGTACAAAGCTCACAGCTAAAAAAGAAGCTGGTCGAGAGGCTAAAATAAAGCTAAAAGAAAGTGTAAGTGACGAACGTTTAGTCATTACTATGAAACTCCAAAGTATCTTAACATGTCCGAAGATACTGGCATCCCGAAGTTATTACAAAATGAAATTACAAGTTCACAATTTCACTATATAAGCACTAAAAGATAAGAAAGTAACACTGTACGTACGGCATTAGGCTAACGGTGGTGTTACGGCTAACGAGTTCATTACTAATTTACCGGACAATTTCAAAATTATTGTGATGATTTCAGATGGGTGTAATTATCAAAATCGAAACAAAACTTTCTCTAGTGTGCTTAGTGATATAGCAAAGGAAAGGAATTTAATTATTTAGCAGTTATATTTAGAAAAGGGTCATACTATGATGGGGGCGAACTCTGTGCATTCTGCTCTTGAACACTACTTTCAATTACATTACACGCATGAGACTGACTCGGCCAAAACAGCCATACGATATAAAAAATTGGACTTTAGAGTTTCTTTAAAAAATACGAATTGCCATCTAATTTTAATTCCATTATACCCGGAAGAAAAGTACGTGATCCTGTGGTAACTGATATCAGACAGATTAAGTATTCGATCGATAGGAAGGTATTGTTTTAGCTGGATTATTCTGAATACTACCGAATCGTCGTGAAAATAAACCATTGGCGAGGTATGAAACAAAGCTTTTCCAGCAACCACCCCCAATAAGTGACGATAAATACAAGAATCTGCAAGAGTTGAAGTTAGATATTGACAGCGATTATCATTCTCTTCCCCACGAAAACAAGAAAAAAGATCGCTCTTCAGTTTAATTTACTAATTAATTATTAACTTAATTTAACTGTTAGTTTAATTGTTAGAATTTATTAATTAATTGTTAGTTTAATTTATTCTTAGTTAAATTTATTAATTAATTATCAGAAAAAAGGTTGTTCACCAGTGTCATTTATTAATTAATTGTTAGTTTATGACATTTTTACTTGTGCAATTGTATGGTTCATGAATAAAATAATCGAATGTGCATTAATATGGTTTACTTGTTATTTTGTATTATCTCCTATGTGTTCTGAGGTTTTGAAATATCTACAATGCGTATAACGGTGTCGCATACAATTCCTACAATGTGCAATTTAATATATAATATATATAATTTCAGATAAAATCTTGGTTATATTAAGCCAAAAGGACATTACGAGAAGGCATCATGCAAAAAGTTTCACTTTTATTTCATTATTGCTTTAAAAAATCCGTTTTTGGAGTGTACTGTAAAATTATATTTTTTTCAAATTAGAGGTATTAACAGCCCAACGACGATATGAATATGCGAACCGGACGAAATTCGAACTCGTGAGCAGCATTTCTGGGTAGTTGTATCTAGGACTGGGTTTACGTATCCATATCGATACGATTAGTCATATCGACATACCAGTACGCATTTTAACAAAATATAGATATATTGAGTATCGATATTCCGATTCGTACCGACATTCTGATACGTATTGCTATCCCGGTAAACGATTTATCGATAAGCATCGATATTATCTGTGTCGTATATCGATACGCAAATTTGTTGTATCATGCGTGTAGGTAACTGTAGTACGGAAAAGTTCTAATTTCTCACAAGTGTAAAGAGTCGAGGCACGACACAGAGTTGACCGCGGCAATCACACGAGTGTTACGCACTTATATAACTTATACCTATAACTTTTGTGTTGAATTAATGCAAACTTTTAGACCTAAAACATGGGTGCAATGTGCAACTACACAATTGCATACGTCAACTACATTTTTCAGTAAATTTTATGACTGCGCATGTGCAGAGTGCGAAATAATTTTGTAGTTTCCCACGGGCGACATATGAGAAAGAATTACCTCTTACCGTTTTACCTACCAATTTTCTCGCGGTTGATGTAGCCATGCATGGGAAATATGAGTCCTAGAAAACCAATTTTTCTGCGTCAGATACAGTTTTCATTTAAAATTACAATATATAGTCTGCACTGCTTTTTGTTCTACCTAATTCGTTATAGCTACGCAAACCTATGTATTTGCTTAGTACAACCAAAATTCATATTCGAAGAAAATTAGTGATATTTTCTGGAAAAGAATACAACCTGGCCGTTTTTAAGGAGATTCACTCCTCTTTACGTTTTTCAGCCTCACGAGTTAATAATTTTCAGTCTCAAGATACATTTAAATTTGCAGCTGATGCAAAGTACTTGATGCGACTGTAAGTACATATCACGATGGAAAAATTAGTTGATGCCGACCAATAGAATACTTTCCCACCAACGCTTAGTGCAGTGCGGAACACTTCCGAATCTTATGCCAACGGGTACCAGATTTGACATATGTCAAATTTAACGAATTTAGAAAAGAATAGTGTGAATTTGCACTTAAAAGCTAACGGTGTTTCACGTACGATTTAACAATTTTTTATATGGTGCCGAAACCCGGGAAGATTGAATCGTGAAACGGGAATCGGTGAAATAACGTGGTGTTCGGAAAGTAAAATTTCGGAACAATTTCAGGAAAATCGGAACGTGATTCATAAAAATATTAAAAAACTAACGAACAATAGAACGCACCGCGAGAAAAAGTTGCCGTATGCAAATTACAAAGCTGTTAAAAGCTGCGAGTGATAAACTATCGAACGAAAATGAAGACATTAACGAATTAATAGTGATTCGCGATAGAATAAAATCCGCTAACGAACTATTAGAACGTGCTAACGATAAAATGGTGTCTGTGTTGCAAGAAGAAGAATATGAAGAAAACTTCAACAAAGTTTTGGATTATGCAGATCAAATAACGGATATGCTGTCCAGGTTGCAAATCCGAATTAACAAAGCGTCTGGGCAAGAAGGTGGTCGTAGCGACTGCAGTAATCGCAACGTACAACAGGCATCAGCTAAAAATTTACCTGAGGACTTAACACGTAAGAGTAACGTTAAATTACATAAATTGGAACTCCGAAAATTCAAGGGAGAATTAGCAGAATGGACTTTGTTTTGTGAGCAGTTCCGAACCACAGTTCATGAAAATGATTCTTTGGATGCTGTTGCTAAATTTAGTTATTTAGAACAGTCGCTTATCGGTAAGGCTGCTGCAACAATTAGCGGTCTAACGCCATCGGAAAATTCGTATAAAGACGCGATCGATTTATTGAAGCACGAATACGGGAATAAACTGTCGACAACGCCAGTCAAACACAGAATTGATGCCGAAGGATTACGTCATTTGTTCAACATAACATCTTCTATTACTCGTAGTCTAACGTCCCTAGGAGTAAACGCAAAGGAATATGGAATGATGGTTAAATCTGTGATTCTCAATTGCATGCCGTACAGCATAAAAATTGGATATCACAAGCAACATCCTCACGATATGGAACACCCGGTAGATATCGCAGAACAAATAAATGTTTTGTTAAATTATTTGAAGGTTGAAGTTGAGTCGATCGAAGTTTCACAGTCGCCAAATGTAAAATTAAACGATATCAATACAAGTAGGCACCGAAAAAGCGAGAAAAACCAAAACAATCGCAAATCGAAAGATGACACATATACCGCTGCTGGTTTGCTGACCACTGTTAATGAATGCTTATTTTGTAAATCACGGGAGGGAACACGATTCGGAGAAATGTAATAAGGTAAACGTAACGCTCCAGCAAAAGAAAGACATCTTAAAGAAAAATAATCGGTGTTTTCGGTGCACAAAACCGAATCATAATTCCAAATTTTGCAGAAATAAAGTTAATTGCTAAAGATGCAAATTTAGGCATGTAACTTCAATGTGCGATCCGGATTTTAAACGAGATAAAAAAGAAGCTTTTACAACATCAAATAATTTAGTTTCTAAAGATGAAGATAACGAGCAAATATATTTGCAAACGGCCAAGGCTTATGCTTTTAATTGTAATGCTCCAAACAAAGAAGTATTTATTCGATTAATTCTTGTTGGAGGATCTCATTTATCGTATATAAGTGAAGAATTATCACGTAAGCTGGGTTTAAAGGTTATCGGAGGTCGTAATTTCGCACTCATGCCATTCGGCAGTAAACAAAGAAACAAACCCAAATGGTATAACAAAGTTGAATTAAAAATAACTTCTCAATATGGAAACGAGCAAATTTACTTAAAAGCGTTTGTAGTACCGGATATTTGTCTTGATTCTTTTATAACGCCCGGTATTAGTCATCCAACGATATATACTTTGAATATGGCCAATATTTCAATTGGAAATGTACCTACAGAAGGTGAAATCTCATTGTTAATTGGATCAAATTATTATTGGAAAGTAGTAACCGGTGAATTTATTCGCTTAACAGAAGAATTAACGGCGGTAAATACAAAATTAGGCTGGACCCTTCAAGGTCCTGATATTGGTACGGGCGATGCAACAAACGTAAACGTAAGCATTGCGTCTGCATTACATGACCAAGTTGATGATAATGAAGATAACGTAAACATAAAACAGTTCTGGGATTTAGAGACAATCGGAAATAACTTTACGGCTGATTTCGTCGACAATAAATTAAGAATGAGAGACGGTCGGTTTGAAGTATCGCTTCCGTGGAAAAGCAAGTGCGCTTTGGACAATAACTTTGAAGGTGCGTACTCCCGAATGAAAAGCCTAACGTTCAGACTTTTGAAAAGCTCTCGATTAATTGAGTATGATAAAGCAGTGCGAGAACTTTTGGACAACAATATCGCGGAAGAAGAAGACATATTACATGCCGCATCGGCCTGTAAACCGCCAGGACAGAACAACGACTAAAATTCGGGTAGTGTTCGACGCGTCAGCTCACGCGAGTGGGTTTCCATCTTTAAATGAACTTCTTCACCCTGGTGAAAATCTAGTGCAAGATCTTGTGAAGATTATGTTGAACTTTCGTGTCGGAATTATAGCTATTTCCGCCTATATTGAAAAGGCATTTTTACAAATAAAATTAAACGAACTCGATCGTGATTGTCATCGTTTCTTGTGGTATAAAAATCCTATTACTAATATAAATTGTCTACCACCTACAGAAGAATATCGAATGACAAGGGTAACTTTTGGGGTAACAAGCAGTCCCTTCTTGTTAACGGCCACATTAAGGAAACTATTTTCTACTGAGTTTCCTTATTATCCAGACTCTGCGTATCGCCTAATGAATTCATTTTACGTGGATGACTTAGTTTTAACGTTAGATTCCCTAGAAGAAGCATTTAAAGCATATAATGAATCCAAATGCATTCTTGGAAAAGCGGGGATGAATCTACGCAAGTGGCATACAAATAATCGTCAATTGCAAGAATACATTGACGAGAAAGAAGTAACGAATAATGTCCAAGAATGTCCAAAGATTTTGGGTCTTTTTTGGAACGCTTCTAACGATCATTTAGGTGTAGATTTATCTTCGATAATTTCGTTTGCTAATAAAAACAGATGCTGTACGAAAAGAATGATTTTACAAGCTGTTGGTAGAATTTATGATCCCTTATGTGTTTTTGGACCATTCACCATAAAGGCAAAGATTCTTTTACAAGACATCTGGAAACTAAAAGTTGATTGGGATGCTGAATTACCGTCAGAACATTTGACTATTTGGAACAAATGGTGTAATGATTTGACAAACCTAGTTTCTTACAGTATTCCAAGAAATGTTGCAACTAGCGTGACATCAGAAATCGAGTTTTATATCTTTTCGGATGCCAGTAAAGCGGCATACGGTGCTGTCGCTTACATACGAGAAATCTTATCGAATAACGTTCGAGCAAATTTTCTAATTGCAAAAAATCGTGTTGCGCCACTAAAAGGGCAGAATTCTAATGCAGATTTGACGTTACCGAAGCTGGAATTAACTGCCGCATTGTGCGCGTCAAGATCGTTGAAAATGTGAGCTTAAAATTTCGAAATGTGAATTTATGGATTGATTCGAGAATAGCGCTCTACTGGATTACCGGTAATGTCACGAAGTGGAAGACGTATGTTTATAATCGTGTAGCCGAAATACAAAAATTAACAAAAGACTCTGTATGGCGGCATTGCCCTGGTGACATGAATCCGGCGGATTTTTTAACGCGCGGGGCGAGAGTAATGAATTTGTGAAAAACGAACATTGGATTAACGGGCCAGAATTCTTATTGCGTTTGGGTGATGAAGACTGGTTTATTGATAGAGAACAAAGTGATTATGTTATAAACGCATCATTACTTTGTGCTGCTGCGCTAGTTCGAGCGAAGTAATTGAAACGCGGAAAACGGAATCTATTTTTAATCTAGGAAAATATGAACATTTTGAGAAATGCTTACGTGTAACGGCCTACGTGAACAGAATATTTCAGCGAAACAAAAGTTCTTCCCTGACGTTAACGTCCAACGAACTTGAAAGATGCTGAAATTTACTGGGTTAAGGTAACTCAACGGAAATTCTTTAGTCAAGAAATTGAAAATCTAAAGAAGAATGGTATGGTCGATAAACGTTCGTCAATTTATAAACTAACCCCTTTTTTAGACGAAAATGGAATAATAAGGATGAAAAGTCGTCTTCAAGATTTTCCACAAGATATCGCAAATCCTATGATTTTACAGAAAAAATCGCTACGTGCAGAAAAGTGGATATGGAAAATACACATTAATTATTTTCACAGTGGAATAAATTTAACTCTGTCTAAAGTCAGAAAACGTTATTGGATAATACAGGCCAGGCAGAAAATAAAATCAACAATAAGCAGGTGTGTAATTTGTAAGAAATTGAGAGGAAAACCTGGGCAAGAAAAATTTGCACGCTTGCCTTGGAGCAGAGCTGTAATAGCAAATCTTTTCGAAAATACTGGAGTACATTTTTCTGGGCCATTATACGCTTGGAGCGGAACTAAGGAAGAGAAAATAAAAACCTACATAATGCTGTTTACATGTGCAGTAACTCGTGCAGTACACTTAGAGCTCGTGTTAGATTTATCGACTGAAAGCTGCATTAAGGGAGCAAGAAGATTTATAGCAAGAGGAGTACCAATTGTAATTTACTCAGACAGTGCGAAAACGTATAAAAGAGCATCGTTAGAGTTGAAAAGACTATATGAGACCTTACAAAACGAGGAAGTTAACAATTTTATGGCAAGTCAACGCATAAAATGGAGATTTATAGTTGAACGAGTTGCATGGTGGGGTGGATTCTGGGAGAGAATTATCAAGATTGTCAAGGATGCATTAAAGTTAAGTTTAGGAAGAACCCTTCTTACTGTAGATGAGCTACAAACCGTTTTAACGGAAATCGAAGCAACAGTCCACTCTCTCCGTTAACGTACATTGACGAGGATAAAGATAATTTTACCATGCTGACTCCATCAAGTTTCCTCATGGGGGCACAAGAGCAACGATCGTGTTTGCTACCGGAAACAACCAATGCACACAGGGAAAAAGTCCTCATATTTTGGAAAGAACGTCAACGTATCCTCAAATGTTTTTGGAAAATTTGGGTTTCTGATTATCTGCAGCAATTAAGGACGGCTCATATTAATAAGTGCCAATCGTCAACGGACAAGTTTAAAGTTAACGATGTAGTTCTACTACATGAACAGGAAGCACCACGTTTGTGATGGAAAATGATAAAAATTACAGAAGTCTACCAAGGACGAGATGGAAAGATAAGGGCATGCGAGGTTCAATTGCCTAACAAAACAAAAATGGGAAGACCATTTCAGCTACTGGATCCCCTGGAAATTGGCGACGCCGCCGCCGCGCGGGAGGATATAGAAAATTATGAGCATTATTGGGTTTAGTGAGACGTGGCTTCATGGGGGTGTGGATAGCGCTGTTGTGTCCATTGCTGGTTACACGTTGCTCAGATCAGATCGACCTAGTAGGGGTGGAGGCGTTGGCGTTTACATCAATAATGAGACATTTGTAAGTTTTAATATTATAAGCAGCATTAATACGGAATATTTGGAGTGCATGTGGCTTGAACTTCTGGTGGGGGGCATGAAGGTCACTGTTGGTGTGTGTTATCGACCACCTAGTGGAGATTCTTTGGCGTTTCTCGGCTGCTTTGAGGATATGCTCACCGATGTTTACGCAAAATATGACAGTATTCTTTGCCTGGGCGATTTTAACATGAATCTGTACAGTCTCATTATTTACTGAAAATTCGCTGGCCGTGACTGAGGCGCTTGATCTGTATCAGCTGGTTCGTGAGCCAACGCGTGTAACAGATGTTTCTTCGTCATTGTTGGATTTAATATTTGCAGGTGAGGATGGAGTGGGAGGTGTTGAGGTGGTTGACGCACAAATTTCTGATCATTTTTTGGTTCGTTGTACTTTAGTATATAAGACGCCGCCACCTTCGTCCCCCTCCTTTTCTTACCGCACCTTGCGTAGTATTGACCCATTTCTTTTTCAAAACGATCTGGAGGCGCTGCCGTGGGACACTCTTTGTCGGGCAGACAGCATTGATGACAAGATTTCCATCCTGAATTCCTATATACTTTTTCTTTTCGATCTCCATGCCCCTCTTCGCATCGCTAAATCTCGATCTAAAAATTATACGCCGTGGATAACTGACACTATTCGGAGCATGATGAAGTTGAGAGACAAGGCATTAATTAGATTTAAACGTAGTGGTTTACCTTCTCATCAAGATTATTACAGGCAATTAAGAAATCTTGCAAATGCTGCGTTGCGTTCTGAAAAACGGGCATATCTCGACTTCAAGTTTCGTAGCTGTTCCGACGGGGACAAGTGGAAGGAATTCGCGAGGTTAAATATTTTAAAGCCTAAAGGTACAAGTTTGCCTGTGAGTTTGAATAATGTAAATGAGATTAATGATTATTTTGTAGATTCCTGTAAATCTAACGTAGCTCCCAGCACTGACTTGCTTGCATTTTACTCAAACAATGTAAAAAGTTATGTATCCGACTTGTTTTTATTTGTTCTTGTCGATGAGGGCACTGTTGCACGTTTGCTTAGGGATGTGCGGCCCACGGCGTATGGTAGTGATGATTTGAACGTGAATTTAATACTTTTTTGCTGTCCTTTTATTTTACCTTTCCTCACCCACGTATTTAACGAGTGCATCCTCAAATCTTATTTTCCCAGCGCATGGAAGCAGGCAAGAGTGATTCCTATACCTAAAATTTCTCACCCCACTGAATTCAGTCATCTTAGATCAGTTAGTATACTGCCGGTTCTATCGAAAATTCTTGAAAAGATTCTTGAATTACAAATACGTGCACACACTGATTCCTCTGAAACAGTCCGGTTTCAGGCGAGGACACAGTTGCGCCACTGCGCTTTCTGACATCACTGACGATATTTTCCAGGCTTATGATTGCAATAAAGTAAGTGTTTTAGTTTTTATCGATTTTTCAAAAGCATTCGATTCAATTAACCATACCTTACTTAACTCCATTTTGCATTACATTGGTCTTAGTCGCAGTGCGGTGGCGTTGGTGACCTCGTTCCTGAGTGGCCGGAATCAGCGTGTTGTCTATAATGGTGCAGCTTCCGTATCGCGATCCCTTACTCTTGGAGTGCCGCAGGGTAGTATTCTTGGCCCTTTACTATATACTATCTACACTTCTTGTTTCCATTCCTCGCTGCATCATTGTAGATTTCACTTTTATGCAGATGATACGCAGTTATATCATTCTTTCTGTGCCGAAGATGTGTTACATGCTGGCTGCTTGATAAACAGTGATCTTTCCAATCTGTATAACATATCTCAACAGCATTTATTAAAAATAAATCCCAGTAAGTCTTGTGCAGTTGTTTTTGGTAATGATATCCAAAGAAACTTTGTTTTGAATCAGTTAGTGCTCAGAATTGGGCCTATTGATTTATTATCGGTTGCGTTTTACCAGTCATGTTACAAATCTTTTGAGGAGGGCTTACATGGCTCTGAAAATGATTTACAGTCAAAGACATTTTTTAGGGGTCGGTACGAAGAGGCTGCTCTGTGACTCACTCGTGTTGTCGCATTTCAGCTTTTGTGACAGTGTTTATGGGCCGTGTCTCCTTAGCCGTGATTCTTGTAGGATTCAAAAGGTGCAAAATTCTTGTCTTCGGCTAATATTCGGCATCAGAGCGCGTGAGCACGTTTCTCATAAGTTGAGGGACGCCGGATGGTTGAATATGTATAACCTCCGACATTTCCACATGAAGTGTTTCTTCCTTAAGATCGCTAAGACCGGACTGCCGCCATACTTGTACGCCAGGCTGATATTTCTTGCTGAAGCTCACCACCATGATACCCGCCGAAAATCTATGATGTTGACGATACCAAGGCATCGGAAAGAGATCTATAAAAGGTCTTTTTCTTACAATATTGCAAATTGTCTTAATGATTTTCGAGATTCGGACTTTCTGATGTCTTGGTATGCGTTCAGGAAAAAACTCTATAACGAGCTAATTTCGCGGCAGTAGTTTTGAAGGCTGCACAAAACTGGTTTTAGTTTTCGTTAGCGTCGCTGTGGTCCCTCACTGTGCCCTTTTCCTTCTTTTTCTACTTCTTCTTCTTCTGCTTTCCCTTCTTCTTCTTTTTTTTTCTTTCTTTTGGCAGTTATTTGCATCTTCCTTTCTTTTCTTTTCTCTTATTCGTTCCTAGTGTTCTCTTACCCTGTTGCTCTCGCTTTTTTCTTTTCGGGTCGGTGTGGAAGATCAGGACCTTGGGGGACCTGTTTAATTCTCCTTGGAACTGAATACCGACCCATTGCCACTCAAAATGAAATAGTTTTATTGGTAACTGTAATATTCGTGTTAATTTGATTTGATATGGCAATAAATTTATTATTATTATTATTATTAATCTAAGCGGGCAGTTTTAGAAAATAAATTATGACATATCAAATTTAATGAATTCAGAAAAGAAGTTGTATATAAAGTTGAATCAGTGTGAATAAATTTACACTTAAAAGCTAACTGTGTTTCACGTACGATTTAACTATTTTTTATACTATCCGTAATTAAATCTATTACCTTTGCGGTACCAGGCTAGAAGGAAAAAAAGCCATTATTGCACTGTGCATTCTGATTCTGAATTTGCAGTTTGCTGTTCTTTGTTCTACTGCTTTAAAGCAACTGTGTTCGTGATTTGTGCTGTTGTTGGTAAAAAATGTGTTATTTTGTTTACAAGAGCAAAGAAATTAGTAATGGACCTACAAAACTAACTGTGTACATATACACCGATCCTGAAACTTGGAAGAAAGAGAAGCACAAAGCACTTTATTTTGGGCTGATCTGGAGGAGTAAGAAACGTGAACATCGCTGATCTACTTATACTTTGGTATTTTACGAGGGATTAAAACGTAAGCAAAATGTCTCTTAACAAATTCGTTTGTTTAATGTGCCCTTGGACGAGTACTTTCATTGAAAAATATAATCTGCACCAAGCTTTTCATAAGAAATTGCCTAATGCACGATTTAAATACCAATCTACAGAATGCAATCTGCAATTTACAAAGTACAACAATTTTAAAATGCATTTGGTGAGAAAACATTCTAGCAGAAAAAAAAACATCTACTCCTGCTGCAGGTGAGAATATGTTTCATTGCACGTGTCGTGAAGATTGTACTTTTGAGTGTTGTACATTTGAAGATTTAGCGCCTCACTTAATAAACCATATAAAAATGGATTAGCTATTAAATGTCCCCACCTCATCTGTATAAACTCAAGCATACAATACTCACATAGTTCACAATTCAAGTCCCACTTTTATCGAAGACATTACCTAAAAATACGTGAAAACTATTTGTTTCGCGGTCATTATGATACGAACATAAACATGGGTGGAAGCAATAAAATTATCAATTCTACATCCAATGAAACGTGCTTCTCAGACGATGGACGAGGAACTTCTGATTTAGAAGCTGATAACCCAGACGAACAAAAGCATTTTTTTGGAAAGCTTGGCTGCTTTATAGGTAACTTTGCAAACAAAACATTTTTTGAGTAATTCAGCTTTGCAAACTATCATTGACGGCATTTCACACATTACCGATATATCAAATAAGTCAGTTATTGCAACAATTTCATCACAGTTCAGTTTAAATGTGCCTGACGATATTATTCCCCATACAAATTTATTTCAAACGTTTTATAACCCAGCAAGCAGACCAATGAGGTCTGCATTTACGAGAAACAAGTATTTTAAGGAACATTTTAATTTTGTTCAACCTGTTCCTATTTATTTTGAAAATGATGTAGGTAATAAGTCTCCAAAAATGTATTACGTCCCAATTTTGAAAACTATTAAAACACTCTTAAACAATCTAACAGTGTTCAAGCATTTTGATGTAGGAAACATAAAGAAGTGTGTCGAAGATGATGTTATGAAGGTTGTACCCAGCAAACACTTTTGTGATGTAAACTTACATGTGTGACATCCCAAACAAAGCACATGGTTACATATCTCTTGGTACATCCTTTTGATGTCAGTATTACGTTTGAAACTGGTTGTTATGTGTTATTCATGTCTATGTTATATTCTTTTAGAATACCAATATTATGTCTCGGCAGTATGTAATATTCCAAATAGAGTAAAGGTATACAGTGTGAGTAAAAAGTCTGGAACTAATTCGATAAAAAATTCAGGATTCATTTCTGGAAAAAACGCTCGGACACGTCAAACTCATTTTTTTAAAGTGAATCTTTTTTGATAATTATATATTTTCGATGGTCATTTGATTTCGTACTGTGACGTCATCGTCCATTTTTTTTAAATGGCTCCCCATACTTTTGAAGTAGTAGTTGGATAGTGGCTGAAATTACGAATTCAATGATATGCCACAGTATGACATTGTCGTTGATATTTTTCGAAATAATCAAGTTTAAAGTGAAAACAAAAACTCTCAAAGAAAATGAGTTAGCCAAGGAATATTGACAGTTATTGATTGGAAACGAAAATCATTAAATCTCCAATTAAATTCTAACAGTTCAGCATTGTTTTGTGGATTTCCGTTTGTTCTCTACCCAAATCATGAAGATCCGGACTTACCAAACAATACTTTATGTTACCAACAGGATGATGCTCCTGCACACTTATGGAATTATCAAGACCAAATTTTCCCCAACAAATGGATTGGTAGGAGAGGTGCTATTGAGTGGCCTGCACGATTCTCCGACCTTACCCCACTGCATTTTTTCTTGTGGGGCTATTTTAAAAAAAGAAAAATTTATTTTAACTGGCCAAATACAATTAATGAATTACAGCAGAGAATCCGCAACGAAATTAGAGCAATTAGACCAGGCACCCACCGCAATGTTCTCCAGGAATTCGATTACTAGGTACTTCTGTATTGCCAAGAAGTGCCATGGCTGGTAATTTCAACACCAACTTAACTGTTATTTTTAGTTAATTAATGTTATTTTGTCCAATTTACGCCATTTCCAATCAACGAAACTGTCAATAGTCCATGGCTAACTCATTTTCTTTGAGAGTTTTTGTTTTTATTTTAAACTTGATTATTTCGAAAAGCATCAACGTCAATGTCATACTGTGGGCATATCACAGAATTCGTAATTTCAGCCACTAGCCAACTACGACTTCAAAAGTATGGGGCGCCATTTAAAAAAATGGATAACGTCACAGTACGAAATCAAAAGACCATCGAAAAACGACAATTATCAAAAAAGATGCACTTAAAAAAAAAAGGTTGACGTGTCCGATCGTTTTTTCCAGAAATGAATCCTGAATTTCTTATTGAATTAATTCCAGATTTTTTACTCACACTGTATATAATTCTGGATACATCCGGACCACACATATGTTACATAAAAATAGAACAGGTGAATCACGATTCATCTCTGTGTTACATAACATTGTTTCATTTCGTTACATGTACATCGCTGATGTATCATTCGATATTTATGTTGGCAATCACAATGTGATCTAAACATACCGACTACGATTTGTCCGACATGCCAAATTGCAAATTTCTGTGTTGTTTTGTCAATTATCCTCTATCCTCTGTGTAGTATTTCAAAATCAAAGAATATGAGTAAATTATGACGGTAAGAACGATTAATCACCACCGGAGATAGTAGTGAGTGACGTCATGTGACATTCCACGACTCGCGGAAAACTGTACAGTCGCAATAGCGGTTACTCGCGTAAAAGTATAACAAATATGCAAAAGAAAATATTAGAGGATATACATGTTCGACCGCGATCTACTTGAAATGCATGTGCAACTTGCATAGTTGCCAAATCTACCCGCTTTAATATACGGTAGTGTCTGCATCTTAGTATACAAGGGGTCGTTTTTATATTCCCGGACTAGGCATGAAAACAAAAGACTAGAGGTTTCCTTGCTTTTGAATACAGGTATTACACCGCTTTAATAACATCTTCAATCCGCTGTAAAAATAGTCATTCGGTTTCTCCACAAAATGGTCCTCAACAGCTGCAATAAGTTCGTCATTGTCCCTGAATTTTGTATCCCTGAGTGTTTTCTTGAGATTAGGAAACAAAAAATAGTCACTAGGTGCTAAATCTGGACTATAAGGCGGGTGTTCAATTTCTTAAGCCACAATCAGCAACAGCAGCTTTTGCAAGTCTTGACTTGTGCACTGGTGCATTGTCGTTTAGCAACAAAACACCTCTCGTCAGTTTTCCGCGTCTTTTCACTTTAACTGAATCTCTGAGGCGATGCATTAAGCTTGAATAATACTCTCCCGTTATTGTCCTACCTATCTCCAGATAATCAATCAGCAAAATTCCCTGACAGTCCCAAAAAATGGTTGCCATTATTTTTCCTGCTGAAGGGGTGACCTTAAACTTCTTGGGAGGGCTGGAGCCCTTAACATTCCATTGCATCGACTCCTGTTTCGATTCTGGATCATAATGATGCACCCACGTTTCATCTCCAGTGACAAGTCGGTCGATAATTAAATCTGGTTCATTTCCACAAAGCGTCAAGAATTGTTCACACGCCTCTACCCGAACCTGCATTTGGAATGGTGAAAGCATTCGCGGAACCCATCTTGCACTAACCTTTGTCATTCCAAGGTACTCGTGTAGAATTCTGAAAACCGTGGTTTCTGAGACTCCTAGTAAAGCTGCTAATTGCTGCTTCTTCAATCTTGCATCCTCCAATACCAAACACTTGGTTTTTTCAACAACATCTGAAGTGATCACGTCAACAGGGCGACCTGGGCGGGATCATCATCCAATGATTCTCGACCATTTTTAAACAGTTTTGACCACTCGCAAATAGTTGACTTAGAAAGACAATCATTCCCGTACACAACCAACATTTCTTCAAGAATAGTTTTTGGAGTTTTTCCTTGTCTGGTAAGGAATTTTATAACAGCCCGATATTCGATTTTATTCATTTTGATGCACGACAACACAAACTGACAGTTAATGAAATTAAACATGTTGCAATTGTTCTGTAATTTGGCATAGGGTAAACTACCCAATGATTGGCACTCTAAGGGAATCGTATTAATAAAACTAACTCTAAAATAATAAGGTGCATTCCATAAGGTTTATATGTATTTTTCCCGAATACCTATCAATTTAAGATGATTTATTTGAATTTTTTGTATCCATATCTTGACTGCTAAAGCCAAATTTAATTTAATTTGTTAAAAATTGCATTTTTCCGATTATTGGCACTCATACGCTATTTATTGGCATCATATATTTTCCAATTATTGGCACCAAAAATTTTGTGGAAAATCCTATCTAGGTAGGTAACTGAATATTAATACCTACTTTAAATGATTACCTACACTTCCATAATTAATGTTTTGATTTAAGTTCCTACCTAGGTATTTATATTTAAGATATAAAAACAGAATTAAAAAAAGCATTTATTTGAATCAAAATACTTACAAAATCATAAAAATGCGTTTTAAATTAGGTACCTAGGTACCTACCTAGGTACCTAAGTAGGTAGGTACCTAAGTAGGTACCTAACTTTAAGTTTTACTGTTGGGGTGCCAATGTTAGGAACAATAAAGTTAACGGCAATTCTATATTTCGGCACCGATGCCAATAATTAGATTTCTTAAGTTGTGGTTTCCAAATGTTGGCACCCTATAAATTGGTGCTAAATCGAAATTCTTATTACTGAAATTATGCTAAAACAAAACTATTAAGGTCACTAAAAGTGTGTAACAATTTGTGCTATATATAACAAGAATTACCATAGGTTACAAAGCGCTTTAACATTGCACTATCCTTACGAAAAACTTAAAATCTTACCTTGTTTGGTAACGTCACCACAACAAACACGCAAAACATCAGCCATACTAGTTTTAAGGGGCACGCGCAGTCGTTTACTAAAAAGGGGACATGTTGCCAAATTTAAAAAAAAATACATTTTTTTAGATATTTGACTTATTGTCTTTATTAATACAATTTAAAAGTAAGTGTGCCAATCGATGGTCGAGTGCCGGCATTTGGGTGTTTTACCCTACACGTTTCCAAAACATATGTGATTAGAAAAAAAATTAATGGAAAATTGTCTCAAAATTCAAAACAGCCCAGTCCGGGAATATAAAAATGGCCCCTCGTACTTTCGTTTAAGAATGTCGTTAGTTTCAAAGGCATCCACCAGCCGCGGTAGGTAGGTAGGTATCGCATATACATAGTTGGTAGTTTGGTATCCTCGGGCTGGGTGGGGTCGGCTCCCGTAGAGGTTAGTTTTCTTCTCACGTTTTTACATTATCTTGCAAAAAATGAGTGTGTCTGGTGCGAGGACAGCTAAGTGGTCTGTTTAAAAATGCGTTCTGTCAGTAGTCACGTAGAAGGATAGTGAAAACAAATAGCACAACAATGAGTGTTTATGCAACAATGCAAGAATTTTGACAGATGCACTTCAGGTAGATCTCTGTCGGATATGTAAATCCTCCTAGAAAATATAAGCAGGTTATGTTTTTGTTTCTTACGTTTTGTGCCGTTTGAATGTTTTGTTCCCCCTGATTATTTACTTGAAGTGTATTTGGAGACTTCTGAAAGTTTGGGCAAGTAATACCCTTGTCTAATACGGTCTCGTAATGCATCAGTTTTATGTATTAGGAAGTTAGACCTAACAAAAAGATCCCGCGCTCTTATTATTTTATTTTCAATTGTACCGGTGAATTTGATCTTATACCTATCTAGGGTTTCGAATATGCCGACAGACTTTCTTTCGATATCTTACCGTCAGAAAAGGAGGCGAATTGGTAAGAAAATTCAGAGTCAAAATGAATAATTATCCAATAACATTGATGATGCCAATAATAATTGAGCCAATATAGCAGGAGGTACCGGCGAAAATACGATAGTGGTGAACAATGTGCACAATAAAGTTAACAAAAATAACACCGGTTTGCGTGTTGGAAATGTGGAACAGTGTAACGCAAATGAATTTGATCAGCCCGAAGTGCAACAGAGATCTACTAATTCATCAACAACTGCAGAATTGGATACTGGTATCGTGGAAGAATTGTGTAATCGGTTGAGAGTGTGGGCAGTAAAATTTAATATATCACAAAGTGCTTTGAATGATCTTTTGCTACAACTTAAATCTGTACTATGTTTAAAAAACTTGCCAGCGAATGCTAGAACATTAATGAAAACACCACGTTCAGTAAGTAGTAATGACAGTGTAATCAAAATATGTGGTGGTGGGGAGATTGGCGAATGGTTTAAGAAATTCAATGAAAACATTTTACAATATGCCCTATCCTAACCAGATTAAAATAGACATTAATACAGACGGTTTACCACTATGTAAAAGTTCCAGTAGTCAATTTTGGCCTATTTTAGTGCCAATAGTTGATGAATTCTATACCGGACCATTTCCCGTAAGTATTTTTCATGGCATGAGCAAACCTAGAGACCGTTATAGTTTTCTGGAAGATTTTGTGGCTGCAGCCACTGCTCTGCAAGAAACTGGTATTGTTGTCAATGAACAGACAATACAGGTCAATATAAATGCTATAATTTGCGATGCACCTGCAAAAGCATTTATATGTGGTGTTAAAAACCATACTGGATATTTCGGTTGTTGTAAGTGTATTCAATTTGTTGATAACCGAGTTGTATTTCTTGAGCTTGATTCTGAACTTAGAACAGATGCATCATTTAGAGGACGGAGACATCCGAAACATCATCGAATAGATTCCATACTTGAGAAATTAAATATCGATATGATCACACAAATTCCTCTTGATTACATGCATCTGGTGAGTTTAGGAGTTACCAAGCGACTAGTTCAATTGTGGATGAAACGACCCATAGGAATTCGGATACTAAAAGATGCATGTGATCACGCTTCAAAGCATTTGTTGTTCTTTAGGCCGTATGTACCAGTGGAATTTATAAGAATGCCACGTAGTATATGTGATATTGATCCCTTAAAAGCAACTGAATTACGTCAATTATTACTATACACAAGACCAGTAATTTGTAAAAATTGATGAACTGAAAATCGGTACAAACACTACTTGTGTTTGAGTGTTGCTATTAGAATATTGGTTAGCAAAGAATTGCATATACCTCTGATTAATTTTGCGCAGTCGTTTGTGAACGAATATTCCAACAATTATGACAACAGATACTTGAGGTATAATGTTCATAATCTGTTACACATCGTGGAAGATGTAAAGAAACTTGGCCCACTTGATGGATTTAGTGCTTTTAAGTATGAGAATTATAATCAAAAAATAAAAAACAAATTAAAGTGTGGCGTCAGTTACGCCACTGGAAATATCCTCGACCCACTTTACTGAATTGGAACTCGAGTTAAGATGCCGACGCTGCACATTCTTTTCGTGTGTAGAAATTGTAGTATAGTAACCTTAATATAATGTAGAACGCTTACCTGGCACTATTGTATCATAACTAGAACACGCACTGTAAATATATATTCATTCATTCATCAACACATGTAACGTAACATACAGACTAATAAACGACTTAGTAGTCTACGTATTCTTCTTCGTTTCTCCTGCCCATCGAACACGCGATATTATATGGTAACCGCCACCGACGTACCATAATTGGTGACTCCCCGACGTGATGGAAGGCCACCCTCATAAATGGTGACCTACAACGAAGAAAACTGCCGTCCTGATGTCCGCAATTTGTTGACCGCCGCCTGCCGCACAAGCCAGTGATCGCTCCTCCAGAACCCACGAACTCAAGTAAGCAACGAATTTATTTTATCTTACTAATGGGCACTCCGCTTTCGAAGGAGGTCAGAGAGGAGGTCATTATAGCGCAGACCGCTAGCGGCGACGCGTCAGCCCGGCAGACGACAACAAGCGATTGGTCCAGGACAGATATCCTGCTTACGATTGTGGTGATCTTCCTGGCTTTCTCATTCCTGGGACGACTCGCGAAGTGGTACCACCGTTTCCTACGGATGAAAATAGAGAGAGCCGCTACCAGGCTGTCCAGATCTGACGCTTGAACAACACGGTCCACAGCATGCCACCACCCGCCGCCGCTCCCGCTGCCGCAGAACGTGTAGGGATACGAATCCCGCCTTTCTGGCAGTCCGATCCCGAGATCTGGTTTGCTCAGGTCGAGCACCAGTTCTCCCTCGCCGGCCTCGACAAAGACGAGACAAGATTCACGTACGTCGCCGGACATCTGGAGCACAAATATGCCGCAGAGGTACGTGACATATTGCTTAACCCTCCCGCCAATAATAAGTACCTCAAGCTAAAAACCGAGCTCATTGCGAGGCTGTGCGCGTCGCAAGAGCAGAAAACGCGCCAGCTTTTAGAGCAGGAGGAGATTGGTGACCGCAAACCGTCTCAGTTCCTGAGGCACCTCCGTGCCCTAGCCGGAACCACCGTGCCCGACGCCATGATCCGTACCCTCTGGCTGGGACGCCTTCCAGCCCACATGCAACCGATAATGGCTACACAGAAGCACGCTGACCTGGATGAAGCCGCCGAACTAGCCGACGCTATCGACGACGCCGTTCCCCGCAGCACTTCATCCACTCACAGAGTTTCATCTCTGCACGACATGGTAAGGGAACTATCTAATACCGTCTCCGCCATGCAACTCAACACAAACGCCACTGCCGCATCCCGCCTCCCCCGTTCCAGAGCACGTGTAGCGTCTTTCTCACGCTCACGATCCCCAGCATTTTCTCGACGCTCCCGATCTCGCTCTTCTCCACGGAACGAAGGCGCAGTTTGTTGGTATCACCGCACTTTCGGTACCAGCGCGACGCAGTGCCGCCCCCCGTGCAATTTCCAGTCTTCGGGAAACGCACAGGCCAGTCACCCGTAACGGCAACCGATGACATGGCCAAGAAGAAGTCCTGCCGCCTTTTCGTCTTCGATAGAGATTCCCGAGCACAGTTTTTGGTTGATACCTTTACCGGATCAGAACTCTGTGTTTATCCTCGAAACATCTCTCGTTCACCTCGCATCAAGACGAGCTACCTTCTTCAGGCAGCAAACGGCACACCCATTCACACATATGGTTTCGTCACGCTAGATCTCAATCTAGGCCTCCGAAGATCTTTCCCTTGGAGATTCGTCATTGCCGACGTATCCAAGCCCATTATCGGAGCTGATTTTCTTCACCACTACAATCTGGTGGTTGACATAAAAAATCAATGCCTACTAGATCCCCTAACTCGCATTTCTGCACGCGCTTATAAATGCAACGACAACCATACATGTATCCAAACCGTTTCTGGCACCTCGCCTCAGCACCCTCTTCTGCTGAAGTTTCCAGAAATTACCAAACCCATGGGACTTCCTCACAAACCGACGCATTCAACAAAGCATCATATCCGCACAATTCCCGGACAACCTGTATACTGCAAACCACGCAGGTTGCCCCCCGACAAACTGAGAACTGCAAGAAAAGAATTCGAGACAATGGTACAACTTGGAACTGCACGCCCTTCGGAAAGCAGTTGGTCTTCTCCACTTCACAAGGTACCCAAACACGGTGACGAGTGGAGACCCTGTGGTGACTATCGAGCTCTAAACGCCCGAACCATCCCCGACCGCTACCCTGTACCGCATATCGAAGACTTCGCCCAATCTCTTCAAGGAAAGGACTCACTTTTCCACTATCGATCTGGTCCGAGCTTACAACCAGATTCCCGTAGCTGAAGAAGATATACCCAAAACGGCGATAACTACCCCTTTCGGTCTTTCGAATTCCCGTACATGTCATTTGGCCTACGCAACGCCGGCCAAACTTTCTAACGTTTCATCGACGAAGTTCTCAGAGGATTACATTTCTGCTACGCGTACATCGACGACATACTAGTAGCATCATCCTCAGCGGAAGAGCACGACGCACATCTCTCACAGATATTCCAGCGTCTCAAACAGTATAACATTCTAATCAATCCTCAGAAGTGTGTTTTCAGTTCCAAATCCGTCACATTCTTGGGTTACCAAGTCTCCGAAACTGGGACACGACCACTTCCGGCAAAAGTAGATGCCATCCGCAGCTACCCCCGCCCACAAACAGTGAAGCAACTCAGGCAATTTCTGGGAATGATAAACTTCTATCGTCGTTTTACTCCCAATGCCGCTGCACTCCAAGCTCCACTCAACGACCTTTTACACGGCAACGCCAAAGGCAAGACACAACTCGTCTGGAACTCCGCCTCGGCAACCGCTTTCGACGCCTGTAAAGAGAGTCTAGCCAGTGCAACGCTTCTTGCACATCCAAACCCCCAAGCAACGCTCGCAATAATCAGCGACGCCTCTGACACTTCCATTGGCGCCGCCCTGCAACAGCGTATTCACGATGATTGGCAACCCCTCGCTTTCTTCTCTAAAAAGCTATCACCCGCCGAGAAGAAGTACGCCGCTTACGACAGAGAATTACTCGCAATTTACCGAGCCGTCAAGCATTTCCAGCACATGATCGAAGGTCGTGATTTCGTCATTTTCACAGATCACAAACCAATCACCTTCGCTTTCCGTCAAAAGCCCGAAAAATGCTCACCCCGACAATTTCGATACCTCGATTTCATTTCACAATTCTCTACTGACATCCGTCACATTTCCGGCAAAACCAATCTCGTAGCCGATGCACTCTCTCGCACAGAAGAGATAACTGCACCCATCGATTTCGAGTCACTAGCTAACTCACAAGCGAATGACTCCGAAATTCAAAAATTTCTTCGACCCGACTCTGTACTCCAACTCAAAGAAGTACACCTACCCTCATCTGGCATACCAATTTACTGCGACACATCCACGTCCAGCATCCGTCCGTTTGTCACGAAGTCTTTCAGAAAACAAATTTTCGATGCTATTCACGGACTTTCGCACCCCGGCATTAAAGCGACGACCAAATGCATAGCTCAACGCTATGTCTGGCCCTCTATCCGAGCCGACTGCAGAAAATGGACCCAAGCATGCATACAATGCCAGAGATCGAAGATTCACCGACACATCGCCAGCCCACTTGCAACATTTCCCGTAACATCCGCAAGATTCGAACATGTCCACATCGACATAGTCGGACCGCTGCCCATCTCAGAAGGTAAACGTTACTGCCTAACCTGTACCGACAGATTTTCCAGATGGCCAGAAGCTTTTCCGACCGACAACATCGAGGCAGAAACCATAGCTAGAACGTTCTACGAGGGTTGGATAACACGATTTGGTACACCCCTGCGCGTAACTACAGACCGAGGTCGACAATTCGAGTCACACCTTTTCAAGCATCTCAGTTACTTAACAGGCACCAACCGCCTCAGAACTACGTCATACCACCCTCAAGCGAATGGTATGATTGAACGCTTTCACCGGCAACTCAAAGCCGCCATTAAATGCCACGAAACCGACCGATGGACACAAGTTTTACCCACCGTCTTAATGGGAATACGAGCCGCCTGGCGAGATGATCTAAAATCAACAGCAGCAGAACTGCTCTACGGAGAACCCCTCCGACTCCCGTGTGAATTCATCACACAGCAACAATTCAAGCCATCCAGCGACCCCACAGAGTTCATCAAGGACCTCAGACGCCATTTTAATGCCCTGCGTCCTACTCCGGGGACACGCCACACAAATAATTCAAAAACTTTTATGTTTAGAGACCTGGCTACAGCAGACCATGTTTTCCTCCGCCGAGATGCCGTCCGAGCTCCGCTGCAGCAACCCTACGAAGGTCCCTATCCTGTCGTGCGACGCCGTGACAAAACCTACACTGTCACAATCCGAGGCAAAGACGTAACAGTTTCCGTCGACCGTCTTAAGCCCGCATACGTCTTGAACGACGCCGACTACACCAGCACACCCCTTGCAGATCAAGAACCGCTCCACGTTCACGATCAGCCGACGCCTCCAGCAGCCGTCTCATTGACGACTCGCTCTGGGCGCCAAGTTCGATTTCCAGAGCGCTATCGTTAATCACTCCAAGGGGGCTCCTGTGGCGTCAGTTACGCCACTGGAAATATCCTCGACCCACTTTACTGAATTGGAACTCGAGTTAAGATGCCGATGCTGCACATTCTTTTCGTGTGTAGAAATTGTAGTATAGTAACCTTAATATAATGTAGAACGCTTACCTGGCACTATTGCATCATAACTAGAACACGCACTGTAAATATATATTCATTCATTCATCAACACATGTAACGTAACATACAGACTAATAAACGACTTAGTAGTCTACGTATTCTTCTTCGTTTCTCCTGCCCATCGAACACGCGATATTATATGGTAACCGCCAGCGACGTACCATATAGTCCGAGAACCCGCTGCAAAATTATGCACCCATCTGTTAACGAAATGGAATGTGCGGCAAAGGCATGTAAAAACATCGTACTCAACGGAACGGCACCCGTGCCGGTCACCATTTGGTGCAAAAAGGCAAAAATAATGGCACTTCCGGTACGGAAATTGGCGGAAAATTGCGCGATTTGTTAACGAGATGAAAGTTGTGCCATCTTGTAGCCTGCGATTAATTGAGTTGAAATCGGTACCCGTGCCATCTTTTACCCTGGGGCAAATCCCCGGCACGGCGACATTTTTGCAGCCCGTAACTCGGACAAATTCCCGTCATGTGTTAACTACTTGAAATAAAGTTCAATGGAAAGGGCATTATGTCCCTTTTACGAATATCCAAACGTGCCGCGATTCAAAGCAGTCTAAGTAGGTGGCACGGCCCGATTTATAACGCGCTACGCGGCGTCATTTTCGGGAAATTCGGCAGCCGGTGGCGGCGCGCGAGTTTTTAATATTGGAAATGTTTTTATTTTCGTAGTATAGGCTCGAAATTCAGCAACAGTGTCACGCGTTGCATTTGCAGCATGATTTAATAGCGAAAGTTTACTGAAAAGAACGTAAGCCGGACTGCAATTCAGCCGCTGCTTTTATTTACCGTCCTTTTTTGTACAATGCAAATCGCCATACCGGCATTCCACACATTCTTTTCGAAAGTGTCTCTTTTCAACATGCACTATTACAGCTGCCGTGCGGAGTAACTTCCACATTACGTTGATGACGTAACGATCAAGTTAAAAAGAAGGACTGTAATTACTTAGTTGCCATTAACAGGTGTCACAGTGACAGATGTCAATTGTGCACCACACAAAAAACATTTAATAATCGACATGTTGCGCGACCATTGAAATTGATTCAAAAGTGACATTTCGACGCCGCGTAACGCGTTATAAATCGGACCGTGCCAACTACTTTGACTGTTTTGAATCGTGGCACGCGTTTGGATATTCGTAAAGGAGACATAAGGCCCTTTCCATTGAACTTTATTTCAAGTCGTTAACACATGACGGGAATTTGTCAGAGTTACGGGTTGCAAAAATGTCGCCGTGCCGGGGATTTGTACTAGGGTAAAAGATGGCACGGGTACCGATTTCAATTCAATTAATCGCAGGCTACAAGATGGCACAACTTTCATCTCGTTAACAAATCGCGCAATTTTCCGCAAATTTCCGTACCGGAAGTGCCATTATTTTTACCTTTTTGCACCAAATGGTGACCGGCACGGGTGCCGTTCCGTTGAGTACGATGTTTTTACATGCCTTTGCCGCACATTCCATTTCGTTAACAGATGGGTGCATAATTTTGCAGCGGGCTCCCCTACTAATAAAAGTATTCAGGAAAACCATTGAAAAATTTAGCAATCGTCTTTCAGAAGAAAATGAATATATGGCAGTTTTTGAAAATTCAAATAAATCGTATCCCATAATAAAATTTTCACAAAGAAGTGGGGGTTGTCCAAAAATCTGGTTTAAAGGGTTCACTCTATCAGGAAAAAACTGTGATAATATATTTGGTTTGGAAGATGGAACAATGGCAATTTCAGACAGTTTTATAGTGGAAAATGAGACCGTTACAAACATTTCAGAAAGAAAATATTTGTCTCTTGATTCGTTCTTTAACCAGCCATGCGATTCCAAAGTGCTAAAAATATATAAAGTCAAAAGTGAAAACCTTGATAAAGACAAAATACAAATTCCTGACAGTAAAATCAAATTAAAATATTTTAGAATGCCTCTAAATGACAATGAACAAATACGAGTAATTATGCCCATAATACATTGTGAAGAAAACAATCAATAGTGAAGGCCATTTTAAAAATTTCGATCTTTGTATTCTCTATGAATTCTTAATAAGTTAACCCCACACGCCAAAAGACAGCGACACAGTAATTAAACTAGACACGTGTTTCACTGACAACGTCAGCATCTTCAGGAGTTGAAGATCAATCTAATTCTAAACTTAAATTACATGAATTAGTGGTACTGGACCGTTCGAACAACTACTCCTCGGGCAAATACCCCGCCAGGCATTGAATTATAGAACTAAATCCAGATTTTTTGTACTACGAGACGTTTCAGACTGCTACCCCACCTAAGGTGGCTTTGAAACAATCCTAATTTGTCTCCATGTACGTACGTGCTTTTGAGCAGATCTTTGTTCAAATATTGCATGTTTTGAATGTGTATGGAAAACTGCTGACCAACTGGTTTCGTCCTTCTGGGACTCGTCAGTACGGTGCTTTCCCCTACACACTCAAACCATGCAATTTAATCTTGCTATTTGTATATGCTGCCGCGCTCTGGACAGATATCAGCAAGTGACAACTACTTTGAGTAATTATCTGGTATTAATTAGTGGTACTGGACCGTTCGAACAACTGGTATAAATATCCAACCCCCACTCACCCAACTTCCACTCCTGAAGTTAAAGGGATCGATAAACCTATAGGATTTCTCAGAACTAATTTGAACATGAGAGCAATAAAATTGAATTCTTGTGAAAGGGATTTAGACGCCTTGGAAAGTATAGAGATATATAAAAATAAACGTAGTTGTCTTAATAATAACTATGGTCCGATTCCGAACTCAACCCTGTATAGATTTATCAGGTAGATAGAATTAAGACTAGCCATAAATATTTACCCTTCAGACCCTAATTTTATTTCTCAATATAGTTTTAAGAAATCCTATAGGTTTATTGATCCCTTTCACAAAAATTCAATTTTATTGCTCTCATGTTCAAATTAGTTCTGAGAAACCCTATAGGTTTATGGATCCCTTTCACTTCAGGAGTGGAGGTTGGGTGAGTGGGGGTTGGATATTTATACCATGTAATTTAAGATTAGAATTAGATTAATCTTCAACTCCTGAAGATGCTGACGTTGTCAGCGAAACAAGTGTCGAGTTTAATTACTGTGTCACTGTCTTTTGGCGTGTGGGGTTAACTTAAGAATTCATAGTGAATTTACGTCAAAGTTCTTGATCCATCTACTGTGTGTTTGTATTCTCTTTCAAAAAAATATTTTCCAAACACATTTTTCATTATCGGTTTTATTCACTGTCTGCCTGTGAACTTCAGTTTCAAAAAAATAATTTTCCAAACACATTTTTCATTATCGGTTTTATTCACTGTCTGCCTGTGAACTTCAGTTTTGTATATTTATTTGCACTGGTTTTCTGTGAATAACTGTTCATATTTCAGAGTTTCAAACATGTCTTCACCCGACTATCCCTTTGCTGTAGACCGATTTTTAAACACTAATTGTTCTGATGAAGAAGTATCAGAAATTCCTTCAAGTGGGCTTCATACAGACAATACCCAATGTTGGTGACCCGCACCGAACAAAAATGCTTCAAACTATATTGCCAAATCCATACCTCCTGGTCCCACAACGTGAGCAACTTACAAAGTGGTTGTTGAAAAATACTGCAGTAAGTAGTTTTTGTGACTTTTCTTATAATTATTAATTATTTTGATTTCTGGGTTGTGGCAGATTCAGGGTTTGGTCGATAAACCGCCTCCCGAATGTTGACGCCACAAACACACCACCATCGTTATTTCTTCCAGCTTCACCCACATCAACAATCAAAAAGTTCCCATCGGCATCCACAACTGCTTGCAGTACAATTGAGTGGTAGTTTTTATAATTATAAAAGATTGATCCACAGTTCCAAGGCTGTTCTATTCGGATATGCTTACCGTCTATTGCACCACAACAGTTTGGAAATTATAATGATAATTATATTAAATTAAATGAGCATTAACTTTGAGCATTAAAACATATTTTTGTAGATAGAAATTAAAGTTAACATTTAAGAAAATTAACTACCAATACATTAATTTATTCAGCAGCGATTTAATAATTTTAACACTAATTAATATTGCTCTATAATAATCAAACGATAGTTGGGTTAGCTACACAAAAAAAATTAATGCATGTTTGTAAAAGAAAATCAACATAATGTTAAATAAAGTTGCACTAGAACTATTATATTTACAATATTTTTAATTTTGTTGCCCTTAATTTATGCGATGTGTTCGGAAGTAAAATTTTTATGAACAACTAAAAAATTAATTTAGCATTAAAATTAATAAACGCGCATTAAAAAGAGTGAAATGTCAAATGCAAGTTGGTAAAAGAAACTGTCTTTCCCGCGCTTTCAAGGGCTAGGTTATAATAGATCGTTTGAAGTTTTCAAGAAGTAGTGGTGCATTTGTTGCGTGATCAGTGGAACATACTAAATTACAAAAGGTACGTTATTATTTATTTCATTGTACATGATCCTGTTTTAAGCTCAACTCTGATATATTTGTGTATTCTTTAATAAGTAATACTGTCGCATCTGGGTTTGCTAGGGGAATTTTTCTCTTGGTACGGGATCTTTAAAAGGGAGTTACTAAAGAAAAGCCGAATGTCCAGTCCTCAATTTGAACTGTCGCCGTTAGAATATCTAACTTAAAATTTTTCACCCCGTTAGATAGTTGAGCGCCCTGGGGACTTATTGGAGCCCGCTGAAGTTTAAATGTTGGGAATTTTTTGTTAAAGTTTTGTTGTCTAAATCTACATATGCTTGCGTAATGCCCCATTTTTCCACAAATAAAACAAATTGGACGCCCGTTAGGTGTCCTCGTATTTGGAATCTGATTTTGTCTTTGTTGTGGTTGAAAATTTTGAGAATTTTGAAAATTTTGAAAATTATTGTTTGGTCTGTATTGGCCTTGATTTTGAATTGGTGGGAAGCGGGGAAGATTTCTTTGAAAATAGGGTCTAGGAGAATTTTGAACATGGGGATAGCTTTGGAAATTTTGCATTTGTGGACGGTAATAGTTTTGGTTTTGATTTTGGAAGTATGGGCGGAACGGTCTATTATTGAAATTTGTGGTTTGAGGAGAGTAATAATTTTGTCTACCTTGATTTTCCTGTCTGTGTAATTCTGTTTGGTTGCTAGAAATATTATTCGAATGTACAATATCATCTACTTTTGCAACAATTTCTTTTAACGCGTGAACTGTCATATTATTTGGTTTTAAAATTTTATATGTAGAACTACATTTTTGTGTTATACCTTTTTCGAAATATTTCAAGAAAGTCTTGTCGTCCATGTCCGTATTGTAGTCATAGGCTAGCGTTTTCAAATCATACAAATAACTTTTCAAAGTCTCGTTTTCTTTTTGTTTCCTACTTTCAAATTTTATTTCTGCCGACTTATCCTCTAAACCATCATAAAATTCGTTTCGAAATGCTCTAGTTATATCATCCCAAGTATCATTTAAATTTTTTTTTACGTACCTCTCATACCATCTATTACTAGCACCCTCTAAAAATGTTCCAAAATATGCTATTTTTAGATCCTCCGACCAGCCATTTGCAATGCTGGTTCTCTCGTAATTTTTTAAAAATTCGTCTGGATTGGATTGGGAAGGATTAAAGATTTGTGGACTTATAAATTTTGGAGTGGCTGGCATTTTGTTTGCATGGAAAGCTTCTGCAATAGTAGTATTTGCCATTTTAGGTTTGAAACTTTCTTTTATAGGGTTAGGATTTGAGATATTTATTTCGGGAGTGGATTGTAGAACGGTTTCGCTAGCAGGATTATGAACAATGGGGGAGTTTAAGTTTTGGTTAATATTTAAGTTTTCGAACGGAAATTCAATTCGGATGTTACCTAATGGGTGGTCTTTGGATGAGGGATGCGGTGGTGCTGATGTGGGACTGCGTGTAAGTCTTCTATGTGGTAAAAAAAACATCAATAACTTCCGTGCTGCGGGAAGGGGGATTAAAAATATCTAGTTCACCTTTTTCTAGTTCAATAAATAAATTCTTTTTTGTTTCGCTACGTGTTGTAGGTTTTTTACTGGACATTTGACTACTTGGCAAATTTTAAAGAATTTACCTAATTAAAAAGGGACGGCGCCTCCACCATGTGTCGCATCTGGGTTTGCTAGGGGAATTTTTCTCTTGGTACGGGATCTTTAAAAGGGAGTTACTAAAGAAAAGCCGAATGTCCAGTCCTCAATTTACCTTTTTAATCTCATCAAAAACTTGTATTTGCGACAACCTTTCTTACATGGGCAAATGAACTCCACCCGGACACATAAAATATTAACCGTTTACAAAAAGAACGGGAAACGCAGCACAACAATTAAAATTCAAAAATAACAAAGACAAAATTAATTAGTTACAAATTTAAAATTACTTACATTTTGTAGGCTGGGCGGAAGTGTCACTTGCACCTTCTAGCAGACCCGAGACGCGACTCCCTATACCGCGTTCGCACGGCTGAGGTTAAACATTTTTGCTAACGCTGCGGTTTACTTCAGCATTGCTTTTTATGAATGGAAATTTTAATTTGGCAGGTACAGAAAAAGAATATGTTTTTGGAATTATGCTATATGACAATACCTACTTACCTATAATCTTAAGAAAATAGTTTTCCTAACAATCGATACACGTAATGCGAATACGTACCTACTTATTCGAAATACCTATATTAACATTGTCATAGATTGTTGGGCTAAAAATCTGTAATCTACAGACTTACAGACTGTTCGGTAATTAAATCGACAAAATTTTCCTGGTGGTTTCTTGGCCAATTTTAAGACAAACAATTGTAATGAAGTGATATCGAAAAATTTTTGCTAGGGGAGGTACAAGAGTTAAGGGGGTACCTTTGAGGGGTGGGGTATCTTTGTAATGAATGAAGATAATTTATTGAAATTCCATACATTCTTTCATATTTATAAGACACAAGTTTCGTGGGAGTACATTAAAAAAAAAATGAAGCACGGGCGTCCGAGCAGGGGCATCCGAGTAAGGACGTACGAGCAGGGTTTCGGTGCCAAATTTTAACCCACATTTTTTCACTTAACTTTTTTTTCAAATTTTACAACGGAATATTACTCCCCAATTCACGATGATCAAGTAAGGGAATCGCTTGTCTAAATTTTGACCCCCTACTTTTGAAAAAGCGTTTATTGACTCACATTTACCTATAGTTAATTTTTGCAAGTTGTACCTATCACTACATATGATTTTTCTGACTTATTCTGGATCACCCTCTATTTCTTTTAAATGGGTAGGTATAGGTACATCATTCTTCATTTCGTAATTATTAACAGTTGCAGGTTGAAGAATGTCTGACGTACCCGACTTTTATGAATCCGATTCGGACAGCGTAACAGAACCTATCAAGAAACGGCAAAAAACCTCGATAGTTTGGAAGTATGAAAGAACGTTTGCCAACAAAAATGACGCAGAAAATTTTGTTAAGGCTGAGACGCCTTGGAGCTTAAAAAACACTAACAATACTGACGGTGGTGTAGTTAGGTATTATCGCTGCAACAAAGTGAAGTGTCGCGGAAAACAGTGCGCAAGTGGTGTAAAATTAATATTCGATTCATCCAGTGAAGACGTTATTTTACACCGAACACATATGAATCACACTTGTGATAATATTAGCACAAAAGCGGGTGTTTGGATGAGCGATGATGTAAAGAACGACATCCAAGATCTCTTAAAAAATAAACCTAAGGCAATTTTAGAAAATCTCGTTGAAAAGCACCAAAATCCTCCAAATATAATTCAAATAAGAAATTACTTGGCTCGGCTAAAGAAACCGCCTAAGTCCCCTCACATGGGTGGTCTCTGGGAAGCGACCGTGAAGGCTACCAAATACCCTCTAAAAAGGGTTCTTGGTAATGCCTTTGTTACAGACGAGGAAATGTACACGATTCTGACTCAAATTGAGTCTTGTTTAAATTTTCGGCCATCGACCCCTCTGTCCTCAGATCTCGGCGACTTTTTACCCCTTACACCAGCACATTTCCGGATGTAATGTTATTTTTAAGTTCTTTTCTTGTTCGTTTGACAGAGTTCGTTTGGTGTTGTTACAAATTTTTTTGACCGATAAATAAAATATGCACTTTTGTAAATTATTGACTATAGTTTGGAGAATTTTTCTATTTCATCTGGAGAAAATTGAAATTAACAATTTTTGTTCACACCTGCAAGACTTTATAGTTTAAATATAGTAGTAACAAATTTGGAACTTTCCGATGAGAATAAATATCAAAACTATGTTCTTGTTGACATCCAGCAAAGAAAGTTTGTTATTACTAGGATATGAACTTCTAAGAAGTATGATGGATTTTTTCATTAGTTATGGCTGCTTGTTACAAGTTATTGAAATAATTTTCTATTAGCTGTTTCTAGTATTATTTACATTTCCATCGTTGACTGCTGGAACTAGAATATTGCAATTTTCAATCAACTCGTCCAATTCTCTCCCATCTAAACCTTCTGGTAATGGTGGTGATTCCAAGTCATGCATTTGACGTGCCATATTCTGTAAGACAGCGGTGGTAACAATAACTGCTCCGACTGTCTCCAGTTTGAGTCGCAATCCATTCACAAGGACTGGAAAGCGACGTTTCCAATTACCAAATAACCGTTCAACTGTATTTCTGGTTCTTATGTGGGCTTCATTATCCAGTTGTTCAGCCCTAGTTGCAGGACTTGCCAAGGGTGTTAAAAAATATGACCTCAAAGGATATCCACTGTCACCTAATAAAAAAAATCACAGAACATGCATAGGGTCATAGGATGTAGCATAAAAATTATAAATGTCAAATCTGACAGCCCAGTACCACCAAAACTTTTAAATGGTGGCGCTGGCTGAAAATTCGCTCACTTCCTATATGTATAGTCTGTCCACAGAGCATGTCATGGGTTTTAGGAAAAAACCCAAAGTTGTTTTTGTCTTAAACACATAAGGTTTTGAAGCGAAGAGGATGGGAGAAACAAGTAGGAAAAAATAATGAGCATCGAAGTTGCTGTGGATAGAAAGAGAAAAGGAAAACTGGATGGCACGACACCTTTTGAAACAAAGGATTAGTTGGCCACGTACTAGAGGCAGAGGTGAGAATATAAAGCGGAGACGGGCCCATGAATTACTGCTCGAAAATAATGGAGGATGTAGGGTGTTCTACTTATTGAGAAATGAACTGTGGCCTTAAACTTGTCAATGATATAGAAACCCTTGCAATAATTCTTGAAACTGTTGACAGATGCATGCCTCCAAAATCAGCAACTGTGATTAAATGTCTAGTTGACTCATAGAAACGAAGACTTGTCAACAGTTGGTTCATCGGAGACACACTATTATTTCTACAATAAGTTCTACAATTAAGTTTTACAAATATAATTATTTCTACTTAATAAGAGGATCATACAATTCTAATTGCTCTTCTATTAGAGGTAAAATTCTTAGGTAAGTTTGCTTCGTGAGGCGAAACTGCCTTTAAGGGTGGGATACGCAACGAAAGGACAGGAGATCGGCAGTACATGTGTAAGACAGAAATAGACATAGCTTTAGCAACCGCTTGGTACAGTCAGTTCAGCAGAAAATTGAAACAACGAAATTAGGCAAATATAGTCTTAAAATAAAGCTAAAAGATCGGTGAATATGCTCATATATTTTATTTGGCTGTTAACTACAATCCGAATGTACAATTTGTGTGTGAATAATGCTAAGTTTTCCGGTAAAATTTGCCAGTTTTCAACTTCGTTTATTTTAACAACAGTGTAAATATGCCAAATAAAATAGTTATAAGCGTATTCTACCAACCCTTATATTTCTTTTAAACCATAATTCCTGTCTATAAGTAATACAGTTTTTGAGCTGGACTGTCTGTATTAACACCGTCTCAGAAGCGAGGAGAACGCTTCTCGGGTATTCGAGTATCCCAGCCTTAAAATTATATTTGTTTATTTCATGGAAATTGTGAGAACCGGTATATTGTAATCTTGGAAATCCGAAATCAATAATCTCCAACACATCTACATCATCTTCAAAAATGTCATTCACACGAAAATCCATGATAAAATTGACCCCAATATTAACATAAACGAATAGGTTATGCCAGGGAACACGAAATACTGGGTTATGCGAGATGACAGCTAGTTTAGGCGCTAAAAGTTGGAAGCATCAGCGGCCACGGCGCAAACTCAAAACATTTCTCAAGAGCTTGTCGTACGGTGCAACTGACAGCCGTATCTTAAGAATCGTTTAACTTTAAGCGTTGCTTATTTTTGTTGGTGCAATCGGGTATAAGTGTGCTACCATATTCTACAGTTTGTGGCTAATTACTTATAGAATATACGGATACCGCCTTCTGCGCTCAATACAATTAGTGGTGCCGTCTCGTCTCGTCTCGCCGAGAAATGCTGATTCTCGATATCGTCTCGACTGCCGAGACGAGAAATTACTTTTACTCTCGTATCGAAAATTTCTCGGCCGTGCATTTCTCGTCTTGACGCGAGAATTCTAGAAATTTCTCGTCTCGAGCTAGGATCTACCGGGTAAACGACAAACTAAACATAACCTCTTTCGTTTATTTCGTTGTGTGTACGTTTACTCACGAAATGAAACGTGTACGTGCAAATAAAATCATCCTCAGTTCTGATGACAGTGAAGATGATGATACAAGCCGCATAACCGCCAGTGGATCTGGTGAAACAGAAGAAAGTCGGCCATCCGAAGCATCGCCAGAATGCAGAAGTGATAAAGATTAATACATTAATAAATTTGTGAATTTTACATACCTACTTTATATGTATCTTGATATGTTTTGTAGATGTTCCATCAGTTAAGGAAACATATATTTCATATTTCGAAATACACACGGACAAAAGTGAAAAATATGGCACCTACAAATTGTGCAAAAATTGCGGCAAAGTAAGAAAACTCAAAATCAAGCAATCCAATACTACAGGTCTAAGGCGACATTTAGAACACATGCACAAGGAATGCTACGTGAAATTGTTTCCTGCAAAAACAGCTGCAGCTGCAACTAATCAATTCACAGCATTTACGAATATGTTCCAAGCGACGAAACTCAAAACACAGCAGCAACAGGTAGGACAATAACTTGTGACGCCAAATTTATTAACTCACAAAATATAATATTTAACCAAAATAACAAACACCTACTCAAAATAGATAGGTCCTGTCCCAGCCAGGCTCAGTCGAAGACGGCCGTGCGGTAATAATTGGGATATAATCTTAAAAATGGGCGCCACGTAATTTACGGGACCTACCTTTCAAACTGCCCTCGTAGTATACCTCAAAATTACGAAAGGTACGATAAAAAATCAAAAGCACGAGTCAAATTAAGAGTTGGTGTAACTATTTAATCAAAATGAAAAATTGAATTTATACAATAATACGTAATTAATTTTTAAAGTTGTGAAAATTTATAAAAGTACCAAATATAAAGCAAAAATAACAAATTAATAAACTATGGTTTAGTACAAACTAAATGGCTCGAAGAATGCTAAAATCAGCAACGGCCCGACGAAACGATGCGCAAAAAGACGGTAATTAACAAATCTCAGATAACCCGACAATACGCTCACGAACGAGGCCCCGCACGCGCAGACGCACCGACAAGATTACCGCGCGCGAAACAAACGCGAATCGCAACAATCTGTGCCGCTACTAACGCCAGCACTATCAAGCACAAAAACAGAATTAATTGAAATGTAAAAAAAGCAAAGTAATGAAATATGCAACAAATTAACTAAATACTTAATAGATATAAGAAAATAAATGCCAAAAAGCAAAGTGGTTAACAACGTTACGCCGCTGTCAGGCTATACATCCAAATTAGCTAAGCTAAACTACTTACTACAATTGAAAGAAAGTGAGAACATATCCATAAACAAACAAATACAATATTTTGGTAACGCTACGCCACTACCAGGCAAGCTAGCAAAACTAAACTTGAAAAGCCGAATCACACATGTACGTTGGTTCGCTCCAGACGACGATGGAAAATAAATGAAATAAATAATCTGACCTTAGTGCGATGATCGGATGATCCAAAAATGGCGGACCGACGCCGCAGCCGTCCGCAAACACAATAGAAAAACTCCAATATAGAGTACAATTTTATTCTGCTTTCTGGGTGTTGGTGAGTGCCAGGTTTAAATTTACCAAATGTAACCCAGGAGAAAAACCCTAAAAATCGAATGAAATAAGAACACACAAAGGAAAATCAGGGAAGAAAGAAAATATAATATGAAACGTGGCCTACCTTCAGAAAAAGGGTTTTTTTGTCCTTCTCTCTCAAATGTTTCAAACGCAGCACGGCGAAAATCCCAATTTAATGGACAGACAGCGGATCCAAATTACTAGATTAGATTTTAGATAATGGTTTTATTGTTTCCCATTTGGGATTACAACTCAATAAATAAACGAATAAATGAATGGAACAAACAAAATAATAAATAAATAAATAAACTCCTTTTCACAATTAACTTCCACCTATCTAATTCCCATTTAAGTATAATTAAACCTCCCTCTCCTTTCTTCCCCTCTGAATCACTTCCATCCACTTCTCCCCCCTTCCGCTTTCTTCCAGTATCATCCCCACCCCGACATGTTCCGTGTTCTCTCTCCACCAGCACCTCTCTAACACATGTTCCCATGTCTCCTCCTCCGCCCCGCACACCCTACACATTCTTCTGTCTTCACTTTCCCAATACCTCCCCCCTCTCATCTCATTTCCCAGTCTAAACCTTGCCACCCTTATTATCTTCTCCTCCCTTCCCCTACTTCGTAGATATCTCGGATCCAAATTACTAACAATCGCAATAATCCAAACTGTCTCTATAGTTTTCGAAAAGAAAAATCGCACAAACGTGGCTTGAAAATATCTCAAATTACTCCCGAAAACAACAGTCGCTTTGCAGAGTACTCGCGAGAGAAGAATGCCAAAATCGACCGATGCCAAGATTTTACGAATTTTCGAAAGAAAGGTAACGTAGGTAGAAGAAGATAGCCAATGAAATTCGCTCAGAATGAGAATTCGGAAATCGACAAAGGCGTCGCTTCCGTCAAGATGACCTGATAACGTCTAACCGAGAAAAATACAATCTAATCTCATTTACAATGAATATTCGACGATAACCCAAGCAGAAAGTAAGAAAAGAAAGAAAAGAATACAGAAGAAACACACTAGCAAAATGGGAAAATCAACCTGGACGCCACTGGAGCATCAAACAAATGAGAGTGCCATGACCTTAACCGGGTGACGATTGTAAACTATCGGTAAGGAAGTTACCAACAGCAACAGATGACAGATAACCTCAAACAACAAACCGAAACAGACACATGGAAGAAAACAACAAATGATTGTGAAGAATTTAACAATAAGGTAAGCACAAATAATATAACAATTGCAACCTGAGATATTAACTATTCCAATACTTTAAGGTACAAATGGTAAACATCAGAAAGAGTTGAAATGATAAGGGGACGAAGAACTAACTGAAGAAATGCGAGAAGACAAATAAAATAGAACAATAAACAAATGAACTGTAAGTACCTACTATCTATGTATTTATTTATCAATAAAAGAAAGGTTTTAATCTTTTAGCTATGCGTATTTTGTCTAAACAGTTTTATACCTACCATAAAATGCTCTAAAATAAAATTTGCCCGTAACAAGTCAAGACTAAAAGGTCGTGGTTAGGCGTTCCGGACCCGCGAGTCAGTTTCAGTTGGCCACAATATAGAAAATATGTAAAAGATTTTGTTGTAAGTGGCTCCATTCGATTTTAACGTGTGGAAAGTTTTTCCATCTTAGAGAAATTAAACTTCATATTCGGGCATAACTGTTAAATAGAAATAATTTTTCTTAATAAGATTTTTCCTAGAATGGAAAATAAAGTTAATTTACTCTCGCACAAATCTGAAATTTTCACCTCTCCCTCATTTCTGCAACACTTTTGCCGGGTTCGAGGGGTACTACCTTTTTAAAATAAAATAAATTTATTAGTCTAAAAGATATAAATTTTTCGCATATGCTGGGACTGTTTGCCGGTCACTCTATACCTCAGTGAACGAGAACCACTAATCCATTGCTTCGTGGCTTGGAGACTTTATGATAGTAAATGGTTCCGTGCATAATAAAACAATTTCAAAATTTTTGAACAACTTTCTTTTATTAGCGTTCTTAGTATAAATTGGAGTATAGTAACAAATTATTCATACTCGCCTATAAGACCTCACTTGAATTGATAATTTTAGTGAATCTGATGTTTATTGATACGGACTAACGTAAGAATCATGTTCGGCTCATGTACCCCGAGCCTCCTGCCAATTTTCAGCCGTCTCCGACCACCGGGGACCCAGGAAATCGCGTTTGAATACACTCCACCAGGCACAAATACACAAAGAATTGGCCTTATTAGTGAACGCGTTAGCTCGCTTTGTTTCAGTGCTAATGGGCCAATCAGAGACGAGCGTTAAGCGTGGGTGACGCTCATATAAAAACTGAGGACGCGTTGTTAGCGTCACCAGTCGCCAGAATTCCTCGGAGCCACTCCACGCTGGTTTACGCTCCGCCAAAACACACTTTTACCTCTTACCGGTGCATTTTTTTCCGCTAATTAGACGCGAGTTAGTGTCCGCTGTCTCGCGTCCCACTAATACCCGTGTTCGCGAGTCGTTTCCCGCGACACCGCGCGACGGAACGCTTTCCGCCGCCCTCCTAAGCACCTCCGGCTCTTTCCAGAGCCCCCCCCCCCCGGCGACTGAACCCACCACCTCCAACGTCCACCGCCGCTCCTACAGCCGCCGCCGACAGACGTTGCAAAACTCGCGGTTTTAGAGCTAAATCGCGCTTCCGCGCCCCTCGGCCGCTGAAACTCGAGCCACGGCAACCAGAAGGTGCTACACCGCCCTCCGGCAACCAGAACCGCCCACAGCACGACGCCCCGGTGTCCCCCGCGCACGTAACCGCCGGAAAACCGCGAAACCGCGAGAAACTCGCGGGCCCCAGAAGTGTCGTGCCGCCAACGAACCATTTTCGGAATTGTGCCACCCCTAGCCGCGCGATCACCGCCAAACTCGGTACGCGTGTGCTCCGCCACCCCCGCTACCCCCAATGACAATTTTAGTTTAAGTTCAAGACCATTTGTTAGTGTTTAGTGACTATTTTAGATTAAGTGACAAGGGTGAGTCCAAACATTAATTTCGCCGCCCCCAACAGTGCGATCTCGCCGCCCCCGCTGCCACGAGTGCGGAGTGAACCCCCCCTACCCCATTTACAAACAACTCCCCCCTAAATAGACAATTTCGTTAGTTTTTTAGACATTTAGTTTAGTATTGTATTTTAGGGCAATAAAAACAATTTTTTAACCTTACTTTTATTTTTTTTCTAATTATTTTTTAAACACCCTTCTCGCCCTGCCCCCAGGCGAGTTGGTGTTATTATTTTTCTTTCACTTTCAGTCTTTGGCAATGGATATGGACATGGAACTGAAGTTGATAGAATGGGTAGCACATAAATATTTACCATTTAACTTTTTCGATTACGGCATAACACAATTTTTTTTGCCTCTGTAAATAAAAATTCCTCATTTCCTAAAAGAACAGCTTTAAAGGAAAAGTGCTAAAGCATTTTAACGTTTTACAGGCTTCTGTAATGACAATTTTAAATAGTAACTCGTCGAAAATATCTTATACTATCGATGGATGGACGTCAGTTGCTAACAAATCTTATGGGATCACAGCGCATTTTATTGATGATTCCTGGATATTGCATTCTTTAGCACTAGACTCCATTCCTTCCCATGGCCTCCATACAGGAAAAGACATAGTACATACATTTTATAATTGTGCAAGCAAATTTGGAGATTTAAAAGGAAAAATTCAGGGCATTACGTTAGACAACGCAGCCGCAAATACCGCATTTATAAATGAATTATCTGTTTTGTTGGAAGAGGATTCCATAAATTTTGATGCAGAAGATAGTCATTTTAGGTGTTTTGCACATATTCTGACTCTCGGTGTGCAAGTCATATTAAAGTTACTATATTCAGATAAATATTCCGCCGATTTTGAATCAGATCAAGAAATGGAATCTGAGGAAGAAATAGAGGACGATTCTTGCATAAATAAATTGAGGGTGTTGTTTTTAAAAGTAAAACGATCTGAAGAATATGAAACAAATTAGCTGCTTGTTATGATGCAGTAAATATAAAATACATAAATCCTGCCGTTGACGTATCAACTCGGTGGAATTCAACGCATAATATGTTAGAAATCGGGATTAAACTACCCAGTCAGCACCTATCGTCTTAATGACGACAGTTTTAAGTCATTTTTCGTCGAAGACGTCTTATGACTTATTCACGACGTAAAATTGACGTCCTATTTTTGACGTAAAACTGACGTCATCTGTCATCAAAAACATTTTCTGCATACATACGTACATTTTTACATAAATACATACATATGTACATTCAACGTTGACTGACTTTAATAATTAATGATACAACATAAGTCACGTACTGATAGAAATCTAGCGAGCGCCAACGTAGTTTGTGGTTATGTCCTAATGCCCATTTTTATTTGGCCTTTGGATTGTTTGGTTGTGGCGCGATTTTCCCTTTATATGAAGAGCTGAAGAAAGGCATAGGTAAGTTAAATCTTAAACTCGACTTTGTTATAGCAAAAAAAGTAATAATTACATTTGTTTAGATTACGCATCATACGTAAAATTTTTACTATGGCATACGCTGTCGTTCAGTTTGATGATGTGGATGGTGGTGGTTTGGCGGCAATTCGTAGTTGTTGGCTTACTCCCTTGAAAAAAGAGGCGTTTTGGCCGCCATACAAAGAGCAGCAGCGGTTTGATAGGGCTTTAAGGTGTGGTGAAGCCGTAGATGGGAGTAGCTGGAATTTGTACAGCATTTCACGAATATTTTATACTATTGGTAAGTGATTGGATGTGATGAAAATTTTTTACTTTGGAGTTTAAAATTATAGATGATCTTTTAAAAGCAAGGCGGAAACTGGAAGAAACCTCAAATTTGGAGAGTGAGCCGGAAATTAATAATACTAGCCGACAAAGGAGGAAAGTGGTAAAAAGCAGGAAACTTTATGATACATCGGAAGATGAAGATGAGTGCGAGAAACAGTTGCCTAGGCCTCCCCCTATAAAAAGGGCAAATTTAACTTCTGCATTTTTATCACAATCTGAAACGGGTATGTTATATCTATTTGTTGGTTAAATATTACGAAGTGACTAGGTGCTCGTTGATGTGCCCCTATCTAATAGTGTGCCGGCACTTGTATGTTAAACAATAACACGCCTTTTAGGGTTGCTGTTGAGAGAATCGTGCAACTACCGCCGTGGTCAATGGAAATCGCCGATACTTGCTAGTCGGTGGTCCTGGGTTTTAATCTCACCAGTCACATTTTTGCATTGATTTCGCAATTTTTTTTCCAAATTTATACCGTTTTACATTTACTACAGTGTTCATTTTGTAATAAAAATCATCGGGTTTACGTCAAATAGAACGATGTTTTTCGTGACAACTGTGTTAAAAACGTGCCGGCTAAAAATGAGTTAGTGGCACGTCAACGTAAATATTAAGTGAATGTTAATTTGATGTTAAGCCAAATACTATATTGTGACTTTAACTTATTTTAATTCCTTTGATAAATGAAAGTTTGAGATATTTATCGCAGACGATATAATTTTTGACAGAATACACTAATTCATCGCAGACGCATCCGGTACTGAATGAGTCATCTCAGACGCTTTCGACTTCAACTTTTTTCTCAACTGGAGGAAATTTTTCAGTGCCATCTTTGGTTTAAAGAAGCACAACATAAAAGATTCATGGGCCCAAGATTTGGTAGTAGCATACAATACAAATAGGGAGCCGTCTAAGGATAATGGTCAATAATAGTAAATTAACAGTAAAAAATTTTGAAAGCTAGTCAGTTCTTTTTAACTGATAGCTATTTAGATAAATTTTATACACATTCTAACATTGACTTTATTTCTTATTTTAGATTTTCATATATTAGCTGTGGAAATTTCTCTCCCGTCACATTTAATACCATCCAAGGGCAGGGTAGTCGTCTCCCGTCTCCAAACAGCACTGAAAATTTTCCATATTGGAAAGTATAAATGGCATGCTCGTTCATTGCAAGGTAACAACTTTCAGTTCATTTTATATTTAAATAATACGCAAAAACTTTTAAACTAGAGCAAGTTACTTTAATGCATTATTGACAACAGGCATGAACATTTTTTATTGTAAGGCAAAATTTTCATATTCTCTAAACTAAACTTTGTTGCGCATGAAATTGACTGACTTTTAAGTCAAGTTGTCAGTTGTTTTCTTCTGAACAGTAAAATATTTACTATATTTTCCTTTTCGAACTATGGGTTGAAATTTTAACCTGATTGTCAGAGCCATTTTAATAATCATGATTCATGAGATTGTAGACATCGATTCAAAATTGCTTTTTTGACACTGTATGCAGGTATGTTTCATACTAACGTTAAGCAAAATAGAAGATTTTTATTATTTTCAAATAAAAAATAAATAATAATTTTTGTTGCAGACTGCTGCCGATATAAATCATCATATCGAAGAAAAACGCGAAGTAGCCAAAAAGTCCAGCCTTATATAATTATTACGGGTCCATCATTGTTACAAATTGAAAAATGCTATATTGTAATGGATACAATACAGTATCAATTTGATAAATTGGAAAATGCGTTAGACACCTGTTTCAAATTATACCACGTTTTTCATGCTCAATACCTTGAAAGCGAGCATATCTGGCTGCTTATTCAGAAAGTGGTTTATAAAATTAATACCAAATATGACAAAATAATCCCCCAAATTTTAGACCTGCTACAACTTGTAGATGAATTGATGTGAAGTTGTACCTAAGTAGATCAAAATGAGATGTTCCAGTTGTGGGAAAATCTTTATATTCATTAACAAATATTTATTTCACCTAGAATATCCAAACATAGAATTCACATGGCTCTTCGCAAATGCGCAATAGGGACGTACCGTTTGAGCGAGGTCAGATTTTTCGTTTCCGTCTCTTTTTAATACGTACCAGAGTCGATCGCTTAGAGTGCGTACGTCTGAACTATCACAGGTAGGTATCATGTTTGCTGTCGTTGTAAAAGTATATTACAGGTAACGTTCCTAATGTCTAGCATCAGGTGTTTGCCGTTAAAAAATAAATAAAACGATTCAGACAAAGTTCATAGTGATTTAAGAAAAATAGCATAAGATACAGAAATACAGTAGTTCTTTTGTTCCCTTCGATCTTCTGTCAATTTATTTGTTGTGTCATCATATTTACGTCACGCACAAAATTGAAAGTGTATTCTGCTTCGTTTTTTAAGATAAAGGCGTTGGAAATTGGGTGCTGGTTGTTATTCACTTGCTGAGAAGGCGAGTACTCATTTGTGTTTACAAATAAAAGGATATATTTTGTTTTATTTTTGCTAGGTTATCGAACATTTGTTGCGTACTGATTTCATTAATTTTGGTGTTGGTTTTCATTTATTTGCTGAGAAGGTATTAATTTGTGTTTACAAATAAAACCTTATTATTGCGTTTTCTTTTTTCTAGGTAATTTTCGCAAGGTACTGATTTCATTATAAGGTGTTTGCCGTTAAAAAATAAATCAAAAGATTTAGACAAAGTTTATAGTGATTTAAGAAAAATAGCATAAGATACAGATACAGAAATACAGATAGATTTGAGACCCGAGACAGAAATTTAACAAAAATAGAGATACATATTTCACACCATAGACAGAGATTTAAGAAAAATAGAGACACAGATTTGAGATCATAGACAGAGACTTAAGACAAATAGCATAAGATTTGAGATCATAGACAGTGATTAAATTAACATTAAAAGACAACACAGATATCTGTAAGAAAAAATAAATAGTTACAAGATACATAAACAATTCTTAGACTGTAATTGAAAGGCAAAGGCAGAAAACCAAATAAATACATAGAAGACAAGTAGTGAAAGATACGTAGGTAGACGTGTGGTATTATATTGTTATTATTACTTAATAAAACTGTCGTTTGATCTAACGTGAATTTTGTATCATGCCTCGTAGAAAACTTAATATTAAGTTCTGAGGAAGAAGTATTTGTTAGACGGAAACGAGAAAGAGACCGTGAATATCAACGTCGACGTCAAGAATTGGCCAGAAATAGTGGGCAGAATATTACTAGAACGATAATGGTGAGCATTACATCGTCGCCATGACTGTTCTATGTATACGTTGTGGTGCGAAACATTTTGTATCTGAGAAAGTTGCAAATAAAGGTAATATCATTTAATGATTGTTGTAATCACGGCGAAATATGTTTGAAGCCTTTACCTGCAAAATCGAATAACTTTTTTAATCATATCCGAAATTATAACATTACATTTTCTTTTGCTTCATTTAATGCTAATCTGGTAAATTTTAATTTAACACAACAAATATATTATCAAATAAATACAGCACTGTACCCAGCTTTCAATGAGATTCCAAGTTATGGTCAACTGTTTATTGTGGATCCTCATGAAGCAGCAGAATTTCGTTTACAGCAAAATTCACAGTGTGATTCAGAATTGAGAATTTGATGCGTGAACATAATATTTTTGCTCAGTCATATCAAATGATGGGTGAAGAATTGGAAAGTCAAAGGTCAATTAATAATACAAATGAAGAGCCTGAACTGCATCTTTTATTTACTATGAAAGCTGGAATGGATCGGAATCGTTACAATTTTCAAAGGGTTATTGAAGTTGCAGCTATTTTTTCTACAACAGCTGATGGCAATATTCCAGAGTCCTACGTAACAGTAAGAAATAAAAGTGATAAATCTTTACAGTATGTTAGTACTAAAGATTCTAATGTAGAGCCGTGGGTTTATCCACTGTTTTATCCGTTTGGTACTCGAGGATGGCATCAGGGAATACCTTATAGTAAGAAAAATAAGCGAGTGACTCGAGCAGCTTACACAAAGTACAGAATAGCGATTCGCAATGAAACCTATGTCTTCCTGATGGGACGCCGACTGTTTCAGCAATGGTTAGTTGATAGTTACGTTAAAATTGAAAAGGACAGATTAAATTTCTGCAGAGACAATCAAAAGAAATTACGTGCAGAATCGCACCAAGGTTTAATAGATCATGTAGAAAAAAATCACAACTTAATCAGCAAAATATTGGAAAAATGATCATTTTACCATGAACATTTCAGGGACTACCGCGAAATATGTTGCAGAATTATCAAGATGCGATGGCAATTATACGTAAATACGGTAAGCCAGATCTTTTCATTACGATGATTTGTAACCCCAAATGGAGAGAAATTTCAGAGAATTTGTTGGATGGACAAACTGCTGCTGATAGACCTGATTTAATGGCTAGAGTTTTCAACATAAAAAACGCCCTTATAGACTTAATTTCAAATAAAAGCTTTTTGGGGCAGTGCAGGCGTATGTTTATGTAATTAAATTTCAAAAACGCGGATTACCGCATATGCATATGTTAGTAACTTTAAAGCAGTCTGACAAAATAGCAACGTCTGAACTAGGTGATCTAATATAACCGCGGAAATTCCAAATCCAGAAGAAGAACCTTTATTACATGATATTGTTTTAAGAAACACGATTCACGGTCCATGTGGAAATTGGTGTAAAGGAACAGAACATTTGTTCTAAGCATTTTCCAAAGCAATTTAATGAGCAAACAACTTTAGATGAACATGGATATCCTAATTATCATCGTAGAAATACTGGCCTTTCTTTCAAACGTTCTGGTGGATATATCTGTAATAATCAATATGTTGTTGTACCCTATAACCCAAATCTGTTAAAATTGTTCAATGCCCATATTAATGTTGAAGTGGTTTCCAGCGTAAAATCTGTTAAATATTTGTATAAGTACATTTACAAAGGTCATGATGCTGCAGGGATAACAGTTGGTGAAAGAAACAGTAGTGCAATTATTGAGCACGACGAAATTCGTAATTTTATCGAAGCGAGATACGTTGGTCCAACGGAAGCTGCTTGGAGAATTTTAAGTAAACCTTTACAAGATAAAAGTCATTCAATTACAAGATTACCAGTGCATTTACCAAATCAGCATTATGTTGTGGTCAGCAATGATTATGATGAAAATGAAATCAGAAAGGCATTAAACAAACAAACAATGTTGATTGATTATTTTGCACTGAATGCTGGGGATTCTGAAGCTCTACAATATTTATATGGCGACATACCGAGTCATTATGGATTTAAGAAAGATAATGCCAATGGTAATTATAACTAGCAACGCCGTCAGAAACAATTCAAAGTTATTGGACGCATGTACTCCATAAACCCCAGCCAAATTGAACTATTTCATTTGCGATTATTATTACTTCATGTTAAAGGAGCAAACAGATTTGAAGATCTGAAAACAGTAAACCGAGAAATACAGGAATCTCATGCAGCAGCGTGTTTAAAGTTAGGTATTATTGAAGATGATTACGAGTGGAAAAGAGCCATGAATGAAGCTGAAATTTGGATGATGCCCAGACAGCTGAGATATTTATTCATTCGTATTTTAATGCATTGCCAACCAATTTATCCGGAAGAATTGTGGGAAGAATTTAAAGAAGCAATGTCGCAAGACTATGAAAGACGTTACGGCAATACTGAAGGACAAAAAAATTAGTTCCATGCTTTATGCGGAAGGTTACAATCTTTCAATGTTTCCTACCATGCCACAAATAAATGACATTGAATATGCAGATAATGTTTGAAATGAAGAACAAGCAATAGAAATAGGATGACGATAATATAAACACCTAAATGAAAGGCAGAAAGAAATTGAAGATATTCTTTTGGGTAAATAAGCCATTTTTGTAATTGACCGTATATGTTACACCCCCTAGCGGTCGTTTTAGGAACTCGAAACTAATTTCCAGCTATTTTTCAGGACCATATTTACTGAAAATATTTTTTCCCAAAGCTGTATGATTAACGGTTTGTGAGATATAGCCGGCGACCTCTCTTTATGGGACACCCGGTAATGTGGCCTTCACGGGCATAGCAGCAAAACTACTTCCTCATGGAGAACAGTTCATAAAACGTTTGGGTTATCTGTTCCTCTGTTTTTAGATTCATCTTCCAACATTAAGAAAAATTCGAAGGAAACAGATTATTTAAGGGGTGTAGAAGTTTTTATTTGGGATGAAGTTCCTTTGGCGCCAAGGTATGCTTTAGAAATTATAGACAGAACCTTACGAGACTATGAATTGTGATGTTCCGTTTGGTGGAAAAATTATGGTGACGGGAGGAGATTTTCGACAATTGTTACCAGTTAAAATAAATGCTACCCGCTGTGAAACAGTGAATATTATAAGTATCAAATTTAGTTCTCTTTGGAGTTATTTTTGTAAATTTTCTTTAACACAAGATATGCGGGCTCTACCATAGGAACAAGAATTCACCAAGTTTTTATTGGATGCTGTATATATGGAGGAATAATTAGAGAAAAGCGATTCATAGATATGACCAAATCAGCTATTCTTTCTGCTAGAAATGCCGATGTTGAAGACATTAACAAAAAAGTGGTAGAACTGTTAGATATAAAAAGAGAAAAAAATATATGCAAGCTTGGATAGTGTTGAAAATTGTGATAATGGAGATTTAAACGATGCTATTTTTCCTAAATATATAAATACTTTAAACCCACCAAATTTTCCTCCGCATGAATAGGCTCGTTTAGTGGCTACGTGTCACGCTGTCAAGGTCACGGCTTTGGATGTCAACAAACCAGACATCCATAAGATTTATCACGTTCCACTTTTAAAAACGAATATAAACTTTGTAAGTTTTATTTATAACAAGCGAAAAGGTATGTACTCGTATTGCATTCATATAATGCTTATATTTAAGTCACCCAAAGCTTTTTGTGGAAAATATTAATGGAAAATTAGTAATCTTGAATTGAATATGCTAATATAATCAAACATACTTATTTTTGTTGGATGTAGTACTATTTTAAGGTGAATTTATTTTAGAAAAATGGAAGGAAACCATGCTATTAAGTTTTACTTAATAGCAAAGTGCTTTAGAAATAACGAGAAACAATTATGTAAAGGGACCAGTGGGCACGTTAGGAAGATGGCGTTCGATTCAGAAATGCAACCGGCTCACTTGCAAGGCGAAGTGCAAGCCAGAATGAAGAAACGAAGTTATAACGTTGAGGTAATGTAGTGTCACTGAATTATTATTAAAATGATAGTAATATATTTAAATTCAATATTATAGGTCTACATTCATTTAACGAACGGGGTTGTTTCAACCAAATGTACTTGTCCGAGAGGTCAAGCGTTCTGTTATCATATAGCTGCTCTGTTATACCATGCACATTACAACATCAGCTCCACTCATAAAGCCAGGGCATGGGGGTCCAACCGAACCAAAAAATGAAGACACTGGTGGAATCGCAGCATCTATTGACGAGCTGCATCCCAGGCAGAAGTTCACCGCCCTGGTTGAGGATATAGATGAAACTAAAGTGGAATGATTTAGGAGAAAGTTGGGGCAAACCAATATAGTGGGATTTTCTTGGCTATTAAAACCTGAAGCAGACCAAACGATTTTCCAGTTGGTTCCCTCAATAGATGACTTCCTATTTGCTGAAGGATATTTTCGAGCTCATGAAAAAGATGAATATCTTGTAGAAAATTTTCTGTCAGCCCGGAAAAAATTATAGACATTGTTGCCATTGTGGGACAACACAATAATAAGGCCTGGTTAATCACCAGGAGGCTAACTGCAAGCAAATTTACAAATTCAGAAATTGTTCCATAAAAGATGGAGTGGGTGATAAATATTTTTTATTACGACGATGAACATGAAGGACTGATAGTTCACGGTGGCCACATGTATTACCATCAAATTCAAGGTCAGCTGTATATCACCGGTCGGAAAACATGCTACCTTTTCGTCTGGACACTCACCGATTATGAAATTCTTCCAATTGAGAAAGACCAGGATTGGATAAGTAATTTTGAAAACATTTTATTTAAAGGATTTTGTGCCTGTAATTTTTGATATAAAGTAGATAATAGACCTTATTTTTCAATATGTTCACTTATCATAAATTTGTATTGTTTAATATAACCATTTCTTACTGAAAAATACATTTATTACTTCATGTGTCAACAAATATAAGGCATAGGTATAGAAGAATAAATAAAAAGAATGTTGATACAAAAAAATGTTTCATTCATAATTTTTCCTATTACTATTCACTTTGGATATTTACAGAAACATTAGCATCCGTGTAAAATTGAGCAACCCCCTTAATTAGCGGATATTGTAAATTGGTAAGTCCCGAAATACGTTTGAAAATAATTTAACTATAACAAAATAAAGAAGTAGGTATAAAAGATAAAATTTTAAAACTCTTCATTCTTTTAATTGCTCGTTCCACATGTATTCTTGCCCTTGCTATGCTTTCTGTACGACGGATTTGCTCTAGAGTAAATTGCGATGTTACCAAAAAGGGAGGAACTCGGCAACAAGTCTTTAATCAAAAAGCCCTTATGGTTCCATTTGTTGCAGCACTCCACAACTAGCAACTATCACTTTGTCTGAAGTAGAACCTGGGTAGAGATCGCTGGCATAGGTAAGTCTGAAACAAGAACATCATAGAGAAAAAATACAACAATTCGTGTAATAATTACCTTTGATTTTTCATGGATTGCCTGGGTACTGCCGCAAAAACCTCGGTACAGTCAAAAATTATTCTATAATTGGTAAATGTGCTTGCACAATTAGGCAGGCAGGATTTATTCTTTGACCGTTTAGGGATAGTGTTCATTAGTTTCTTGAACAAAACTTCGTGCAATAAATTTATGAAGGTAACTACAACATTTGTTACAGTGCCTGCAGACACATTAAATCTGAACGTTAAATCAAAATGAGGGAAGTTTTGCCTTAACTTCATCAGCGTCATCAGCAGCTGATCTGTTCTACTAAGTTTTTCAACCGTCCAATTTAAATAAGGGAGTGCCTCCGTAGCCGGCGCCGGCCTTGCATATAGTTGCCGGCGCGCTTCTATTTGGGAACGAAAAAGACTGATACAACGCATACGCATTTTAAAGAGACCCCTTAGCTGCCCTCTCGCACCAGACACACGAAGGCTCCGGCAACAATACACTTATAAAACTGTAGCCGGCGCCGGTTACGGAGGCACTTCCTTTAAATAATGCTTAATTTCGATGGCTTCTATTAAAAATAGTAGACACTCAAAAATCTTTCTAGTGGGTAACCCTGTATATTCCAATATCAAATTGTCCTTATCACAAATGTGTGTATACGTAAAATGTATGCATAATTGTCTTATTATTTCGTCTTTTCTTTCTATTTCTAATTTTAATAAATAATTTTCTGCCTCATACACTGCGGTGGAAGTAGTACTTCTAGCAATTCCTGTCGATGTTGTTGGCGTTGTTGGTAGTGGTTGTGTTGTTGGTTCTGTCGGTGATGATGATCGTTCATCTACTATACAGGGTGAATCAGGAATCCTTCTATGTATTGGTATTTTTGTTATTCGAAGAGCTACAAAGTCGGTTAAATGAGAGAAAAGTTGCACTATTTTGGGACCATCTTAAACCTACTTTCAAACTTTCAAAAATTTTCACAGCTTTCTAGATATAATTAAAAAATTAAAATTTCCGATTTTTTTCTTTTGTTGATAACTCAACTGTTGTTTGTGCAAATGACTTGAAACTTGGAATGCTTACATAAAAGAACGTTGTGCATCGTTTGGTGACATTGGCAATGCAGTGCGATCTGTCATTTTTGCAGAGCGACATTCAACTTTTTTTTTTCTTTATGGTAGCCATATTCATTTCTGCCGCTGACATTAAGACAGCATTATTACTATTGCAACGGTTTTTTAGTTTTTTAAATCGAACCTCAAATAAAGAAGTTATAGAGAGAAACATGTCAGCAAATGTAATCAAGGTAGCCATGCAACAAAAGAGCTGCGGTAAGTAAAAATCTTTATCAATAAACAATTTACTTTGAGTGGAAGCCCACGTATTCCCACCTTTTCTATTTGAAGAGATAGAGATTCGGTTAAATCAGCGAATACTTGCGCAATTACTAGCAATAAACGGTGGTTCCCGAAGAGTTTAAAAAATCGGCTGTGGTCAAAATATTTATGGAAATTTTGAAACGGGTCAATTAGTTAAATCAAAATGAGGGAAGTTTTGCCTTAACTTCATCAGCGTCATCAGCAGCTGATCTGTTCTACTAAGTTTTTCAACCGTCCAATTTAAATAAGGGAGTGCCTCCGTAGCCGGCGCCGGCCTTGCATATAGTTGCCGGCGCGCTTCTATTTGGGAACGAAAAAGACTGATACAACGCATACGCATTTTAAAGAGACCCCTTAGCTGCCCTCTCGCACCAGACACACGAAGGCTCCGGCAACAATACACTTATAAAACTGTAGCCGGCGCCGGTTACGGAGGCACTTCCTTTAAATAATGCTTAATTTCGATGGCTTCTATTAAAAATAGTAGACACTCAAAAATCTTTCTAGTGGGTAACCCTGTATATTCCAATATCAAATTGTCCTTATCACAAATGTGTGTATACGTAAAATGTATGCATAATTGTCTTATTATTTCGTCTTTTCTTTCTATTTCTAATTTTAATAAATAATTTTCTGCCTCATACACTGCGGTGGAAGTAGTACTTCTAGCAATTCCTGTCGATGTTGTTGGCGTTGTTGGTAGTGGTTGTGTTGTTGGTTCTGTCGGTGATGATGATCGTTCATCTACTATACAGGGTGAATCAGGAATCCTTCTATGTATTGGTATTTTTGTTATTCGAAGAGCTACAAAGTCGGTTAAATGAGAGAAAAGTTGCACTATTTTGGGACCATCTTAAACCTACTTTCAAACTTTCAAAAATTTTCACAGCTTTCTAGATATAATTAAAAAATTAAAATTTCCGATTTTTTTCTTTTGTTGATAACTCAACTGTTGTTTGTGCAAATGACTTGAAACTTGGAATGCTTACATAAAAGAACGTTGTGCATCGTTTGGTGACATTGGCAATGCAGTGCGATCTGTCATTTTTGCAGAGCGACATTCAACTTTTTTTTTTCTTTATGGTAGCCATATTCATTTCTGCCGCTGACATTAAGACAGCATTATTACTATTGCAACGGTTTTTTAGTTTTTTAAATCGAACCTCAAATAAAGAAGTTATAGAGAGAAACATGTCAGCAAATGTAATCAAGGTAGCCATGCAACAAAAGAGCTGCGGTAAGTAAAAATCTTTATCAATAAACAATTTACTTTGAGTGGAAGCCCACGTATTCCCACCTTTTCTATTTGAAGAGATAGAGATTCGGTTAAATCAGCGAATACTTGCGCAATTACTAGCAATAAACGGTGGTTCCCGAAGAGTTTAAAAAATCGGCTGTGGTCAAAATATTTATGGAAATTTTGAAACGGGTCAATTAAAATAAAATAAAATCCTACATTGTTGCTTCATGGCATTTTGTTAAATTGTTTATTCGTTTTAGTTAATTTGTTTTATTGTTCTTTAAAGTTTCATAGTTAATAAAAAAAATAAAATAAATGTAGGATTTTATTTTTTAATCCAAATACTAATTGACCCTTTTCAAAATTTTCATAAATATTTTGACCACAGCCGATTTCTTAAACTCTACGGGAACCACCGTTTATTGCTAGTAATTGCGCAAGTATTCGCTGATTTAACCGAATCTCCATCTCTTCAAATAGAAAAGTTGGGAATACGTGGGCTTCCACTCAAAGTAAATTGTTTACTGATAAAGATTTTTACTTACCGCAGCTCTTTTGTTGCATGGCTACCTTGATTACATTTGCTAACATGTTTCTCTCTGTAACTTCTTTATTTGAGGTTCGATTTAAAAAACTAAAAAACCGTTGTAATCGTAATAATGCTGTCTTAATGTCAGCGGCAGAAATGAATATGGCTGCCATAAAGAAAAAAGTTGAATGTCGCTCTGCAAAAATGACAGATCGCACTGCACAGCCAATGTCACCAAACGATGCACAACGTTCTTTTATGTAAAAATTCCAAGTTTCAAGTCATTTACACAAACCACAGTTGAGTTATCAACAAAAGAAAAAAATCGGAAATTTTAATTTTTTTAATTATATCTAGAAAGCCGTGAAAATTTTTGAAAGTTTGAAAGTAGGTTTAAAATGGTCCCAAAATAGTGCAACTTTTCTATCATTTAACCGACTTTGTAGCTCTTCAAATAACAAAAATACCAATACATAGAAGGATTCCTGATTCACCCTGTATAAGGCCCTGTACTCGGTCTGGCACCTCTAATAAGTTATACCAAAGTGAAGTCATTCATAATCACTGCATTACTGGATGTAATAAAGTCGGCACCTGGGTACCCTAAGTTGGCTTAGAAATAAAGTACAGGAACAAAGGAATTAAAATTCCTTGACAGTAATTGGATTTCATTTGTTCATTTGCTTATTGTAACCCAGGTACCTACTTTATTTTATACTAATGCATAATAATAATTATTATAATATAAACTGTTGTATTCATAATAAATTTTAGATGAAGCAGGGAAGAATGCTACGTTTACTGTTGATAATAAATGTTCGAGTAAATGTGTTAGTTTTAACTTGTTTTACTATTTAGCAGATACAAAGAAGAAGATATCTCCGAGTATTTTTGAATGAAAGATATCGTGTTTGATAATCAAATGGTTCGTAAAAAATAGCTCTATCGAAATATCTCGATGAGCCATCATGGTTCCATTTAAAAAAAATTACTTATACCCGAAAAACTGTGGCTTAGATTTTTAGATGGCTGTAACAGAAAAACTACTTGACCTAATTTGATGATTTTGTTTTTACACTAGTTTAGGACCCCGACTTAATGGTTTTCTTTCAGTCATGGATGTCTAGATGCAAGATTTAATTAGCGTCCAAAAATGTTTTAAGGTAATGTTTTTACCCAAAAGTGGCACTACCGTATCTAGAATGACACGATGGTTCCAAACAAGTGAAAAAATACAGGCTGTTCCATTTAAAAATTCGAATGTTGGTTCATTTCCGGTGAAACCGAAAGTGCCAGAAAAATTTTAACTGTTCCAAATAATACAGATTTGCATGCCATTTAACTATTCCAAATTAATATCTTGAAAAACAAAAATGTTATAGGGATGAGCCTGATCTCGTGGTCATCCGGTATATACTTAGTACCTACCTCTCAAGTCCGGCCAATGATTTTCTTTCTTTTTTCTTCCGGCGTTAAATAACGCTTCTTAAATTTTTTTGCAACATTATGGTCAAAGATTTCTGGTCCATTTTTTAATGTCCATTCCGAAAATGGCAACTGCAGACTCTTGCACCCGAACCTGGTTTTGCATCACGCCTAAACAATAATAGATAGTAATGAATGAAAAGGTAAAAATTCAAATTTATTGAAGGTACATTACCTAAGGAGTGTCATCCATTTCTTTAGCATCTTTTCATCCGTGGGAAATCTAAAGAATTTACAGTGTTCCCTCAGATTGTTGTGATAGCAGTCAGGAGCCCAGCACGTAATTCCCATAATTTCACTTACAAGGCCTGAAAACCATTTTTCAAAAGTCTGAACGTTAGGCTTTTCATTCGGGAGTACGCACCTTCAAAGTTATTGTCCAAAGCGCACTTGTTTTTCCACGGAAGCGATACTTCAAACCGACCGTCTCTCATTCTTATTTTATTGTCGACGAAATCAGCCGTAGTTATTTTGCGTTTCTTTATATTTAATTCCGATTGTCTCTAAGTCCCAGAACTGTTTTATGTTTACGTTATCTTCATTATAGCTTCTGAAAGACTGGCCTGTAGAGAAATACCTGTAACATAGATGCCTACATAAATTTACTTTTTCAGTATGTAATTTTCTATTAAAATAATAAACACTTTTTATATTATTTGTGGGCACTACAGTGAGAAATAAATTGAAAGTGCTGAGGGACAAATTCAGAACAACAATGGCTTCAATTCCAAAACCAAAATCAGGTGATGCCAGTACCTCAGTAGTAGTTTCCTGGAAGTATTTTGAAAGTTTGAAGTTTCTGAAGGATCAATTTACACCTAGAGAGTCTTCGGGTAATTTACCGAAAACCAGTAAAATTACAGTCTCGTTCATGCAGTCTCAGGAAAATATAAACGAAGATAGTGAACATAAGGATTATGAAGCAAACGAATCAATATCTCAAGGAACTGAATATGAAGAAGATAGAGAAGTTTCCCAAGCAGACTATCCTATCAGAGAGGTCTCCAATACATCTGATTTGATAGTTTATAGTGAGACCAGTAGTTCCCCATATAGTACATCCCACCAGTCTTCTTTATCAACAACTGTTTCAAGAATACCCAGAAATAAACGTTCGGGTAATGATGATATAGGTCAAGCATTATTAGACATTGAAAGAAAAAAATGAAATACTCGCACGACAAGACAATAAAGCAGCCTGAAGAGGATAAAGATCTGAATTTTTTAAAAAGTATTTGGCCAGCATAAGAGATTTGCCGCCATTAAAAAATGTCTTATAGAATGCAAATTTTGCAACTTACTCATGCATTTTTAAGCGAATCAAATAAAATATCAACTTGGGCCATCCTTCACAAAGTTTTGTTGTTCATAATACCACCCTTCGAAACGTGAAACCATTAAACTCAGTTACGCAAAAATTATCCGTCCCATTACACTCAATTTCCATCAAACATTAGTGATCAAGAACACTCACCAACAATTTCCAATTATGCGAATACATAGTAAGCATGCTATCCTTCCTGGTACTCTACTGCATCATTTACATACTTATATAGTTACCTTAATATTAAATGTGTGAAACTGAAATAAATAAAGTGTTATACGAATGTTCTTTACCTTATTGCAACCATTAAACGTTCGCTTTTTTGAGGCTCTGTTGCACGTATCGTACAAACTTATTATTAAAAAATGGCAGGCAAGGGGAAATGATAAGGATATTGTTGCCTTGAGAAAGAAAGAAATTCAAGATAAATTTAGGTCAGAAATGGGTTTAGTTATTGACAAACCCAAGCCAGGTTTCGGATCATCTAATGATGGGAATACTGCGCGCCGATTTTTTGAAAACTACAAGGAGTCTGCTCAAATCACTGGTATTGAAAGTGAACTTATTAGAAAATTTCATTTGGTATTAATCACATTGTCTTCTGGATTTGAAATAGATACTATAAAATTTAAAACCTTTTGCTTAGAGGTGGCAAACGAATACGTTAAATTATATTCCTGGTACCCTATGCCTCCTACAATTCACAAGATTCTAATTCACAGTGTTAATGTTATAAATAATGCCATTATACCAATTGGGCAGTTATCAGAGGAGGCCCAAGAAGCCAGAAACAAGGACCTGAAGAGTTATCGTAGAGATTTCTCACGAAAATTTAGCCGGCTGAAAACAAACGAGGACATTTTTAAGAGATTGTTAGTGTCCTCTGATCCTGTAATTTCTAGTCAGGGGAAAATTCCGAAGAGGAAATTGAAAGCAATACCAAGAGAGGTAATAGCGATGCTAAAAAACCCAGATGCCCCACGCAATGTTATGGATCCAACATGTGCAGATGATACTGCAGAGAAAGAAATAAATGACGATGAGAGTAACAATTACGACAGCAGTCAGAACGAAGAAAGTAGTGGTGATGACAATGGTAATTGTAATTTAAGCTAAATTTATATTAATATTAAAATAACACTTAGAAATTGCTCACATTAAATTAGATTATTTTTCGACAATTATTTTTTTAATAAACCTACGGAATATTTTTGAAGTCTTCGGGTATTTTATTTCAAATATAATATAAAATCAGTTGGCACTAAAATCTGCGTTAATAGGAAGTCGCCGATTTATTGCCAGCTTTTTAGGTCTGCGGCCCCTATGTGCGTCATCGTGACTAGTCTAATTTACGGGTTTGGCCCCTGCACGCGGACTTGGGTCACGGCATTGCATCGAATTATATCATGTTGTTCACTGCTTCACAACTCATTAGTTCCTACTTCGTGGAATTTTGTTTTTCTGACTACTTTGTTTTGTCAAGTAATATTTTACGTATTTTTGCTTTATATAGTACTTACATAGTATTTTTTCCCTTGTTGCTGCTGCACGTTAGTTATCATTATATTGAGTAAGTTCAAATTTATCTGCCTGTGTTTCTTTTAGTTCCCGCTAATTATAGGTACGTTGCCACATATTACGGTAGAAAATGCAAACTGCATACAGGAATATTTCAGAAAAGTTTTACGGCAGATCGGGCATTCGTCAGACCGGATTTCAACAGATCGGGAATCCCATACAGGAAAACGGTAGACAGGCAAAATATAGACTACTACGTCACGCTAGTCAAATTTCCCGCACGCGCATTAAGATTCAATTTGACGTTTTAAATAATAATATAGTGGACCAGCCAAGTTAAAATACTGAGGGCATTATGTGATTTGTTGTTGAACAAATATTAAAAACCTATGGAAATGAGATCTCTACGCCGCCTCGTTTTTTTGCGTATTGTCAAAGTTGGTCAACACATGGCTCCCCTATCATTTTTAAAGGTAGTATAATAGGGAAGGGGTAAAAATTTGTTTGAGATTCTTCCACAATTTGTTGTGCACATTGGTCGAGGACGACAAGAGGAACCGGTCTTCCGATTTTCAGCTTTTCATCTCCACTTGTCAATTTACGATTTTTCTTCTTTTAACTACGAAGGGGTATCTCTATCTGGTTAGCTTGTGGACAGGCGCTCCAGAATTCCTATAAGTGCATTTTTTTTAGATTTCAGGATATTTTGGTGTGCCTCTTCCTCGAGCACATCGATAAGAAATTATGTTCTACCGATTTTCAACTCCACCCGTTCCTGAATTTTTTCTTCACCAACAGTTTCCGAGTCTAGGTCTAAAGAAACCTTGCAAGGATTTCCGTGAACCAAAAAAATTGATATTCTAGATACAACCTGTGTGCACCTTCTACGTGTAACAAAATAACCGCACATGTTTTTTTTTCGTTAAACTTTCGTTCCGAGAACTGCCAGTTTCTGACAAAGAGCTTCCTCTCAATATACCATAAAGCTACAAGATACCGGATGGGCCATAATCTATATTATTTTTGTGTTTTTCTCTCAAATGGTCATGTCCTTTCTCAAACAATGTATGTGCAGGCATAACGTACTCCGGTTCAGTATTATTTCCTTTGTTTCAGTTCCACTGCTGTTGTAAAAGAGTCATGTTATGATGGAGGCGTGACTAAATGGTAAATTTCAATCTGTCTAAAGCGTTTCATAAGAAAGCACCCCTACGAATTCCTTTCAAAACCCCTTGTAAAAGTCTTGTGGCGCTCATAAAAATATCCTTTTTTTGTTGTTTGTTAAGATTCTGAGAAGCACCCCCAAGCCGCCGGATCTAGGAAAGATACAATGAATGTTGTACTAGATTCTAAAGTAAAGAAAAACTGTTTAAATTGATACGAGAAACTAAATATAATCATTTTGTCCACTAGGTTAAACTTTAGATAGGACTGAGTAATTTTAGGTTTAAATTGTTGTCTGGCTAGCAAGTAACACGGGTTTTTCCCTAGGTAAACAATTCTAGGTTTTCCCCTCCGTAAAGTAAATTTAGATTGCAATTACTTTCGGTAATGTTCATTGATAGTTTTGTCATTTGATATTTAGATAGGAGTTTTAGTTAATGTTACGAACATGGTGTGAAAGCGTGGTCGTAGAGCAAATAACCGAATACAAAAAACCAGTAAGAAACAGTTCTCAGTTGTCTGCCCCAGGCAAGCCAATTAGTGGCCGTTGCCAAAAGGGCCATAAGAAGTGGCTCCTCCCTTAAACGTTCAATAAGGATATTTCAAAAACGTAGTTGCCTGTAAAATTAGCCGATATTAGAAAAATGACAACTTAAAATCAACTCCCTTTATTATTTATTGCGTTTAGCCAGTGTTGTGTTACATGTTTCGAAATTTCAGTAAATCCTTTCAATAAATGTCGATGTGTTCTTTTGGTGAAAAGGTATTCTTGCTATTTGCTCACGGAAATTCTCTAAAATTTGTTTGGTTTTGTTATTTTATTAATATTGTGGTTGTTGTTCCGATCATGGCAGTATTTCATTTTATTAACTTTTTGTGTGTTGTTTTCATGTTATGTTCGTTCTGCCTGCGGAGTAGTAGATGTAATTGCCTAATTTTAGGTCACTGTGTTTGTTTTTTTGTTTTCATTCAAGATAAGTGTTAAAGTCAATTTAGTATTTCATAATAATTTATTCAGGTAGCTTCTGCAAATTCCGGTACGATCACACCATCCGTTTTAGTGAATCATTTATTATAATATATTTTGCGAGCAGTTTGCGACAGTTTTTTTTTTGTTTAATTAATAAATCTTGTGGTCCGAAATGTTGCACGTTTTCATAGAGAATTTCCTGACACAAACATCGTTAAGAGAAGTGAGCATAAAGTGTGGGGGTGTGCTACGTCGCGAAAGGAGACACCTGAGACTAGTTCCAGGGCCAATTTGGTCAGAAGGCGACGGTTACTTGGGGTTTGTATTATTTTATAAAGTGATATGGAATGAGAAAACTTGAGGAACTTAATTAATCTTGCCACAGAGTGTTTTGAGTGAGTATAGTTAGTAATATATATGAGGGGAGTTCGAACAGTCATATTTATTGGATGAATTTCATCAGTAGAGCATGTAACGGGCCTATTAGTTGCACCCGCTCGGAAAATATGTTTAATAGATAGAGAGAAGAGGGTTTTGTCATATAAGATAACCACAAGAAATCAGCGATGTCCTCGAACCATATTAGGAGTGGTTCCCAGGAATGGGTGAAAATTTATTTTGAATTTATTTAAATTAGTTAGTCATATATACCTGACAGGCGAGATTCCAGAAGATTACAAACAGAACATCATAGTAACTTTGCCAAAAAGGAAAGGCGCGGATAGGTGCGAAACTATCAGTTTAACTTCCCATGGGTCAAAAATTTGAATTGTGCAAAGAAGGATGGAGGAAGAAATATTAGAAGATCAGTTCGGATTTAGACGAAATAGAGGAACGCGCGAGGTCATTCTAGCTTTACGAGTAATTATAGAAAAAACAATAGCAAAGGGAAAGAGCGTCTATATAGGATTTGTAGATTTAGAGAAAGCCTTCGACAACGTAAAATGGGGGAAGATGTTCGAAGTGCTCAGAAAGGTAGGGATGAAATACAGGGATAGAAGAATAATACATAATCTCTACAAAGAGCAAAAGGCAGTTATAGAATTTGAGCAGGAACGAAGAGAAGTAAAGGAACGAAGAGAAGTAAATATCAGGAAGGGAGTGAGCCAGGGATGTGCATTGTCACGTCTAGTTTTCAACTTATATATCGAAGATGCGATTAATATTGTTAAGGACAGAAAAGCCTCAGGGATTAATGTACAGGGTCAGACTATTGACATGCTCAGATTTGCGGATGGTATAGCAGTGTTAGCACCTAGCAAACAAGAATTAGGAGCGGCTCTGCCGATTTTCAACTTCTAGACTTTACTCCTCTTCTCCGCCTGCAATTTTTTTTCTTCCCACTACAACAGTTCTAAGATCTAATTGTCTACAAGGGTTTCCGCGGAACAAACAAATTCAGATTCTAGACACGCGACCTGTGTGACTTCTAAGTTGACAGCAAAAAATTAGAGACGCCCGCCCGGAACCATTCCTAAGGGTTGTTCCCTGGAGGGGTTGAAGGAGTAGTTCCCGGGAAAGAGGAAAATTTATTTTCGATTTCCGGGCAGTTCCGTGTGCTTCCTCGTCGAGGACGCCAAAAAGAATCGTTCAGCCCATTTTCAACTTCTCGACTCCACACCTTCGCCGTTTGAAAATTTTTCCTCTTTGTGGTTACTGAGATCACCACCTCTTTGTGATTTTGTTAATGGTTATTGAAAACACATCTTAGCGTTTCTGTTATAATAGGGGTTATAAGGGTAACTGAGAACACTACTTGGTGATTCTGTTATATATACATAATAGTAATTGAGAACTCTACAACTTCGTGATTCTGTTATAATAATGGTGAGAACACTACATCTTAAAGATTCCGTTTATAATGGTAACTGAGAACATATCTTAGTGATTCTGTTATAATGGTAACGGAATACACTACCTAGTGATTCAGTTTTTAGTAACAGAACAACATCTTGCTAATTCTGTTATAATGGTAATTGTGATTTTAAAACATTACATTTTGGTAATTTTGCTGAAGTGAACATTCTCTCTTGCTAATTCAGTTATAATGGTTATTGAAAACACTCAACTTTGTAATTCTGTTATAATATGGTAATTGAAAACATTGCCTCTTGGTGATTCTGCTATAGGGGTAACGGAGTACACTACCTCTTAGTGATTCAGTTTGGTAACTGAGAACACTACATCTTGGTAATTCTGTCATAATGGTAGGTGATTGAGAACATTACCTCTCTTGGCGATATTGCTGTAATAGTAACTGAGAACATTCTCTCTTGCTAATTCACTTATAATGGTTACTGTGAACACTATAACTTTGTAATTCTGTTATAATAATTATGGTAATTGAAAACATTGCCTCTTGGTGATTCTGCTGTAGTGGTAACGGGGAGTACACTACCTCTTAGTGATTCAGTTTGGTAACTGAGGACACATCTTGTTAATTCTGTCATAACGATATTTGAGAACATAACCTCTTGGTTATAGTGGTAACAGAACATTTTCTCTTGGTGATTCAGTTATAATGGTTACTGAGAACACTATAATTTTGTAATTGTTATAATGTGGTAATTGAAAACATTGCATCTTGGTGATTCTGCTATAGTAGTAACTGATAACACTACCTCTTGTTATAATGATAACTGAGAACACTATATATTTGCGATTCTGCTATAATAGTAACCGAGAACACCACCTTTTGGCCTCTGGTTATAGGAACACTACTTCTTGGTAATCCTCTTAAAATAGTAATTTATTAAGGACTCTACAACTTAGCGATTCTGTTAAAATTGTAACCGAGAACACTATCTCTTGGTGATTCAGTTGAGAAAACTGTATCTTGGTGATTCTGTATAGTAACTGAGAACTCTACAACTTAGCGATTCTGTTAAAATTATTGTAACTGAGAACACTATCTTCTGGTGATTCAGTTAAAAACACTGCATCTTGGTGATTCTGTTATAGTAAAAACACTGCATCTTGGTGATTCTGTTATAGTGCTAACTTAAAAATCTAGGTATCTGTTGCTGATTCGATCTGTTATAATGGTAAGTGAGAAAACTACCACCTACTGTTTTCGTTATTTTGTGCCCAATGCTGTTTTAATGGAAATACATAATACCACAGGCAAGACCTGCCTGTGATAATACACCATTGCTTGACACTCGTCCTCCAGAGTTTAAAGAACATTTTTTGTGAGTGGTTATTTTGTTGTATGTTGATTTGTTGATGCAGTATGAAAAGGATGAATTCAAAGTAGGTTTCTAGAGGTTTTTAGTCAAGTAACAAATAAGCATTACTTGAATTTATACAATATGCCTCATATGCCTTCATATCATGCTAAACGTAACTTAGGATAGAACATGGCATGACCTACGTGATTAAGTGCAGTCCAGACCTGCATATATTTTCCCACAAACACAAAAACAAATGTACAAAAATAATTTCATATCTTTATTGTAGCCGACAGTCTGAAAACATTAGAGTGCATTTGTAACTTTTGTTTGCCCGTCTAACTACCTTAACAACGATTAATTGATCTAATTAATAATTTACCTGAAACCTGTCGATATAACCGCACGATTGTCTTTCAGTGAGTTGTGTTTTATCTCTGCCATTACAATACAAATTACTTTAATAAGAATCGTCAGTGAGGATTTCTATAATAAACACGTACATTTAAGAAACTAAGATTTAGTGCATCGTTTAAAATTGTTATCCAACATCATTCCTACACATACAGAAAGCCTCACTATTTTAGGTATCTGTAATTTAATTATTATTACAATGCAAAGGGTAACACAACTATTACAATTGCACAACAACTACACAATTTTTAAGCTAGTTTCCTAAAAAAGTTAACGTTTCTTGACGGTGAAGTTTGATGGAGCAGTTATTTTTATTTGTTTCAATTTCTCACACTGAGGGCGGTAACTTCGGTCATACTGTACGTATCAGACCTATTTGGAAGCCTTTAGAATAAATTCATTAGTTATTTATAATAATGAGCAGTAAAATGTACCCATTCTGATAATAATAAACGCCACACCTTCTGTATTTTTTCCATCGCTCTACAACATAATGTAGCGCCATATTACGACCGCTATATGACAGCACCGCTTTTCTAGGAAACCGAAGCTTAAGTGAACTGAACATGTCTACTCTATTATTAGAATTTGAATGAATTAGTTTTCAGTTGCAGTGACTTACGCTTGGCAATGTGACAGCGTGGTCTAAGTAGCCGTGCTGAATGGTATTGGCCCTAAAATCTCCCTTCTTTTAAAGATCCACACGTTTGGGGGAATAACTCTTGTAGTTAGTACTGGTTCTTTGACTCAATTTCCATCAAAATTTCTTGTTTTGGTGATGGAGGGGGTCTAGCCAGATTGGTATCTTCCGTTCGATTGTCTGGTTCAGCTGTTATCGATGACAGTGGGCTACTGGGAACAAAAGTTTATAATTTTATGCTAATATAAGAGCCTACCTGTTGTGGTTGGTGTGCAGCAGTTGAAAGACTTGCCTTCAAGAACCTGGAGTTTCTTCGGTAATGGGCTCCCTCTGGAGTTTAGATAATAAATAATCTTGGTTCTGATTCTGAGGTCTGCAATGGCTAACTTTTTTATTCGAAATTGGAGAAAGTTTGTTAAATAGACAAAGTTTAATAATTTTTAGGCAGAATTTGGTGGTACTGGCAGAAAAACAATTTAGCATGGCATGTTTGAGATATTGCTGTCAACTTCCTTCATTTAAATAGAACGACTAACTTTTGATTGCATCATCGCATTTAAAATCAAAAAATACATAGAAATTATAAGGTGACCTCTACCACACAGTCAGCTGTTTTGGTGTTGCTGACAAATCAATCGTTGTACCATAATCATCATCATCAAGAAGTTCTCAGTCCGAAGACAGGTTAACCCTTGGACGAAGAAATAAAGGGGATGCATCTGTTTACATTTTTAGGTGGTGCCAACATCTTTTCATAATATTATTAATTTGTTTTGTGAAAGTGGAGGAATACAGTCGCCCAGATGCGCACAAGTAAAATTAAAATGCAGCAACTCATCCAATCATATATATTACACGCGTTGTTAACTTCACAGAACTTGGTTTATGTTTACGATCGTGTCTGTACGCTTGGGTCGTGAAAAGTGAGTTTATCGCCAATTTTGTTGTTTATTTGTGTTCTATCGTGGTTTGTTTAGTTTATAAAAATGGTAAAACAGTGTGTAAAGTGTAAAAGACTTGATTCAAGCAAGGATGATGTTTCGTTCCATAGGTAAGTACAAGAATTTAGGTTATATTCCATAAGCGTCGTGAGCGGGGATTTTGTGAGTTTCTGAAACAACAACAATCCTACTGCACAATTTGAAGCAGCATATAAAAGGCTTCTTGTGCAATAAATTTGGATGCGACACCAATTTTGTTCTGTAGCAGTTGCACTTTAACTACAAATGATGATGGTATAAGTATGCTAGATTCAGAAAAATACAATTCCCTACAGGGGAAAATTCATAAGGATGTCGAATTTTTTAACGTCTTCTACATGGAACTTGACGGATTATTCAGAATATGTAGTTTGTTACATTGGAGGATTTGTAGTGAAAAGTTTAAAAACATGTGTCGCGTGTTCTAAATGTTTGCGACTTTTGGAAACAGATGAATCTGCTTCACTTCTCCAGAAAAGAAGAGAGTATAGAAAACTTATTAATGCTTCCCCTATGGTAGTGGTTAGTGGATACTTGCAAAATGGGGGGAAAATATTTTAATTTTTAATAAAACAATTGGAATTTTCAATAAATATGTTAATAATGTTAGTGACTTTTTAATCAGTAATACTGTGAATAACTTGCCATCATCAATATTTACTAATTTCGAAAATCATTTGTACGACGATGAAGCAATTAAGCTAATGTTGAAAATATATTTTATGATAAGGATACATTATGAAACTGTAAAAAAATTAGACGTCATGGCAAAAAGTAGTTAGAAATGTATTAACAAAAACAATTTTATTTCAAAATCAATAAAATATTCTTTTAACTTACACCATATACATAGAATACTGTACGTACCCATTTACCCATTATCTAAGATGTTTTTGTTTGTATGGTCATATTGCATCCTTTATTTTCATAATCATAAATGTTTCAGTCTGAAGACTAGTTGGACCTGTACCTCCATCGTTTCCTATCCCGATGAATTTCCCTAAAAGTAGAACGTCCTACATCCCTAACTATTTGAGAGTAGTAATCTAATCTCTTCTAACCTCTTCGAATTCCTATTAATTGAATTTGTTATATATAAACTGAACTAAAGTTGATGATGTATGTCCCTGTCTCACTCACATCCGGATATATACTGCCGTATGTTGTGCTCTGTAGTGTCTGATCTAGAAATATATTTAAGTTGCTCTGTGGAATGAAATGACAGACCAGATTGTAAAGCCGCCATTTTTGTGTGGTGGTAAGAAGTTATATTAAATATAGAATATACTAAACAATCCTTCGTTATTATTGAAATCTATTACATTATTTGGCGACGAGGATAAACAAAGTAGGCATGGCGCCGAAAAAGAGTCAGTAGAAAGAGTATTTTCAACATTTCAAGAAGAAAAAGTGAAGAAAAATTTAAGAGGTAAAAATTGGTGTTAACCATGCAGAAAACTGAAGAATTGAATGAATTTTATAATACAATTGGAAAAGTACCTGAATATAACTCACAAGAAGGTTTTGAGTTATACTAGGTCCGGCAATCAGTACCGGCGGATTCTAGTAGCCTATGAAATGAAAAATAGTCAGTTGCATGTCATTATTCAACTTATTTCATGCAATTTGTCTAGTTGTCTTATTTTGCAATAAATCAGTGCGCGTTCGTTGTTGAAAGTTTTCTTCGAACGCAGAGCATTGTGCAGACTCAAAGGCATTTCAGGCGTGAATTTGAAGTTTCCAGGCACGGACGAATACCAAAACGGGGCAGAATTTTGAATTGGGTACGCCATTTCCGAGTACACGGTACCGTGCTTTTAAGATTGGTTGGATCAGTTCGTACGGTAAGGTCGCCGGAAAACATTGAAAGAGTGCGGCAAGCGGTTGAACAAAGTCCGACGCGCTCCGCTTCAAGATTTGCAGCTGCTCTGGAAATTTCGGATAGCAGTTTTAGATGCATCCTTACAAGAGATATGCATTTTCATCCATTCAAAATTCAAACCGTCCAACAACTCAAGCAACAAGATAAAGCCGTACGAATTCAGTTTTGCCAACAATTTCTGGAAATGTCCAATCAGAATCCAAATATCCTGAACGAGCTCATAATGAGTGATAAGGCTCATTTCCACCTGGACGGCTATGTTAATAAACAAAACTTTAGGTATTGGGCTGCAAGAAATCCAATGCAGTTGCGTGAAAAACCTCTTCACAGCAGTGGAATATCTGCATTGGGAATAATAAATTGGACTATACTTTTTTGAGAATAACAACCAAACTGTCAAGGTTAATTCAGACCGCTATGTGGATATGCTGCAAAATTTTGTGGCAATGGAGCTTCCTGGTCTTGGTATAAATAATCCATTTTTTCAACAAGATGGTGCAACGGCCCACACAGCACGCCAAACAATGAATATTTTGAGAAATATGTTTCCTGGCCGAATAATTTCACGTTTTGGTGATACTGCCTGGTCGACCCGATCGCCAGATTTAACTGCTCCAGACTTTTTTCTGCGGGGTTACCTCAAGGAAAAAGTTTATAAACATCATCCACGCACACTTCAAGAGCTGAAAAACTCAATTCGAAATGAAATTGAAAATATTGGACCCGATTTATTACGAAGAGTAATGGAAAATTTTCTAGAAAGGTTCCAAGAATGTTTAAACTGTAATGGTTGTCCACATAAGAGATGTTATTTTCAAAAAATAGTGTAAATTAATAAATTGCATATACCGAATTTAAAAAAGAAATCCTTGTTATTTATGTAGTTAATATTTTCAATGTTCACTATTTGGTAGAAATTCATTATGAATTAAAAAAATTACTTCGCGTACTACCAATATAACGATTTATTAAAATATATTGACCGATTTCAGGATTTACAACGATCTCATCATCAGAAATGTATGTAAAATTGTAAACAAATTATTATAAAACGAGTTATTATTATAATAATTAAAACAAATTATTATTATAATAATTTGTTTACAATTTTACATACATTTCTGATGATGGGATCGTTGTAAATCCTGAAACCGGTCAATATATTTTAATAAATCGTTATATTGGTAGTACGCGAAGTATTTTTTTTAATTCATCCTTGTTATTTCTCACATTTCAACAATAACCATATACGAGGTGATTTAAAACCACCAGTACTGATTGCCGGACCCTGTACTTAGACAGGTTAGAACAATATTCTACAGCAAATTATGTACAGGAAGAAAGGAAAGTTGCGGTGTTAACTGTTCTCACTGCAGAGGTTTATAACATTTTAAGAGAAATCTGTCATCCTGAACTACCTAAACAGAAGTCATATGCAGATTTGTGAGACTATTAAGGAAGCAATGTACACCACATATTTTGGTGAATCGAAAACGTGTAGAGTTTTACGAGGCAAAACAGAATCCAAGCGAAAACATCAATGATTGGTATGTACTGGGTGATTCAAACTTCACGCCCTTGGCTTATAACAGGAAAACGAAAAGTGCAAATGCAAATTTGGCAGAGGGGATTTGAATAGCTGTGTGTATGGTATATTTTTTCGTATTTAAACATTTTTTAACCTTTTTCAAAATGGCGGAAATGACGTCAGAAAAATTATTTCTTCTACAAAGTTACCATTTTTTTCATATTCTAAAAGAACATATTTTTTTCAACAACTTCCATTCAAAAAGTTTTTTTTCTATCTTTATTTGCAAAAGTTGGTACTTTTAAATAAATCTCCACTGACCCCGCCGCGCCGTAATAAAAATTAAGTCGGTCGGGTAACAAATAATGCGCATCAATTGTTTTAAGCTGATTAAGTCAAATAATATTTTATCAACATCATCTTTCTGCGAAGTTACTGTTTTAAAAAAAAATCCAAACAATGCAATAAAATCAAACACTTTAAAATTGATACTTGTCTTGTTCTTTGATCTCAACTGACCCCGTCGCAATAAAATGTATACTCATAATGAAAAAGTGGATATGATACTTATTTATGGCGAATGTCAACAAAATAGTAGAATTGCCAGAGAACTGTATGGTGCAAGATATCCCGAACGTGTTTTACCAGATAAAAAAATGTTTCCACGGCTTGAGCGTCTTTTAAGAAACAATACGGATGTGTTTTCGAAAAAAGGCACGCCCGTTCCTGCAAGGGTAATGAACGAGGAATCCGTAGCTGCAGTTATTGTGTATTTTGAAGCAAATCCCCGGAATTCCATAAGACAGGCAAGTCGTGAATTAAATCTGCCATATTCAACAATCCAGCGCATATTAAAAATAAATGGATATCACGATTATAAATTACACAATTTGGAAAGACTGAGTGTGATCCACAGAGAAAGGCGCCTGAATTTTATAGCTCAAATAACGGAGGCGCTTCATATATTGGACCACAGGATCTTCGAACATATACTCTGGACAGATGAGAGTCGATTTGTTAGCAACGGAAAACCAAATCGCAAGAATGAGCATTACTGGGCCAGTGAGAACCCACATTTTGTGAATGAGATTGAAAATCAAGGCCACTTTGGCATTAACGTTTGGTTCGGTATGATTGGAGGGCATTTAGTTGGCCCATATTTTTTTGAAAATATATTAGATGGTAGAAGATATCTCCAGTTTTACAACAACAGCTTCCAGAACTTCTTGAGAACATTCCACTTCAATTGCGTTTAAATCTATGGTATCATCATGATGGTGCTCCACCACATAGAGTTAGACCGGTCCAGCAGTTTTTAAATGACGTTTATAGAGGAAGATGGATTGGTACTAATAGACCCATACTTTGGCCGCCAAAATCGCCAGACCTAACACCCTTAGATTTTTACCTTTGGGGAACACTTAAAAACGAGGTTTATAAAACTGTTTCAAGGGACATTGACCATTTAAAGGAAAAAATTCAAAATGCTTGTCGAAACTTACCAAGGAATGTATTAAGAAGAGTTACTGAAATTAGAGTAAAGCGTAATTTAGAAAAATGTTTGGATTGGAGGTGGTCATATTGAAAATTTAAACTATTAAATTTTAACTTAAAAAATCGTTTTTCCTACTTCGTTGTTGTTGTTGTTGTTGTTGTTTTTTCTGTTGCTTTCAACCGTTAAAAAGCAAATATATGTTCTTGTCAATTTTAAAGTGTTTGATTTTATTGCATTGTTTGGATTTTTTTAAACAGTAACTTCGCAGAAAGATGATGTTGATAAAATATTATTTGACTTAATCAGCATAAAACAATTGATGAGCATTTGTTACCCGACCGACTTAATTTTTATTACGGCGCGGCGGGGTCAGTGGAGATTTATTTAAAAGTACCAACTTTAGAGTCCCATAGATTTAACCAAATAAAGTTAGAAAAAAACTTTTTGAATGGAAGTTGTTTAAAAAAATATGTTCTTTCAGAATATGAAAAAAATGGTAACTTTGTAGGAGAAATAATTTTTCTGACGTCATTTCCGCCATTTTGAAAAAGGTTAAAAAATGTTTAAATACGAAAAAATATACCATACACACAGCTATTCAAATCCCATCTGCCAAATTTGCATCTGCACTTTTCGTTTTCCTGTTATAAGCCAAGGGCGGGAAGTTTGAATCACCCAGTACGTATCAAAAGCCTTGCAATGCCGTGTAGTTTTAATGATTTGTTAGAAGAGAAGTTTGTGACTGGATTAAAGAAAGGTTTAGTTTTGGACAGATTATGTGAGGAAGAGGGCAATAGAAGTTTGCATGAAATGGTAGAAATAGCAGTGAAAAAAGAAGCTTCAGTTCGTCAGCAGTCGAATTCAGAAAATTTGTATAATGCCGGGTTCGAGGACAACTCGAATACGGGCTCGACTGAATGTAAACTTCAGATTTACTGGAACACGAGTGTGCGAATTCGAGCCCGAACAAGAATATGCCTGTATGAGCACTATCCAACCTGTTGGTTTTTTGCTCGCACTCGAAGAGGTACTACGTGCAGCGCCTGTTAAAATGGCGAAATTTTCCGACGATGAAAATGTAAAATTTGTTGAACTACATATATACATAGTTTACATGATTGTCTGTGGAACACAACTTCCAGCCTATATAAAAATAGGGAAGCGCGTGACACCGCATTGAAGCAAATCGCAAAGGAAATGGCTAAAGACAATTTTTCAACTATAAAGGACGTGACAAATAAAATAAAAAACATGCGTTCCACTCATTACCAGGAACTGAAAAAAATTGAAGCCTCCAAAAAGTCGGGAATGGCGGTGGATAAAATTTATAAACCAAAAGTACCATGGTTTTCGACTCTACACAGCTGCCTGCAACCTTTTGTTCAAACAAGACATACGGAATCTAATTTACCAATGGTAAGAAAGCATGTCTTTATTTTTCAACAGAAAAAAGTGTTTGCAGAAATACTCGAAACTATAATGGAACTAATTTGCATGTTGTCTTTGAACAAATTTACTGCTAGATTTATTGTTTCACATTATTTATTTTGAAATATTCATATACAGATACTGTATAATCTAATGATATAATAACATCATATCTATTAATGAATCATTTGGGTCTGCCATGGTACAGCTCCAGTTCCATTAAAGTACAAGCAGTACTTTTCTCGCACTTGCAGAGCCTCGTTAGAGGGGCGAGTTGGATGCAAACTTGTTGTATTGGTTAAACCACCATGAACCTCATTTCTCCAAGTTCCGTCGTTGATTCTAAAATTATCCAAGTCTTCGTGATCAACCAAACCCGGGGAAATGTAATTCTGTGATGAACTTCGGAGCCAATTATGCAAGGCACAAGTAGCTTTCACTAGCCCCTCAACCTTATTCAAATTTAAATCAATTGGTTTTCGGAAAACTCGGAAGCGACTAGCTAATATGCCAAAAGCATTTTCTACTATTCTTCTAGCACGACTTATTCGATAATTACATATTTTCTGCTCCATACTCAAATTTCGTCTGCTATATGGTTTTATAATATATGGCTTAAGAGGGAAAGCATCATCAGCGACGAATACGGCATCTTTGGGCAGTGACAATAAATTGTTATCAATTGCATGTTTCAATGAGCTATTGCTAAATACTCCGCCATCCGATGCCCTTCCTTTTGCTCCAATATCAATGTATTTAAAGCAATAGTCATGATCAACTACGGCTAACAAAACAATACTAAAAGTATTTTTGTAGTTGTAAAAGTCCGATCCAGTATTTGGTGGAGCTTGTATATTAACATGTTTGCCATCAATGGCACCTACACATCCAGGAAAATTCCACCTAATATTGAATCCGTTTTCAATTACTCTCCATTCTTGTTCTTTGCTTGGGACCTGCAATTAAAATATTGTCATATACATTTTATAAATCTGCGAATATTTCAGATAAATATCGCTAGTGAAGATACCGAAGGACATAATCGGGACAGTCCTGTTCCAGAAGACAGTGACACCCAAAATGAAGACGTCACAATAAATGCGGCTAACGATAACTTTGCCACCCATCAAGATTCGTATGTTACTCCGACAATTGTTGAGAAACAAACACCTTCACTTGGAAACAAACGAAAGATTTCTATTATACAAACATCAATCGAAAAACTAGAAGACATTTCAAAAAGAGCTTCCAAAATAGCAAAACCTAATGATGCTTTCGACATATTAGGGCAATATGTAGCAGCCACATTAAGAAAATATCCACCTGAAATTGCAGCAGAAGCCGAAATGGGTATTCTACAGGTATTGCACTCCTCAAAATTAAAAACGCTAAAAAGAGCAGCTCCTGTTTATATAGAATTGGAAGCAGTATCAAGAGGATCTGCAAATTACAGTTCGAGTTACAGCGAAATTTCTAATTCGACACAGGACTCGGATTTGACAGAATATTTTTCAAATTTTAATTAACTAAATAGGTACTCCACGTCAATGAGAAAATCTTGTTAATTTCATATATTGGAAAAATGTTTATTTTGTTTACCTTAATGTAATCTTCTAAAGCAATAAAGATGGCTTCACATACTTCAATAAAAAACTTGCTAATTGAACTTTTTGGAACTCGAAACATATACTGCAAGCTTCCAAAGCTATCGCCTGTTGCTAGGTACCTTAGTACAATTTCTAGTTTTAACCTGGCCGGAAGACTTTTTCGACGAAGTGAACTTTTTTGAACATGGGGTGCAACTCTTTCCAGTAAGTATTCAAACTGTTCTTCATTCATTCGTAAAAAGTTTCGGTAACTTGTCGGATCTTCTAATTTTAATTCTTGGCATAAGGAAACCGATGCACCTAACTCATCTCGTCTTCTTATCCACTCACGCACCCAAATTCTTCGTTTCTTCCTCATGTTTTTCAATTCAGCAGAAAGTAATTCACATACTGTCAAAATACCTTCTTGTACTAACTCATCCATTATTGTTAAGAACTTTTAATATGAAAATTCGCAACTGATAGAGCACAATACGGTTTACACTCTTTTGAATGTAAACACTAGTGGAATTCGAGGAGTCGGTTCGAGTACTCGGTTCAAAATCGCATTCGAATTACTCTAATGCGAGCTCGAATGAATGTTAACCCGGCATAAGTTGAAGAATGGTTGGAGAGTTCAACAGAAGAGAGAAGTTAATCTTAGAGAGGACAGGCCAGCAAGAGAGGTCGATGTACAGAAGGAAGAGAAAAGTAATGAGAAGAGGGAAACTGAACGAAAATGTTGGAAGTAGGCCCAATCATGTTTTTAAATATTGTAAATATAAGTCTTATACGTGTAAAAATGGTAAAAGGTAAGACATTTAGCATCTGTTTGTAAATTCAAGGTTCATAATTACTTAGAGAATGTTGAAGTAGTAGAAGAAGACGATACTATAGATATGTTTCTTTATAAATGCAACATTACTGTATTTTTGCATTGAAATATTTCAAATTAACTTAACTGTAAACAAATAACGCGCACACGAAAGTAAATGTTAAGTATTTTTGGAAAGAAAAAGAAAAACTAAAACATTGAAATTGCCTCTCCAAATGTGGTATATTGAATCTCAATGTAATTACAAATAACTCTTCCTTATCGCACTTTTCCATATTAAACGTCATTTTAATATTCGCATGCTAATGTTAATAGTGTTTATACTTTGCAGAAACACTATAGAATTTCGTCATAATGCATGCCGAATGAAAGCAAAACCGTATAAAGTTATCCATGATACTGTCACATAGTGTGACATAAGACTTTCAACAACTTCGAAACAAACACCCTGTATTTTCTAAATAAGTAAAGTAATAATTAATTTAGCTAGCGTTAGCAAAGACTCGCCTGAGCGAGGCACGCGCCTGGGTCGGGGAGTCGCGCTGAGGGTTCCGTGTGGTGCACACCGTTAGCCGAGGAAAGCCTTTCCCGCTCCATAAAAATGTAAGTAACATTATTTGTTAATCTTTTCTATTAGAGTAGTTATGTTTTCACTTATTGTCACTTTCATGTAAGGAATGCAATTTTATTTCGTTTAGTATTAAATTCTATTCATTGTTTGTCTTGGGCGTTTGACTTATACACACACCCCCTTAGGAGAAACACCGGTACCTCTTACCACCGAACCCGCAGATGCGACACATGGTGGAGGCGCCCTTTTAATAAATTATAAGTCAAATGTTCAATGATAAACGCACTACAAGAAGCGGGGCCAAAAAGAATTTAGTAATCAATATAGACAAATCACAATTTGAAAATTTTATCCTCCCTTCTCGCAGTACAGAATTGTTTGAAATTAACCCATTTTTACCTAACCAAAATATAAGTCGAAGTCCTACGTCCGCTCCCGCTAAATTAGAAGAAACTGTCATTTTCAATAATTTTGAACATATAAATGAAGCTATTGAGCCAAGGGAAAGTTTAAATAAGTCACCAGAAAATCAAGTGCTAAATTTAGAACAAGTCTCAAAAGAAAATTTAAATAGTCCCAACAATAATAAAAAGAAATCAAAGAACTTACAAAAAGAAATTGAGAGCACTATGGCAAATGTTACAGTATCAGAAGCTTTCAATACCAATAAACTACCTGCAAAACCAAAATTTATCAGTCCACAAATATTTTATCCCGCTACTTCCAATCCAAACGATTTTATTAATAATTATATAAGAACAAGCATTGCGAACGGCTGGTCAGACGACCTGAAGATTTCTTATTTTGGCACCTTTCTTGATGGGGCAAGTAATAGGTGGCATGAAAGGTTTGTTAGAAGTAATCCTGATAGTACTTGGTTTGATATCGTAAGAGAATTCAAAAACGAGTTTGATGACGGACTGGAAAACAAAACAGCGGAAACAGCGTTTGATAATAAAGTGCAGAAAAATAATGAAACTCTAAAAACCTACTTCTACGATCTGAAAACTTTGGCATATGATTACAATCCTGAAATGGACGACAAAACTTTTATAAAACAGTTTGAACGCGGCATTTCACCTAAATTCATTCTAAAGCCTAAATCATTATCAGGTCAAATACTCAAAGAAATCGTTGCCAGGGTAGATGACATCCTGCAAGCAGAAATGCAATTATCAAATTCAAATCAAAACCAAAGTATTCAAACTTACCAAAATGACGCTTTACACAACTATCCCACACAATCAACTCCTTCTCCTAACACATATCCCAACCAAAATAAAATTCAATATTTCAGACCCAACGTATATCAAAATCATACTCGATATCCAAATCAAGCTCAAAATTTCCGACAAAATAACGAAAATGTTGCACAGTCAAACAACAGGTTTAACCAAAATTTCAATGCGGATTTCAGATATCCTAAACGAAACAATATGACGTATCAAAATAACCAAAATCGATATTTTCAACCTCAAGGTTTTCAGTACCAAAGGCATCATCCTCAATTTCAGAATTACGGGTTGCAAAATAACAATATCTCTACAAATCAAAGATGGCGACAAAATAATAATAACCCAATAATATGTTTTATTTGTGGGAAAAATCACTACACAAATTCATGTAGGTTCGCTCCGCAAAATCAACCAAAAAACGGAAATGGGCACTATTAAACTCCCATAGTGCAAAAAATTCCTTTGGGGTACAAAACAATACAAACTCAAATCTTTTGGTTACCACGGTACAAATAAACGACCGTAGTATTCTTGCATTAATAGACACCGGAGCTGATGTAAATGTGATTAGGGAAAGTGAATGTAAAAATTTAGCAATCATCAAAAAAATACCTAAACTTTTTCTTTTAACAGCTGATGGAAATCGTGTTAAACCAATCGGTTCAGCAAAATTTAATTTAAAAATTGGTGCTTTAAAAGCAGATACACATGCAGTCATAATTCAAAATTTGCCGTTTCCCTTAATTTTAGGGATGCAATTTCTAAGAAAATTTCATGCAATTATAGATTTAAGACAAAATTTCATTACATTAGAAAACAATTCATTTCGTGCAAAAATAATATTACATAAAAATCTAGGAAATAAACTCAAGTCATCAGAAAATACACCATTTCATAATTCGCATTTACATGCAGTTCACAGCAGGAAACATAGATCGAATGTTGATAGAGCAAGCAAAATTCAGAAATCAGAAAATTACACTGCTAGCACGGTTAGCGACCTACGACTTGCACTTCCTGTCCTACTATTCTGTCTTATAAAAATTACAAATCAGCAAACATTGATCATGACAACTTAATAACTAAATGCTATGTTGTTTTAAAAGGCGAAAATTACGACAATAAATCAGATTATTCCTGCATTAAATATAAACAAAGTGACGTAGAAAAACCTAACTTATTAGTAAAATTAAATCATGGCATTAATTTCGAATTCCACAACAAAGTTTTAGATTACGAGGTGTTCTGCAATTTACTCGGACAACTCAAAAATGAAATTCTCGCACAAGCAAATCAGGCACGAGCCGAAAATGAAGTGCATCATGATGTTTTAATTAGTGTAATTTCAAGTACCGGGTGTCCCATTAAGAGAGGTCGCCGGCTATATCTCACAAACCGTTAATCATACAGCTTTGGGAAAAAATGTTTTCAGTAAATATGGTCCTGAAAAGTCGCTGGAAATTAGTTTCGAGTTCCTAAAATGACCGCTAGGGGGCGTAACATATACCGTCACTTACAAAAATGGCTTTTTCTCAGATATTTTCTGATACAATATATATTCCAGTTGCCCGCATCTCAAACCTCAACATTTTTGCAAACTTTTTGTCCCATGTTTTTTGCTCCATCTCTTGAAATTAAAGAGCGGGGGGACGTCAATCGTTGTTACATTCAAATTGTCATAACTCCGGTTTGGTTCAATAGAATTTAACAAACTTAGTTTCATTGAAAACGTATTTTTCAACTCTATCGTCCACACTACAAACAATACTTGGAATATGTTTTATCTGTCCGGTAGAGGCCGCTATTTGTAAACTCAACATATTTTTTAAATTTTCGCGTAAATATTAAATGGAATGGTATACCTTTCTTCGCACATTTAAAAAGAATGAACATTTATCAATAAGTCAGTGAAAACCTCAACTTTATATCTCTTTCCAAACCGGAGATATTAAGAAAAAACTAATTACGAAATAAAATAACTATAAAAAAGATACTAATTTTTATTAATATAGGTATCCAACTAATAAGAGCATTGTCACCCAACTTGGAATCAGTGCTTATTATATTTTGTTTACATATATTCAAGTATTCATAATTATTTTGTGTTATGAAGTAAGCCGGTAATTACCAAACAGTTTAATGATATCTCAGTCTAAGAACCCAGTTTTTCACTTTTAGCAAGTTGGCCATGAAAACAAAAAAGTGTATTTTAATTATTCGTTAATGATTGCATTCTGCATGCATTCGAAATATATCCCTAGCATATTATATGATTCTTCATTAGAAAATGGCATTTTCGAACAATTTAACGCAACAATTAATATTTTGACGTATCAAATAATTAAAATACATTTTTTGTTTTCATTGCCAAATTGCTAAAAGGGAACACCTGGGTTCTTAGACCCAAATATCATTAAACTGTGTGGTAATTACCGGCGTACTACATAACACAAAATAATTATGAATACTTGAATATACGTAAATAGAATATAATAGGCACTGATTCCAAGTTGGGTGATAATGCTCTTATTAGCTAGATACCTATATTAGTAAAAATTAGTAGCTTTTATGGTTATTTTATTTCATAATTAGTTTTTTGTTAATATCTCCGGTTTGGAAAGAGATATAAAGTTGAGGTTTTCACTGACTTATTGATAAATGTTCGTTCTTTTTAAATGTGGGAAGAAAGGTATACCATTCCATTTAATATTTACGCGAAAATTTAAAAAATCTGTTGAGTTTACAAATAGCGGCCTCTACCGGACAGATAAAACATATTCCAGGTATTGATTGTAATGTGAACGATAGAGTTGAAAAATAAGTTTTCAATGAAACTAAGTTTGTTAAATTCTATTGAACCAAACCGGAGTTATGACAATTTGAATGTAACAACGATTGACGTCCCCCCGCCCTTTCATTTCAAGAGATGGAGCAAAAAACATGGGACAAAAAGTTTGCAAAAATGTTGAGGTTTGAGATGCGAGCCACTGCCATATGTATTGTATCGGAAAATATCTGAGAAAAAGCCATTTTTGTAATTGACCGTATATGTTACGCCCCCTAGCGGTCGTTTTAGGAACTCGAAACTAATTTCCCGCGATTTTTCAGGGCCATATTTACTGAAAATATTTTTTTCCCAAAGCTGTATAATTAACGGTTTGTGAGATATAGCCGACGACCTCTCTTAATGGGACACCCGGTACAATTATAATTTTTATAATAAATATTGGCTGGAAAATATTGAAAGTTCTATTTAAGAGTAGAAAGGATCAAAAGAAGACAAACACGACAGAAGATATAGAAATGAATGAAATAAGGAATTCCGAAAGTCGATTTGAAATGGAAATAGAGAATATCAGCGACGTAGAAGAACTAGAAAGGGCCCGAAGAGTAACATGCATATTACGACGAGTAACTTAGAAATAAAACATTGCGCGCTGGGTATTTGCTTAAAAATTAACGCTTTTCAGAGAAAAAATGCTTTCTAACACTAACATAACATAGTTTTGAAGGTACCTTCACATTTTCTTTTAAACAATTTTTTAGCTATAAGATAGACAATAGACTAAGAATGATTAGGCTGCAAATATGCATTGTATAAAATTTTATTTTTAATGTTTACAACTAATGACTAACTCTTATGTTTTTTTTTTATTTACAAGTATTGAAATACTCGTATTTGGGGAAGCCTGACACCATGCAGTTATCAGACCCTATATGAAACCCATGAGAACGAAAACTCACAGAAATGGAACCAAGAACAAGTTATGGTACGCCCGAAAATGCAAGAATTTTTCTACAACTGTAAAAGTCTTTGTCATCAGTTATCCAGAACAAAAACTTGTTCAACATCCTTTGTCAAGACAAATCGTAATGGACAAATTTAGGTTCCGCTCCGCAAACGCCAACAGTTCACAACTTCCATGATCAACAAACTAATAATCGAAGTGTGGTGGTAAAGAACTCAAAACTAAGATACATACAAGAATTGTGAGTGAGTAGTTTATATTTAACTTTAGGGTGCAAATAAAATGAAACAATGACATTCAGAAGTGCAGAAGTGTTAAACTATTTTGAGGTGTTCATGGTGTTCCCCCAGACTTACAATATTAACTTGTTTAGGCTATTATTCTATTGTTATTTTACACAGAAATTTTAATTTGTATTTCGTTTTGTTTGTTTAAGGGAAATATTCGCCCTTCGGGGAAGGGCTTTCTCCAGGCGGGCGGAAGTGTCACATAGTGTGACATAAGACTTTCAACAACTTCGAAACAAACACCCTGTATTTTCTAAATAAGTAAAGTAATAATTAATTTAGCTAGCGTTAGCAAAGACTCGCCTGAGCGAGGCACGCGCCTGGGTCGGGGAGTCGCGCTGAGGGTTCCGTGTGGTGCACACCGTTAGCCGAGGAAAGCCTTTCCCGCTCCATAAAAATGTAAGTAACATTATTTGTTAATCTTTTGTATTAGAGTAGTTATGTTTTCACTTATTGTCACTTTCATGTAAGGAATGCAATTTTATTTCGTTTAGTATTAAATTCTATTCATTGTTTGTCTTGGGCGTTTGACTTATACACACACCCCCTTAGGAGAAACACCGGTACCTCTTACCACCGAACCCGCAGATGCGACAATACAGTGGCGGTTTCTTATAAGGAGCATTGGAGCAGATGCACCACCAGTTTTACGGACATTCCTTGTCAATCGGGTAAAGATTTTCCTAATATAATTAATAATATAAATATTCTATTGATCTATTCTGCGAGTGTGCGAGTATGTATAAAAGCATTTGTAGTATTTTTTTGTGGAATAAAACAAAAAGTATGAGCCAGCTACAAAACCTCGGTGTCAAGAATTGGAACTAATCCTTCTGTTGAGAGTCTGCTCCAAATACCGAACTTACAAAACTAAAAAGTAATAATAACGATAGAATTTTTGTGGCTGGTCATGAAAATTCTAGCCGTTTGTAAATCGGTCATTTGGAGCATGGTAGAGGCTTTGCTCCTGCTTGGTACTTAATCGTTTGCATCGCGTAGTCGCCGCTCGCCGTGTCCGCGTGCTTATTTAAATTTGCATGAAAGTGTTGCTTTTCCCAGTTGCAAATTATTCAGTTTATGATTTCATTTGTTCATAAAGTTAGCAGTTAGGTACTTTGTAGTTTTCAGTGATTGTGTAAAAATGAACAATGTAGTCTATTTGATTAAAAATCCATTTTCGGGCTTAAATTTGGAAGAAAAACTCGAAATAAAGCGATTAGGTAGGCCTTTAGACATCAACTGCAAATTAGGCAAAGGCCTACCTAATCGCTTTATTTCGAGTTTTTCTTCCAAATTCTTAAAGCTTATCATTCTTACATCTTATCAATGATGGAGGCGCATGGTGATAACTACGAAAATATTGTAATTGACCGTTACTTTATTCCTACTAAAACAGATGTTGAGTCAATTTGGAAAGGTCACTTCAAAAAAACTACGGTGAATTATCTGGAGAGGGCATGTTAGTTCACTTAGAAAACATGCGAAAATCTTTATCAGAAAAATGGCAATCATTTTAAAATAATTAGGAAACGAGACCATTATGGTGTCGTAATTTGTACACTAATTATGCAATGACTTGCTACGCTGCGCCAAGAGTCTGAAATTATGTTCGTCGATTCAACGGGCAATTGCGATTTGCAAAACCATAAGGTATATTTTTTAATAACACAGTTTGCTATTGCAGGGTTGCCTTTAGGCAGCATTTTAGCTAGTAGTCAAGAGTCCGACGTATTTTTAGATGCAGTGTCTACGAAATATTTCCTATTAAGATAAAACCAAACGTTATTTTTACTGACGACGATTTAGCGGAACGAAAAGCGTTAAAAAATATGGCCAAATTCATGCTTTCTGTTATGTACTTTTCACGTTTTAAAGGCCTGTTAGAAGTGGCTTAAAACTGCCAAAAACAAAATTCCTTCAGAAGATGTACAAAACCGTTATAAACATTTTCGGAACATCCTTGTATCAAAAACATATGAAAACTTGGAAAAGTCTTGCATAGAATTTGCTGAAGAATGCAAATATGATAACTTTAAAAAATATGCAAAAATATGATGGAAAGAGCTACTTGGTGCCGCCTATATCGACAGCACTTACCACTTAGAGCAACCGATCAGAATAATTATTATATCGAAGTAATATTTAGATTATTAAAGGATATACCTTTAGAAAGAACGAAAGCATTTAACCTACAACAACTTTGCGATTTCATTACCACAAATTTTGAGTTCTACTACAAACAACGAATCCTAGATGTGCTTCTAAAATGGATTTCTAAGACCCTCAGTTGATATCTACCTGATGATAAAAACCTGAGTAACATACAAATTGTTTATATCTTGATGATTTGATTCTTCATTAATGCGTGGACTGTATTTTTTGTAAGTTGTTTAATAGTTAAATAATCACTACAAAATTTGCATTGTGACATTAATCCAATATATACCTATATAAAAAAAATTGTAAACACGTAACTAATAAACATGCATCCCTGACAACCATATCTAAGTTACCATCATTTTTAAAATGTTAGGATAATACAATGCTACCAACATAAAATAAAGTTAAACATAATAAAATAAAACTATTTTAATTCAACATAGCCCCGAAATTGAAGAAATCTTCAACTAACGGCAAGTTATTAAATATGCACCCAATGAGAAAATGAGAGGGAGCAATGGGTTCGAAATCATTAGGATCCTCTGACATGGCGTACAAAGGCCGTGAATTTAAAATACCCTCAATTTGACATAATAGAGTATTGGACTCTTCATAAGTAAGAATTGCATTGTTCACATAGTTCTTTTTAAGTTGTGTTTCATACTTTTGACACCAGCCTCCCATAATCCACCAAAATTCGGACTATAAGGAGGTATAAAATGCCATGTAATGTTAAATTTGAGTGCGTAATCGTTAATTTCACTTTGAATTTTATTGAAAAATTGTCCTAATGACTAGTTCATTATACGCACCCTTAAAAGTAGATCCATTATCTGAAAAGATGTGTGTAGGAATTCCTCGTCGAGCAGTGAATCTTTTAAAGAAATCAAACATTCTGATGACATGTTAGTAAGTAATTCCAGATTAATTGCCTTTGATATAAAACAAATGAAAACGCATACATAACATAACATATACATTCTTTTGCACCACGTCCCTTTTTGTCTTTTATTAAAAAAGGACCTGAATAATCGATGTCTACTAATTAGAATGGATAAGCTGGAGCAATTCTTTCATTAGGTAATTGACCTATTGGTGCGGTATCAGGAATTGGCTTAAATTTAAAACAAGAGATGCAGGTTCTAACGACCCTTTTAGCTAAAATTTTTTCACCAAGTGGCCAATACTGTTGTCTAACTGACGCCAGCAACAATTGTGGACCTGGATGCTGTTATGTTTGTTATTTGTTGTTAGGTTGGCAACAGGGTTTTTAGGGAGTCGTCATCTGTCGACAGATATAGGATGTTAACTGCTAAATTGGGGCTGTACGTTTATAAAAAATAAAGTGTCTATAAGTAATCAGTATCAATAATTAAACACCTCGACGTAAATACACAATAGATGTAAGAGGTGAATATGTTTATGAGTAAATATCAATTTAGTAAGATCGTGTTTGGCACATAATAAAATTGTTTGTTTAACGCTAGTATCTAACAAGGAAAATTTGAGCCGCCCACCGTCACGCAAGATCCCATCATCGTATATAAATGGAGACAGAGATGATAATATACTACCTTTATTTAGTATTCCTTTTTGTTAAATTTAAAATTTCATTTTTGAATGATTGATGCAGAACAATTTTAATCAATTTTTTATAGGAGTTTTCGATTTCTAAAGAAGTTAATGGGCGTTTAGTTTCTGAACTAGGAATTTACCTAAGATTATGAATAAACCGAACACAGTAACAAAATATTTTTTTAAGTGTCACCAAATTAGAATATTTATTAAACAGTGCTGTGGCCTCCGTACCTACGCTACGCCACTGGAGAAACATTTAACCTACTTACGTCTCAAGTAATAACGTAAGCCTGCACATAGTTTTCGTGTGTAACGTAATGATAAGTAGAACGCTTGCCTTGCACTATTGTATTATAACTAGAACATGCACTGTAAATATATATTCATTCATCAACACAATTAATGTAACATACAGACCTAATAAACGACTTAGTAGTCTACGTATTCTTCTTCGTTTCTCCTGCCAGATGAACACGATATTATATGGTAACCATCCGACGTACCATAATTGGTGACTCCCCGACGTGACGAAAGGCCAACCCTCATAAGTGGTGACCTACAACGAAGAAAACTGCCGTCCTGATGTCCGCAATTTGCTGACCGCCGCCTGCCGCACAACCCGGTGATCGCTCCTCCAGAACCCACGAACTCAAGTAAGCAACGAATTTATTTTATCTTACTAATGGGCACTCCGCTTTCGAAGGAGGTCAGAGAGGAGGTCATCATAGCACAGACCGCTAGCGGCGACGCGTCAGCCCGGCAGACGACAGCAAGCGATTGGTCCAGGACAGATATCCTGCTTACGATTGTGGTAATTTTCCTGGCGTTTTCATTCCTGGGACGACTCGCGAAGTGGTACCACCGTTTCCTACGGATGAAAATAGAGAGAGCCGCTACCAGGCTGTCCAGATCTGACGCTTGAATAACACGGTCCACAACATGCCACCACCCGCCGCCGCTCCCGCTGAACGTGTAGGGATACGAATCCCGCCCTTCTGGCAGTCCGATCCCGAGATCTGGTTCGCTCAGGTCGAGCACCAGTTCTCCCTCGCCGGCCTCGACAAGGATGAGACGAGATTTACCTACGTCGCCGGACATCTGGAGCCCAAGTATGCCGCAGAGGTACGTGACATATTGCTTAACCCTCCCGCTAATAACAAGTATCTCAAGCTCAAAACCGAGCTCATTGCGAGGCTGTGTGCGTCGCAAGAGCAGAAAACGAGCCAGTTTTTAGAGCAGGAGGAGATCGGTGACCGCAAACCGTCTCAGTTCCTGAGGCACCTCCGTGCCCTAGCCGGAACTACCGTGCCCGACGCCATGATCCGTACCCTCTGGCTGGGACGCCTTCCAGCCCACATGCAGCCGATAATGGCTACACAAAAGCACGCAGACCTGGATGAAGCCGCCGAACTAGCCGACGCTATCGACGACGCCGTACCCCGCAGCACTTCATCCACTCACAGAGTTTCATCTCTGCACGACATGGTGAGGGAACTATCTAATACCGTCTCCGCCATGCAACTCAACACAAACGCCACTGCCGCACCCCGTTTTCCCCGTTCCAGAGCACGTGCAGCGTCTTTCTCACGCTCACGATCCCCAGCATGCTCTAGACGCTCCCGATCTCGCTCTTCTCCAAGGAACGGAAGCACAGTTTGTTGGTACCACCGCACTTTCGGTACCAGCGCGACGCAGTGCCGCCCCCCGTGCAATTTCCAGTCTTCGGGAAACGCACAGGCCAGTCACCCGTAACGGCAACCGATGACATGGCCAAGAAGAAGTCCTGCCGCCTTTTCGTCTTCGATAGAGATTCCCGAGGACAGTTTTTGGTTGATACCGGATCAGAACTCTGTGTTTATCCTCGAAATATCTCTCGTTCACCTCGCATCAAGACGAGCTACCTTCTTCAGGCAGCAAACGGCACACCCATTCACACATATGGTTTCGTCACGCTAGATCTCAATCTAGGCCTCCGAAGATCTTTCCCTTGGAGATTCGTCATTGCCGACGTATCCAAGCCCATTATCGGAGCTGATTTTCTTCACCACTACAATCTGGTGGTTGACATAAAAAATCAATGCCTACTAGATCCCCTAACTCGCATTTCTGCACGAGCTTATAAATGCAACGACAACCATACACGTATCCAAACCGTTTCTGGCACCTCGCCTCAGCACCCTCTTCTGCTGAAGTTTCCAGAAATTACCAAACCCATGGGACTTCCTCACAAACCGACGCACTCAACAAAGCATCATATTCGCACAATTCCGGGACAGCCTGTATACTGCAAACCACGCAGGTTGCCCCCCGACAAACTGAGAACTGCAAGAAAAGAATTCGAGACAATGGTACAACTTGGAACTGCACGCCCTTCGGAAAGCAGTTGGTCTTCTCCACTTCACATGGTACCCAAACACGGTGACGAGTGTCTGACCCTGTGGTGACTATCGAGCTCTAAACGCCCGAACCATCCCCGACCGCTACCCAGTACCGCATATCGAAGATTTCGCCTAATCTCTTCAAGGAAACTCACTTTTCCACTATCGATCTGGTCCGAGCTTACAACCAGATTCCCGTAGCTGAAGAAGATATACCCAAAACGGCGATAACTACCCCTTTCGGTCTTTTCGAATTCCCGTACATGTCATTTGGCCTACGCAACGCCGGCCAAACTTTCCAACGCTTCATCGACGAAGTTCTCAGAGGATTACATTTCTGCTACGCGTACATCGACGACATACTAGTAGCATCATCCTCAGCGGAAGAGCACGACGCACATCTCTCACAGATATTCCAGCGTCTCAAACAGTATAACATTCTAATCAATCCTCAGAAGTGTGTTTTCAGTTCCAAATCTGTCACATTCTTGGGTTACCAAGTCTCCGAAACTGGGACACGACCACTTCCGGCAAAAGTAGATGCCATCCGCAGCTACCCCCGCCCACAAACAGTGAAGCAACTCAGGCAATTTCTGGGAATGATAAACTTCTATCGTCGTTTTACTCCCAATACCGCTACACTTCAAGCTCCACTTAACGACCTCTTACACGGCAACACCCAAAGGCAAGACACAACTCGTCTGGAACCCCGCCTCGGCAGCCGCTTCCGTCGCCTGTAAAGAGAGTCTAGCCAGTGCAACGCTTCTTGCACATCCAAACCCCCTAGCAACTCTCGCAATCATCAGTGACGCCTCTGACACCTCCATTGGCGCCGCCCTGCAACAGGTATTCACGATGATTGGCAACCCCTCGCTTTCTTCTCCAAAAAGCTATCACCCGCCGAGAAGAAGTACGCCGCTTACGACAGAGAATTACTCGCAATTTACCGAGCCGTCAAGCATTTCCAGCTCATGATCGAAGGTCGTGATTACGTCATTTTCACAAACCAATCACCTTCGCTTTCCGTCAAAAGCCCGAAAAATGCTCACCCCGACAATTTCGATACCTCGATTTCATTTCACAATTCTCTACTGACATCCGTCACATTTCCGGCAAAACCAATCTCGTAGCCGATGCACTCTCTCGCACAGAAGAGATAACTGCACCCATCGATTTCGAGTCACTAGCTAACTCACAAGCGAATGACTCCGAAATTCAAAAATTTCTTCGACCCGACTCTGTACTCCAACTCAAAGAAGTACACCTACCCTCATCTGGCATACCAATTTACTGCGACACATCCACGTCCAGCATCCGTCCGTTTGTCACGAAGTCTTTCAGAAAACAAATTTTCGATGCTATTCACGGACTTTCGCACCCCGGCATTAAAGCGACGACCAAATGCATAGCTCAACGCTATGTCTGGCCCTCTATCCGAGCCGACTGCAGAAAATGGACCCAAGCATGCATACAATGCCAGAGATCGAAGATTCACCGACACATCGCCAGCTCACTTGCAACATTTCCCGTAACATCCGCAAGATTCGAACATGTCCACATCGACATAGTCGGACCGCTGCCCATCTCAGAAGGTAAACGTTACTGCCTAACCTGTACCGACAGATTTTCCAGATGGCCAGAAGCTTTTCCGACCGACAACATCGAGGCAGAAACCATAGCTAGGACGTTCTACGAGGGCTGGATAACACGATTTGGTACACCCCTGCGCGTAACTACAGACCAAGGTCGACAATTCGAGTCACACCTTTTCAAGCATCTCAGTTACTTAACAGGCGCACCAACCGCCTCAGAACTACGTCATACCACCCTCAAGCGAATGGTATGATCGAACGCTTCCACCGGCAACTCAAAGCCGCCATTAAATGCCACGAAACCGACCGATGGACACAAGTTTTACCCACCGTTTTAATGGGAATACGAGCCGCCTGGCGAGATGATCTAAAATCAACAGCAGCAGAACTGCTCTACGGAGAACCCCTCCGACTCCCGTGTGAATTCATCACACAGCAACAATTCAAGCCATCCAGCGACCCCACAGAGTTCATCAAGGACCTCAGACGCCATTTTAATGCCCTGCGTCCTACACCGGGGACACGCCACACAAATAATTCAAAAACTTTTATGTTTAGAGACCTTGCTACAGCAGACCATGTTTTCCTCCGCCGAGATGCCGTACGGGCTCCGCTGCAGCAACCCTACGAAGGTCCCTATCCTGTCGTGCGACGCCGTGGCAAAACCTACACTGTCACAATCCGAGGTAAAGACGTAACCGTTTCCGTCGACCGTCTTAAGCCCGCATACGTCTTGAACGACGCCGACTACACCAGCACACCCCTTGCAGATCAAGAACCGCTCCACGTTCACGATCAGCCGACGCCTCCAGCAGCCGTCCCATTGACGACTCGCTCTGGCCGCCAAGTTCGATTTCCAGAACGTTATCGTTAACCACTCCAAGAGGGCTCCTGTGGCCTCCGTACCTACGCTACGCCACAGGAGAAACATTTAACCTACTTACGTCTCAAGTAATAACGCAAGCCTGCACATAGTTTTCGTGTGTAACGTAATGATAAGTAGAACGCTTGCCTTGCACTATTGTATTATAACTAGAACATGCACTGTAAATATATATTCATTCATCAACACAATTAATGTAACATACAGACCTAATAAACGACTTAGTAGTCTACGTATTCTTCTTCGTTTCTCCTGCCAGATGAACACGATATTATATGGTAACCATCCGACGTACCATAGTGCGTCAAAAGGTTCCACATCATCTGTTGCTGTGAAAACTTCTTTTCTTTTCTTGCTTAATTCTGGAATTTCTTGGAGAATAGAACATGAGAAATGAGGCCAACATGAATTAGGTTCAATTAAAAATTTTGGGCCATGCCACCAGTTCTCACAATTCGTTCTGGTAACACACCTCGCGATGCAATATCTGCAGGATTGTGTTTTATATTGATATACAGTAGAACCCTAATTATCAGTGCCTTACGGGACCGGGTAGCTCACGGATAATTGAAAAACACGGATAATCCCAATACATTTTATTTCACATAACAAGCTTTATATTATACATGTTATGACATAAAATAAATACTTTTTATTTCATATAACAAACTGCCTTTGTATAATATACGCAACATAACATAAACTAAATACTTTTTATTTTTTATAACAGACTATACGTGACATATAACGTAAACTTAACTAAACTTAACCAAACTAAACCCAAGGAAACCTGTCAAACAAATTCTCAGGCACTGCACGGATAATCCGCATGCTGGATAATCCGCGCACGGATAATAGGGGTTCTACTGTAATACCAATTGGAAATATTAGTCAGGTTTTGAATTTTGGATACTCTATTTGCTACAAATACTTGGAATAAGTTTGGTTCTGTGTTTATCCAGCACAAAACCACTCGTGAATCGGACCAAAAATAATATGGTACTTGAATATTTAATGATTGATTTACTTGATGGCTTAACTGTGCTGCTAGCAGAGCAGCGCAAAACTGAACGAGGAACTGAAATGGATTTTAATGGAGCAACCTTCGTTTTGAAACATAGCCAATTCACTTGAAATTGATTACTAGAATTCTCACTGCGGAGATATATGCATGCTGCATACCCATCTTGGCTGGCATCACAAAAACAACGAATCTCGTTCCAATTTATAACCTAGACCAACTGCATTTCGTTTTATTTCTAATTGATTTAAATGCACACCATTTTTTGTATAGATCAGATGGGATTGGTTTATCCCATGTGAATTTTGAAGACCATAATTTTTGGATTAAAATTTTTGTTAATAGAATGCATGGACTAAGAAATCCTAGTGGATCATAAATTTTTGATATTTCCGACAGAACTTGTCGTTTGGAAATTGTAGTGGGAATAGTAAACTTTGGAATATGGTACCTCCTCAAAACGTCTGATTGACTAACCCATTGAATTCCTAATGTCTTTGAAGATTCATTCTCACCTAAATTCAAAATTCCTAGCGAGTCCTGAACTTGAATATGACTTAAAACTTGATAATTGTTTGATATCCATTTGCGTAAGATGAAACCAGCAGATGACAAAATAGAAGAAATATTTTTACAACGCATTGCAAGATCAGAAATAGAATTGGAGCCTGCTAGAAGATCGTCGATGTAGAAATCGTTCATTATAGTACTGGAAGCGTGGGGAAACTTGTCTTTGTATTGGTTTGCTAAAGTTTAGTTTAGAGGCATTTAATTGCTAGATATGGTGTGGCAGTAGTGCCATATGTCACCGTATTTAATTGGAAGACGAAAAGATCTTCTAATGGATCATTTCTCCAAACGATAAGTTGACGAAATCTATGCATACGTATAGGATCTACATCGGAATAAAATTGGGAATATATCGTTTTGTAATTGTAAGTATAATTGTAATAGTAATTGTAATCGTCACAATTTCCTATGAATCACCCAATAATTCTATGGGATGTTGTGGTACATAGTAATTGTAATCGGCACAATTTCCTATGAATCACCCAATAATTCTATTGGATGTAGTGGTAAATAGTAATAGTAATTGTAATCGTCACAATTTCCTATGAATTACCCAATAATTCTATAGGAAGTTGTGGTAAGTAGCGATTGTAATAGTAATTGTAACAGTCAGAATTTCCTATGAATTACCCAATAATTCTATAGGCTGTTATGGTAAATAGTAATTGTCACAATTTCCTATGAATCACCCAATAATTCCATATGATGTTGTGGCAAATAGTAATTATAATTTATTGTAATAATTGTAATCGTCACAATTTTCTATGAATCATCCAATAATTCTATAGGATGTTGTGGAATCTTTAAAACTAAACTCGCAAATAATAGCATCGGGAGACATATTTGGTTGAAACGAAATATCTTCTAAATCCCAGAATTTCCTGAATTCATCATCTTCAGAGATAATTACAAATAGATTGTTTAATATTAATAATAGGAGTTGTGCCTGAAACAACCCAACCCAGCTGTGTATTTTGTAAAATTGGAAGACCCTTGCCTAACTTGATTTTAACTTCTGTCAGAAGATCCCAAACCAATCCTGCTCCTATAAGCATATCTATTTCTTTAGGTTCATAGAAGTTTGGATCAGATAATTGAATGTTTGCTGGAATGTTCCAACTTGAAATTGTTATTTCATGAGCTGGCACCTGGTTAGAAATAGTAGGAATTACGTAGCAGAAAATTGACGATTATTGTTAAATTGTGATTGAATAGTTCATAGATAATAGTTTAATAATTGAATAGTTAATAATCGACAGCTTAGTTGTACTAATGTCTTTTTCTAAAATTGTTAGTTTGTGTTTAATAGAACCGCGTGTCCGCATTAATTGTTTAAGTTCCGCATTCATGTTTCAAGAACTAAGAAAAATGCCAACCTCAATAATCGAATAAGCAAATTATTTGCTAAGATTTGTTTAAATTTGAATCATGGAAATTAAAATGGTAAATCATGGAAGGTAAGGAGACTTGTTTTAAATGCCTTACCACAAAACACCCCTACATAGACTCTTAACTTCACCCATTAACTTGCAATGCTTGGATCTTGGCAAAAGTTAAATAATTGTTGTACTTGCTTGTTGACCTTGATTCATCCAAAATTGTAAATTGTATACTGCCATATCCGGCTCGAACTGCCCAAAATGTTTATATCCGGCGCTCGAAGGACCAAAATGTTTGTATCTTGATGTTCTGATTCTTCATTAATGCGCGGACTTTATTTTTTATAAGTTGTTTAATAGTTAAATAGTCACTACAAAATTTGCATTGACATTAATCCAAAATATATTTAAAAAATTGTAAACACGTAACTAGTAAACATGCATCCCTGACAACCATATCTAAAGCTGACCGCACACAATCAATATTATTGACAATAATATTGATTGTGTGCGGTCAGCTTTTGTTACAATTATTTTTAAAATGTCAGGATAATACAATGCTACCAACATAAAGTAAAGTTAATCATAATAAAATAAAACTCTCTATTTTAATTCAACACAAATATAGTGATTTAGAATTTACAGTTAGTAGTGAGTCTCACTGATGATAATATTACTTATACCGTAGATTTATTACTTTTCAAATGTACTTGCCCCCAAAGGTTTATTGGTAAACACTGCAAACATAAGGCAGCGGTTAAAAAAATAATATTGTAACAATGCATAATTGGAACAGACTTGGATTAGCATTCATAATTGTTTTCTCTATTTCACCGCATCACGGAGCGAGAGCCGTGGCATATCCAGATGAAAAGAGAAAAGCTAGCCGCTACGTCACGATCGTAAAGAAACAAGAGCATGAGAAGAGTGGTGAGAATAAATACTCAAGAGTCTTCATCGCTAGTACTTAATTATCGAAGCCGAAGGGCTACCAATAATTAAGTTAGTTGACTTGGAGCGGAGGTTTCTACCACAATCTGCATATGTCATGGAGTGGCTCCGTCAGTTATAAAGCTTTTGAACGTCGACTAATAAACTTGTCGCGCACAGGATTACACCCTAGGTGTTCTAGCGTACATCCCAGACTTGAAACCCCCAGATTGGTCGCACTAGAGGTGCTATTACGAAACCGCCAGTATCCGGAACAGTTAATCATACGACGAGGCTACCCGTATTCAAGTGGTAGCTGATCCCGAGGGAATAGCCCACGAGCTAGGCATCTAGCCCAGATCTCGTGCGCTACTCGCTCGAGAAACCGGTTACAGTCCCGTTCTGATTTTAATACCAGAATTTCTCATTTATTTTTCATGTATATATATCCGTCAAGACACAGATGAAGCAGGAGCTTTAGCTTCTACTAGCAATGTAAAGGAGGAGGACATAGGAACATATCACTTGAAAAATTTTGACATTCAAGAAACTGCTGACTCAACAGTTCCTGAAAATGAAGGCGTGGCATATTTCTATTTCATTTTCTGCCGGAAAAGAAGAGGAAATGGAAGACATTCGAGAAATTGCTGACTCAACAATTTCTCAAAATGACGTTAACGTGGCAGCTGCTGACGGAGAAAAAGAGGAAGTGGAAGAATTTCCTGGCAATGTAGAAACAAAGGATTTCAGCGATCCGGCCGATTGGCCAGAAACGCTCTCGATATCCATAATCGACATTCTAGTGTCGAAAGGCAATGTTCAAATAACGAATTTTAATTTTCCAGCATGCGATTCTGGAAAATTTTCGATTATCAACGGACGCTGTCAAATGGCGAAAAAGTACCTTGCGCATGGCACGTATATTCAAAGAAATTAAATTCAGTTTTCTGCTTTTGTTGTAAGATATTCAGTACCTACTCAGATGATGAAGTTAACAGATAAAGGTTATTCCGATTTTAAACACTTGTCGACAAATTTGTCAAGCCACGAAACAAGCTCTGCCCACATCGAAAACTTTAAAAAATGAGTAGATTTGGAAAATCGCCTGAAAAATTTTCATGCAATCGATAAAAAAGAGCTGCGGCTTTTTGAGATGCAACAGAAATATTGGTACAATGTTATTGAGCGAATGATTGCTGTCATTCAGTATCTAGCAGGCAGTGTTGTGCATCATCTAGAATCTAGATAATAATATCTAGATAAATCATCTAGATAAAATTTTGTTATCTATCATCTTATCTAAGATGACACTGTAATCAATTATCTATCATCTTATCTTAGATGAAAAAACAGGTTATCTGGAGGTATTAGATAAAAAGATAATATTTCGAATAGATTTTCAAAGAAAAAAATCCGTAGCTTCATAAAACGCGCAAAATCCCTCTTTTTCAATAAATTTGTTTTATTTAGGTCGGCATTTTTATACGCTATATTAAAGTAATATACTAAATCCATTATTATTATGCCTAATTTACAATCACAATATGGGATATACAGGGTGTGTTTTTTAAGCGTCCGCGGAAGATTATGCCTAAATGACGAAAAATATCAAGAAAATATTTTAACTAACCTCACCTCATTTTTTAAACTCTATAATCTAAAAATGTTTTTATTTATACCAGGTCAGTCCAAATAGTTGGAATGATTGTCAACTTTGTTTTTTCTTATGGAATGTGCATTATTTAATTTTTTACTTGATTCAGGACAATATTTTAATGGCACTTTGTTAACATAATATTATAGTAATTTTCTTTCTTTTTTGAGATATTTTTTTTCTCGATATTTTGGCAGTTACATCATACATTTAAAAAATTCATATTTCTGCACTGGTTGAAGATGAAATAATGATATTTTTAGTGGAATAAACAAAGTTGACCATCATTCCAACTATTTGGACTAACCTGGTATAAGTAAAAACATTTTTAAATTATAGAGCGTAAAAAATTAGGTGGGGTTAGTTAAAATATTTTCTTGATGTTTTTCGTCATTTGGGCATAATCTTCCGCGGACGCTTAAAAAACACACCCTGTATATTCTGGAACCCGAAATCCAATACTGATATACCTAAACCACTTTAAATTTATAAATAAAAATACCTGTCGTGAATTTTTCTACGATTATCTATTGAATTATCTAGATAATTATACTTCATCTATTATCTTTATCTAGATTATCATTTGCTAAAACATCTTTTATCTGTATCTAGATAATATTTTTCGTAATTATCTGTTATCTTATCTAGATAAGAAACCGGTTGCACAACACTGCTAGCAGGACAATGTTTAGCTTGCAGAGGAACGAGTAGTGTAATATTTGAGAAAAATAATGGGAATTTTGTAAAAGCAGTCGAAATGTTGTCAAAATTTGACCCAATTATTTCGGAACATATTTAAAAAAAATCACTCTTTAAAATCAAAGGCCAAGACGCAAATATCTCATTATTTGGGCAATAGATTTCAAAATGAAATTATATCTCTTATAGCAAAAAAGATTCGAGAAGAAATTATGATCATGGTATCGAAGGCTAAATATTAATGCATAATATTAGATTCAACCCCTGACGTCAGTCACACTGAACAAATAACATTGATTATACGTTTTACATTAATCAAGGAAGAGGAAGAGAATAAAAAAGTGGAAATACATGAACACTTCTTAGGGTTTTACCCGGTAACGGTTACAGCTGGAGAAGGTTTGTACCTTTTCACTACTGTGTAACAATGCACCGACATACTGTCGCATATGATTAGGGACTTGCATGTGTTGGTTATAGATTTAGGCTGTCTTATTTATAGATTTGTTGTAATGAATACCGGGTGGAGTGGAAGACCGGGGGGGGGGGGGGGGGGGTATCACTTTCGTTGATTTTGGTACCTGCTTGAACTACAACCCTGTGATTTCCATTGATCTATTAAAGAAATCTTTGTTAATTTTGTAATTTTTTATTAGTTGGAAATAAATTTATTATTATTATTATTATAATGCCTAAAAGCTCTGACAAACTTAGATTGGCATTCCGTAATTGTTCTACGAGACCTCTGCCGGTAAATTGAAATAGAAGGAAGCCCCGAACAAATAATAAGTGCCAGTATATGCATGCACCGATGAAAGACTTAAACACGCCCCACACGAAACAGACGTCACGCTAGATGTTAGGATTCCCGAATTAATCTTTGCACGCGGCTCTACCGTGACGTAGAAGTTTAATAGCAAGAATCTGTGATGAATCTCTGCACACGACACCCAAGGTGACGTAGGAAAATTCAGCGTCACACCGCCGCCAATAGCGCCTCCCCTGGGCTATAAAAGAGAAGACCGCACCACTCAAGAGAACCAGACTTCTGCTCTCATCCGAACTACTAGTATCTGATGGGACGTTCCAACTTCGCCGTGTGATCGACTTATAGTAACCGTCGAACCGTCCTGCAAATTTTGAGTAAGAAATTTTTGGATAATTGCCCGGTGTTTACTTGCGGTTATTGAGAAATATCCACAATTAAACACTAACCAGCCACAACCTGACTGGCCTACCTTGTTCGTAATAAATGAGTAAAATATGTTCAAGCTGGGGAATTGAAAATGTCTGTCTGTGAAGATTAGATCGATTTCGCACTCTCGTGTGATACTTGTGCCTGTAACTGAGACGACATACCGGCAGAAATCGATCGCATCTGGGTAACGGGCGGCTTTTGGTGAAATCTTAAGGAAGGACATTTACTTATTTGCGACGGATAAGCTAGTGGCGTTCCCCCAACGAGATTGTACCCTGATGCTGCGACGAGAATCTCTTACCGAAACCCGTATAGGAGTCGGCACCTTTCGGTGCTCCCACGTAGACTCCGATACCGCATTAATAATTCAGTTTTGATCACACGACTGGCCACAAACGTACTATCAGGAGACTCTGCGAGAACCGCTTTTTATTTCAATGTAAATATCTCGCATTTTTGTATATATTCCGTTTTACCTATTCAATTCTTTTTAATGTACATAGTTAAATTAATAGAGTCCGTTTTATTTTGTTTATGCTTTATTACTTACTCGTCGTTTAGCAATAGTAAGAACCCACCCTTCTGCGACTGAAAGCTTAAGGGTTGTCAACGAATAAATCTTCCACCGACCAGACAACACTAGAAATCGTTCTTAAGAGAACGACCCGACCCGCCTAAATATACAGCGTGTTCCAATACGTGAGGCCGAGGGATACGGCTGCATATTTAGGGACCACACCGAGAACGTAAGTCCATGATTGACGTCTCAATAAATCAGGAAGAGTAACGTCGTTGTAACTGATCAACTAAAACAATTAGGGCTTGATATTCAAAATATGAAAGGACAAGGGTATGACAACGGTGCTAACATGCGTGGGAAACATATAGGCTTGCAGAAACGAATTTTGGATGTTAATCCACGGGCTCTGTACATGCCAAGTGCTGCTCATACATTAAATCTTGTCGTCAATGTGGTCCAAGAATTGTTTGTTTTCTTCTCCTCGTCACCATACAGATGGGACATTTTGAAAAAGAATGTTTCGAATTTAACATTAAAATCGGTTAGTACTACTCGATGGGAAAGTCTGATCAATGCCATAATGCCACTGAGGAATCATTTGGGCGAAATTTATGACAGTTTGGTCGAACTGCTTGAGGACACTAGCAGAGACACATCAACTAGAGCAATGGCCCAAGAACTTGCTGGCAAAATACGGTCGTTCAAATTCGTGTGTTCTGTAGTAATTTGGCGCGACATATTATTCAAAATTAATTCTGTCAGCAAAATGTTGCAACGTTCCGATTTGGATATAAAAACGTGCGTAGATTGTTTAAGTAACTTAGTTGTCTTTTTCCAAAATAAAAGGAACGGCAACGATTTTGAACTTTAGTTGCGAACGTCCGACAAAGACGGAAAAAAGACAGTTTGATTACGAAAGTGCCGATGAGCCGATTATTGATCCCAAAAGTAATTTCAAAATTAACTTGATCAAACGGTAAATTCATTAAAAGAACGCTTTCATCTCCTCAATGAATATTTAAATGCATTTAAAGTTTTATGTGAGTTTTGTGACATGGATGATGACGCAATTAAAAGCGGTTGCAAACAATTACATATAAAACAACAACAACAATCAGTCATACATAGATACTAAAGATCTAAGCTTCGAGTTAATGTCACTAAAAATTCACGTTTCCTCTAAAATGGATCATTCAGGTTAATTTCAAATATTTTGCAGTATAACATGTCATCGTTCGCTATCACAATGGTTGCATTAAGAATTTCACTTACATTACCTGCTTCTGTTGCATCTGGAGAGCGGTCTTTTTCGAAAATGAAGTTAATTAAAAATTATTTACGGTCAACCATGACCCAAGAGAGATCGTCAGATCTTTCCATAATTTCAATTGAGAAAGATATATCTGAAAATATTAATATAAAAGATTTAATTGGAGACTTTGCAGCAATAAAAACGCGAAAAGCAAAATTTTAAAATTATGCAACACCTAACTATGTACGTTTATGCACACGTTCAGCGCCGAGGACGACTACGCGTCGGCCTTGGTCGGGTCATGCCGAGAGCCGATGACGACGCGTGGTCGTCCTATGCAATGGGTAGTATATTTAATGCTCTTGCTTGCATTTGCTTGGGCTTGCAGTTGAGGTCTGTGTATCGTACCGGGGTATTGTTTGAGCCATAAATATTTAGAAATTAGCGGCGGTTCGAGTTAGTTTTAGGTGCATTTTTCGACGATGGCGGATAACGCTATACCAGGCCCTTCTAGGGAAAAAAGGCCACGTTTGACTAAAAAAATTGATGTCTGTTAGTTGGAGACGAATTAGATGCGTTGTTAGGTGAAAGCAGTGACGATGATTTTGAAATGGACCATGAATCTGATTATAGGTTGGGAGAAAGCGACTCAGAAATGGGTAATTCTGACAATGGTGATGATGAACTTAGTGGCCATAATAATGAAAGTGATGACAATAATGTGCACAATGTAATACGACAGGTCCAGTGCGTAATACGGATAACATAAATTGGATTTCGGACCCACCGAACTTACGAAATATTCCGTTTATTGGAAACCCGGGTTTGTGCGTGGCAGTTCCGGACACTGGGAAACCTATTGACTTTTTCTATTTATTGGCCGACGAGGAACTTTTTGAGCTTCTTAGAGAAACAAATTTTTACGCAAGCTAATTACGAGCCAAAAGGGATTCGCCAAAGTCCCGAATGGCGTCATGGAAAAAAACTACAAAGGAGGAGCTACGTGTATTCTTAGGGATTGTCATACATATGGGCAATATCAAGTTACCAAGATTGAAAGATTACTGGGTCACTCATCGCCTGTACAGAATTCCATGTTTTCATAATTACATGGGAAGGAATAGATTTATGGGAATTATGAGATGCCTTTATTTTAGTAGAAATCCTGCATCAGGGGAACCTAAGCCTGCTGATCGGCTATATAAAATACGTTCACTTCTTGACCTATTCAACAAAAAAATGAAGGACATATATTACACGACAAAGGAGCTTAGCATCGACGAATCAATAGTTTTATTCAGAGGGAGGCTATTATTTCGACAATAGGTATCTAAAATTCAAGCGCCACAAGTATGGTATAAAACTGTACCTACTAACGGAACCAAGAGGAACTGTTATGAAAATTTTAGTATACCGGGTGTCCCAGAACGTTTTACACAGGCTATAGCTCCAAAACTATAAGAGATAACGAAATGAAACAAAAACCACTTTGTAGTGTTGATGAAGGAGTACAAAACCCCAAGAACGTAACCACCCCCGGGGCGGCCATCTCCGACAAACCGCCCCCACTTATTTTTTTTCAAATATCACCCTGAATCAAATTCTCTATCCAAGATTTTTTTGAAATTAAAAATTGGCCCTTCAATGATGGAGGAAACAGACTTTTTATTTATTTTTAAGTTAGCCATGGAATTATTAAAACTATTAAATAAAAAGTTTAAACATAAGTTAAACTAGTAACATTAATAATGTGATAACGTAACCAGTTGATAAAATGTTTAAATTGAAGTCCTTCTGCAGCAACAAACATTTCTAACCTGGGCAATAAATTTCTTCTAAGTACCTGCCGCTTGTCCACATACTCATATGGAAAATAAATAAAGCATGCATTTCAGAACACAACACGAAACTACTTTTCAGTTAACTCGAATTAACTTCGACATTTACGCCGGTAGCCGGTAGTCATTTGTTTATCAGTTCAAATAAATGTTAATAATTCCATGGCCGACTTAAACATAAATAAAAAATCTGTTTTCTCCACCATTGATGGACCAATTTTTAATTTCAAAAAAATCTTTGATAGAGAATTTGATTCTTTGTCATATTCCTTCACGGAATATACAGGGTGCTATTTGAAAAAAAAATAAGTGGGGGTGGTTTGTCGGAGATGGCCGCCCCGAGGGTGGTTACGTTCTTGGGGTTGTGTACTCCTTCATCAACGCTACAAAGTGGTTTTTGTGTCATTTCGTTATCTGTTATAGTTCTGGAGCTATAACCTGTGTAAAACGTTCTGGGACACCCTGTATACCGGAGCCATGGACGATTTAGGAGGGAAAGGTCATACAGCCAATGTTGTATTGGATTTGATGGAAGGCAAATTGAAAGCAGGGCATTCAATATACAGGGTGATTCAGAAATGGTGAATCAAACGAAAATGGTAGATTCCCCATGCGAAAATAAGACAAAGAGTCTAATATGCCCCTGTCCGAAGTTGTACCCCTGAGGAGATATAGCCCTCCAAAGTATCCCCTTAAATTTAGTTAAAAATTAATTTCTCAGAAACTATAATGACTTACAAGGTTCAAATTTGGTACACAATTTAGGAACTTTATAAACCATAACTGATGTGAAGTTGAAGTTAATTGAAGTATTGCAAGGTGTTTATTCGGGGTGGGTCACCCTTAAAATTTCATTGAACTATTTAATCCATTAATTAATTTGAAAATTTTTTATGGCATTTCATACAAAATTTAATTTTCAAACTTTTTTCACTCCTAGTACTTTTCACTAAAATGAAAATAACTTGAGTAAGATTTGAATTATTTTACTTAAAAATTAATCGAAACGTTCACTAGTAGGCTATGATAAATAGGCAATTTTCAATAAATTTTAATATTTTTACATAACGAGTATTACAGAGTTTTTAATAAATATGAGTAATTGCTCAAATTGTTGTCCATGAGCCTACTAGTGAACGTTTCGATTAATTTTTAAGTAAAAAATCCAAATCTTACTTAAATAATTTTCGTTTTTCTCAAAAACTATTCATTTTAGTGAAAAGTACTAGGAGTAAAAAAAGTTTGAAAATGAAATTTTGAATGAAATGCCATAAAGCTTTTTCAAATTAATTAATGGATTAAATAGTTTTAAGAAATTTTAGAGGTGACCCACCCCGAACAAACACCTTGCCTTTCTTCAATTAACTTCAACTTCACATCAGTTATGGTTTATAAAGTTTTTAAATTGTGTACCAAATTGGAACCTTGTAAGTCATATAGTTTTTGAGAAATTAATTTTTAGCGAAATTTAAGGCGATACTTTGGAGGGCTATATCTCCTCAGGGGTACAATTTCGGACAGGGGTATATTAGACTCTTTGTCTTATTTTCGCATGGGGAATCTACCATTTTCGTTTGATTCACCATTTCTGAATCACCCTGTATATGGATAATTACTACAACTCATATGATTTGTCTCAGAAATTGCTACAGCACGATACATATAGTACTGGTATCCTAAGGAGTAACAAGAAAAATACTCCAAGCAAAGTTTCTAAAGCTAAACTGAAAGTCGGTGAATCTGAGTGCCGCTATGCAAACGGGGTAGCAATTGGGAAATGGCGCGATAAACGGGAAGTGCTTTTGATATCAACCGAACATGACAATCAAAGCGTGGAAACTTTTAACAGAAGAGAACACAAGAAAATTAAACCGAAACTAATAGCTGAGTACAATAAGTATATGTCCGGCGTGGGCCATCAAGACCAGATGCTGTTCTATTATTCAAGCGAAAGGAAAACTGCGCTGGAACAAAAAGAGGATTCATATTATCGAAATTATGTTGCTGAATTCGTATAAATTATTCTGTAGGTGTACAGGTTCGAGAATGGCTTGGTACGATTTTCGATTGGCGGTGGTTGCAGCAAGGCAGAGAAAAGCGCCAAATCCGGTTGTTCAGGGTATGCACTTCATGGCGAAATACGGAGAAACGAAGAATCCTTGGAAAAAAGTGTAAGCAATGTGCCAAAAATAACAAAAGGACAGATTCCATGTATTACTGCAAAACATGCCCTGATTTGTCCGGTTTATGTTTAGACTGTTTTGAAGACTACCATACATAAGTTGTTTGTTTTTGTTTGAAATTTGTGTTGGTTCACTTGAAATATGTGCTCATTTTATTTTGCCTTTTTCATGTTTATCATTGCTTTAGTTTTTATTTTACACTAACACGCAAATTTTGTTTTTGTTTCAAATCTGTGTTGTTTTACTTGAAGTACGTGCTATTGCTTATTTTACTTCTTTGTGTTTATCATTGTTTTAGTTTTTATTATCTTGTTTTATTAAAATTGTATGTTCTTGCCAGTTTTGTGTTTTTTTGTACCAATGTACTAGTAGTAGTGCCAGTACATGCTAGTATTATGAATAATAGGGAAAGAAAATGTAGCAACACGCCACCTGCTGGGTGTAATTTGTACTACTACGAAAAGTATGGTAGCCATGATAATAGATCTTTTGGCAGTATTTATTTAAATAGTTTGGTAATTATTTTGCATAAATAAAATGGAAATTGCAGCTAAAAGGAGCGTTTGTAATATTACCTGCTGTGTGGTTAATTGTCAAAGTTAGAAAGAAAGAGAATCCAAGCTATCCTTTCACAAATTTTCAAGAAAAACATTGCAACTAGAATTATACAAATCAATTCATTCGGTTTAACAGAAAAGGTGGATAAATGTAAGGCTTGGATGCTAAAATTAAATGGGAATGGTTCGTAGTTTTCAGAGGCATTGACTTTTTCCTTTTTCCAGTAGCACTGAATGTCAGTAGGGCATAATAGATACTTCAAGTCAATAAATAATACCAGACCTAGAACAAGTACCTACACAAACACCAGAAACACAGAAATAAACAAAACTTTATGTGCTTTTTTATTAAGTTGCATACACTTCATTTGTAGTTCATTTATAGTAAGTATAATACATAATACAACCTGGTGCACAAGAAGAGTAACACAGCAACATGCTCACACCGTGAAGATTTTCCAGCTTTGCAACTGCATTCTTTAAATACACATCTGAACCCTCCAGAAAAAAAACGTCTAGTTCATGTGGAATAATCCCGCAGACCACTCGTTTTTAAGCACAAAGCATAAATAACACACAGAACACTATTTCAGTTTCTAACCTCTAATGCCGCATAAAATTATATCATTAGCATTTAAAACTGCTTGCTCTTTTACTATGCAACGAGAAGTAGAGCTTACCTCTAAATAATTGAACAAATAACCAATTCTTAACACGAAATCCATTTTGGGAAGAAGATTGTAGCAAGTAAATTATGACAAGAAAAGTAAGTTGTTTACATAACATACTTTTCTTCGCCGCCATTACAGCCGCGATTACAGCGCCTCTATAGTTCATTTTTTTTCTCTATAGTGATGCTGATGGATGATGATGATGACGATAATAATAATACTAGTAGTAGTAGAAACAGAAGTAAAGGGAAGTAAACAACATCTTCAGTGAGAACGATGCATGTGCGTCCAATGGCGCGATACATGAGTTTCTCAAGTACAGAGTCTGCGCCGACGCGTATGCGTTTTTCCATTTTTCCAACTTTTTTTGAAAGGAAATGTCAAAAATTACCTAGGATAGCCTTATTCCACTGCAAAACACCCTACAATAGAAATATTTCCAGTTGGGCCTAAGTGGCAGCTTAAGGATATTACGCGGCACTCGACGTGTTATGCACTTTATGCTTAAGGTATAGGTACGTAGGTACTACTGTAAAATGGACATTTTTTACATTACTGATTGTTAGGTAAGTTTATTTATTATGTTTGTAGGTACCTTTACCTAGCTAAACGCGATTATTTATACCTAAGCTCTTCTGTCATGAAAAATATGTAGGTTACCTTGGCAGAAAGGAGGCAAAATTTTAATTGACATGCAGGCGGCCGGACCCTCAGGCACGGGCCTGGAAATTGCCTCCTTACCAGTATACGGCCTTCTATTCTTTACGTCACCGGCTCAATCTGAGTCCACATCAGTGATTTTATAATAAATTATTAAAGTTAAATTGCATGGTTTGAGTGTGTAGGTTAAAGCACCTTACTGATGAGTCCTAGAAAGACCGAACCAGTTGGTCTGCGGTTTTCCACACATTCAAAACATTCAATATTTAAACAAAGACCTGTTGAAAGCACGTACGTACATAGAGACACATTCCAATGGCTTCAAAGCCTCCTTAAGTGTGGCGACTCGTAGTCACTATGAATTCTTAACCCCACACGCCAGCAGACAGTGACAGAGTAATTAAACTCGACACGTGTTTGGCTGGCATCTCGGTATCCTCAGGAGTTGAAGATTAATCTAAATCTAAACTTACACTACGCTGCTCGCTGCTATAAATACCGACCCTCCTGCTATTGAAGTAAAGGGAATCGATAAACCTATAGGGTTTCTTAGAACTTTTGGGACATAAGAGCAATAAAATTGATTTCTTAGAACTGGAGGGTAAGTATTTATGGCTAGTCTTAAATTCTATCTAGCTGATAAATGTATACAGGGTTGAGATTGAAATCAGACCATAATTACTGTTAAGACAACTACGTTTATTTATATATAACGGTATACTTTCCAAGGCGTTTAAATCAAATTTATTATTTCCTGGTTTTAATGCGGCCTACACACAAGCTACTTTTCTTAGCGTTTTGGTAGCTAGCGTTTTGGTAGCTCGCCGAAACGCGTAGAGAACGTAAGTGTGTAGCCATTAACTTTACCGCCAGCTACTAGCCGAGCGCTCTAGAACGCCAGCGAAAAGAATCGAACGCGTTGGATTTTTGCTGGACCTTCAGTGACTAAACAGCATATGAGTCGCCTGTGTGTACGGAAAAACGCACTTTTTTGTTGTAATTGAATACGTTTAAAGTCGAGATGAGTTCGACCAAATCACGTTTTGCACAGTCAGAAGAATTTATAACTAATTTTGTATCACTGTTGAAAGAAAAACAATGCCTTTGGATGGTCAAATCAAAAGCTTATTCCAATTCCAATAGGTTGCTCAAAGCCAATGCATACGACGACTTGGCAAAATTATGCCAGAAATTCTGTACTGATTGTGACATAGATTTTGTTAAGAAAAAGATAAAGTTGTTTCGTGATATGTTCAGGAAGGAACATAAGAAAGTGAAGGCATCACAAAAGTCAGGTGCAGGAAGTGATGATATCTATGAATTTCGTTTGGCGTTTCAGACGCTTGTGTGTGGTGAAATCAGAGAAGCGTTTTGGTAGCTCGCCAAAACGCTAGCTAACAAAACGCCAAGCAAAGTAGCTTGTGTGTAGGCCGCATAAGAGTTTGAATTTGAATTTGTGGCCCGTTTCCAACGCGTGCCACGCCATACTAGACTTATCTGTACGGTCATATTTGAAATGAACTTGATGCTCCTTGAAGCGAGTTAAAATAGGCCGAGTTGACTACCCGATATATTTTTGTCGCAATTTCCGCATGCTATTACGAAAATTCCCGCTTTATGAATGGGTTCCGTTTCATCTTTCGCATTTCCATTTCCAAGTAGATTTATTATTTATTTATTATGATTTATTATGAACCGTATATTTAACAGGGGCAAAATTATCATTATTGCATTTTACGTTGATATTTTAGTTTTGTATAATGACAGTGTTCAAGTTCATCATCATAAGGTTCTCAGTCCGAAGACTGGTTGGACGCGTACCTCCATTCTTTTCTATCCTGAGCTAACCTACGCATTTCCCCAAAAGTAGAACATCCCACATCCCTAACTATTTGAGAGCAGTAGTCTAATCTAGGCCTACCCCTACCTCTTTTCATTCCTATCTCTGACTCTAGTATGTCGCGAACTATTCCTTCGTGTCTCAGAAGGTGTCCTACCATCCTATCTCTCCTACTCTTTATTGTCTTCCATACCTTTCGCTTTTCCCCAACTCTTTCTAATACTTCCCTATTGCTAACCTTATCTATCCATGGTATCTTCATCATGCGCCTGTAGCACCACATTTCAAACGCTTCTACTCTTTTTCGATCCGCTTCCCCTATTGTCCAAGTTTCGCACCTGTATAATGCCGTACTCCATACGTACGACTTTAAGAGTCTCTTCCTAGTCTCTATATTAACCGTTCTCGAGCATAACAGTTGTTTCTTTTTGTTAAACGCAACTCGGCCCTGCGCCATTCTTTGTTTTATATCTTTAGTGCTCCTACCGTCTTGAGTTATTTTACTTCCTAAGTAGCAGAAATCCGCGACCTCCTCTATCTTCTCATTTCCTATTTGTATTTCCATTTTAGTTCTATTTTCACACCCCCTACATACCAAAATTTTAGTTTTCTTTTTATTGATTTTCATGCCGTAGCCCTGTGTCAAAACTGCTTCCATTTCATTCAAAGCCGCTCCTAATTCTTCTTTGCTAGATGCTAACACTGCTATATCATCCGCAAATCTGAGCATGTTAATAGTTTGGCCCTGTACATTGATCCCTGCGGCTGTTCTTTCCTTAACAATATTAATCGCATCTTCGATATATAAGTTGAAAACTAGAGGTGACAATGCACATCCCTGTCTCACTCCCTTCCGGATATCTACTTCCCTTCGTTCCTGCTCACATTCTATAACTGCCTTTTGCTCTTTGTAGAGATTATGTATTATTCTTCTGTCCCTGTATTTCATCCCTACCTTTCTCAGCACTTCGAACATCTTCCCCCATTTTACGTTGTCGAAGGCTTTTTCTAAATCTACAAATCCTATATAGACGCTCTTTCTCTTTTCTATGGTTTTTTCTATAATTACTCGTAAAGCTAGAATGGCCTCGCGCGTTCCTCTATTTCGTCTAAATCCGAACTGATCTTCTCCTAATATTTCTTCCGCCTTTTTCTATATCCTTCTTTGCACAATTCTAGTTAAAATTTTTGACGCATGGGAAGTTAAACTGATAGTTCTAAAATTTTCGCATCTATCCGCGCCTTTCTTTTTTGGCAAAGCTACTATGATGTTCCGTTTGTAATCTTCTGGAATCTCGCCTGTCAGGTATATGCGACTAAGTAATTTAAATAAACGATCTATTACCTCTTGACCTGCGCACTTTAAGATTTCTGCCTGCAAGCCATCTATACCTGGCGCTTTATTATTCCTTAAACTTTTTAGTGCTAGCTCAAACTCTTCTCTCATTATAGGACTCCCTAGGTTATCCCCCTCTACACTGTTTTCGCTTTCTAATATATCTTGCACTTCCTGTCCCGCATATAAGTTTCCTAAATATTCTTTCCACCTATCTGCCTTTTCCCCGCTTCCGATTAGGATATCTCCTGCCTCATTTCTAATGTTTTTGGTACTAGATCCAATTTCTCTAAAATTTCTCCTAATTATTTTATATGCTTCATCAGTCTTTCCTATTTCGAACTTATCTTCCACTTCTTTGCATTTATTATCGATCCATTGCTCTTTCGCTTTCCTACACTTCCGAATAATTTCCCACTTGATCGCCTTATATCTTTGTTTCCCTATTTCATCTAACCTATTTTTATATTTTCGCCTTTCCTCTATTAGACTCACAATATGTTTTGTTATCCAGGGTTTCCTACTTTCATTCTGTTTATGACCCAAAATATCCCTAGCTGAGGAAACTAAACTATTCTTAATGCAAGTTAACAATTTAAAACAGGAGCTAATATCACCATTTAAAATCAAAGATTTAGGGCAAGTTAACGAAATATTGGGAATGAAGATAATTGATAACAATAAACAGAGAAGAAGGTATGTTGTATTTAGATCAGTAATTGAATGCAGAGCCTATTCTTAATCCAGTGGGTACGTCAATGGACGCAAAAAACTATTACAAGAAAATAGCTCGGTGGGTCGAAATATCGGCGTGAACCTGGCAATAACAATTTTTCAGAACCTTACCCTGTATGAGGATACGAAATTCAAAGGAATGAGCTTTTAAAACACAAATTAAACTACTTTATCATGTACTGGACGACAAATAGACCAGCAGCTCTTCTTCTAAAGCCAGAAATTGTTACATTATTTACATCATCAACTGCACCTATTCTCTGCCGATGTCTTGGTGCTGTATTTCGTAAACTAACATATGTACGTCCTTCATCTTTTCACAGAGGTTTGATTCAAGGATGCCTTCTCGTCTGCAGGTGTCAGATTAATTTGCCCCCCCCCCCCCCTCCGGGAGGAGCGGCGCCACAGGCCGCCAACTGTACCGATGCAGCAGTTCGAATTCTCAGACGATGCCAACTAGGTGCTGTATCTCGTAAACTAAAATATGTACGTTTTTCATATTTTCACAGAAGCTTGCTTCGAAGATGCCCTCTCCCCTGCAGGTGTCAGATTCATTTACCACGCCCCCCCCCCCCCCGGAGGAGCGGCACCACAGGCCGTCAACTGTACGGATGCAGCAGCTCGAATTCTCACACGATGTCATCTAGGTGCTGCATCTTGTAAACTAAAATATGTACATCCTTCATTTTTTCACAGAAGACAGAAGCTTGCTTCGAGGATGCCCTCTCGCCTACAAAATAAATGGTACATCACGAAACTGGTTGAAAAAGAACGAGAAACCTTGTACAAACTGAAATATAATAAAAATACGCGCAAAACACCAACCAAAACAATGTATATCCATCCATTGTGTGGCCGCCGAGCACAACTGTCAAGATTTGGCCCTTTAAACGCAGATGCCTAACGTATTCTTAACATTATATGTAACTCGCGCCATCTGTTGCGCTGCGTAAGAAGATTGTCAAATGTCATGAATAAAAAATTGGAAGTCACTGTATTTTATTAGTATTGAATGTGTCCGGAGAAGAGTTGAAATAAGTTGTGCGCATCTCTCGAATTTAAGAAGTTAACATGTTCATTTCATGCTTTTGTTTGTATTGTATTTGTGTGGATTGCTTGTGAGGAAGTTTAAAAATTATAAGTAACAGTTTCTCGTGTTTTTATGAATTCTCTCAACATAAAGTTGTCCGAACACGTCGGCTACGCCCAGCATTCGCCGTTTAAAACTCGCTAAGAAACGCCGCCCCAGTCTCAGTTTCACAAAATTTCGCTTCTCTATAAACATTTCTCTGCATTTTTACGTTGGTTTTCTCGCAAATTTTCAATTTACGAGCCCTTGCCTAAACGAAGAAACAAGTAGCACAAGAAGCAAAGCATCACAGGACAAGTGCCGGTAAAGTGTTGTGCAATTGCGAAATGTGCGAATTTATTGTGCAATAAGAATACGTGAAGTATTCTCGGGACTTCCCCGTTATCTTTGCAGTTTTCGACGCGCAACTTTCGACGTTATCGCAACAGAAAAGTCTTATTGGTCATCTCACGGACATTTGCTGGTAATGCAACTCTGATTGAACTTGGTTCGAACATTCGACACACAAGGTCAAACTGCATCTTTTCCATTTTACCACCTTCGTTTTGATGTCCGAATTTCTATTTACATATTTAGATTTATGTACCCAGTAGTATTGAATTGATTTGTAACTTTATTTTATCTATCATCTTGCATAAATTGTTTTCATTCTAATTCTCCCTGTAAAAATAAATTTAAGTACTATAAATGACAGTGGAAAGCTAGGTCATAACTTTACAAACATCCAACGCTCACAAAGCGACTAACCATCGTCAAATCGGAAATGACTAGAATAAAAACATTTTTGCAGAGAAATGAAAATGTTGAATTTAATATTAACGAATGTCCCTCCTCACTCGTCTTTCTGTCCCTCGAGAGCTGAAATGTCAGCCTCCATTTGCGAAGCACTTAACAACCATGCAATTATACCATAAAGCACGTCAACCATTCTTACATGGTGAGCGAATGGCTGCGATATAAATTTTCTATAAGTCGCCGACCACATATAGATTCTGAAGAAAAGGGTTTATTTTGCCATCAATATCAGCAATTAAAATGTGGCTAGGGGGATATAGATCTCAGCCTGGAATCAATAAGGCTTTTATTCTGAAATTAAAGCATAAAGTGCAGGTAGGGGCTGAAAATGTTTATGAACAATATTGTATAATTACATTATTATTGTATTTTGCTGTCTTGCCAAGAAACTTTTCCTGAGCCTATAAAATAATTATTAGCAAATACGTCTCGTGTTGTTCGAAACAGAATTTTGGCGTATTTGATGTGTAGAATCCTGAAGTCCATTAAGCGTCACCGAATCTTCAAACCGAAAACAATCTCTTACACGAACAAAATTATGTCAAAAGCAGAAGGCTTCAATTATTATCTTTTTAGAAAGGCGCGCACTAACATTTAATGGTCTATGAAAAATTCTCCATTTTTTGACAATATTCCAAAGGTACACAGGACGTATCTTCTAGCACGGGGTAACCTGTAGTTAATTTTTTTTTTTGTAATTCAGATTCTTTCTTACATAGGACGCAATAATTTTTTGTCAATGGGAAGGCTTCATCGTCTACTAGAATCGGTCAATGCAGAAAGGGAATATGTCCAAAAATGACAGTTTTTAAGTTGCACATCACTTTATAGTAATTTTTCAACCTCTATCGATTTGTGCAGTATGGTTTAACTTGTACTTATAGAAAATATATTGGTGTAGCGCAGAAAGGTAGGTAACATGTCCAGGACGTATTCCTTTTCTGTTCTATATGCTTCTAATCGCATGGGTACCAATTTTAATACGAAAATTTGCCATTAAAATAGATCCAGGGCACTAGGGCAGCAAACCGAACCGTAACCGAAAACCGAACCGTAACCGTTATTTATGTCGATCCGTAACCGTAATTCTGTAACGAAATGAACTGAAAGAAAATACCGTAACCGAAAACCGAAACCGTAATTATGGGGTTCGTGAACCGGTTTTAAACCGGTTTTTAGGCATTATGCGTAGATTGTTCAGCTTACAGTTTTCTGTATTGTAGCTTGTAGGGTAGGCATCTAATTATAAGTTAGTTATAAGTGGTGCAGACTGCAGATATGCTCGTAGTTCTGAAATATTTATGACAAAATACAGAAGACAACCACACGAAAAACAGGCGGTGTTTTGCTGTTATTTGTATTTGTTATTTACCTGTTTGGAGCTTAGCGATAGCGATCATGTTTTGTGGGTGAGCGTAAAAGTTACAAGTGTTTTATTTAATTATAAGTTTTAACTTTTAACAGTTCAAAACACTATTTATACATTTGTTGGAGGCTTGGAGGCTCGAGTACTTGGCTATCCGTTTTAGCAATGTCTCCGGCAGGCCGAAGAAAAACCAATCCTGCAAGGAACTATTTTGTGTATGATGCTAGCAAAAATATTTCCCGATGCAAAGAATTCGACTTTAGTCTTAAGGTAAGTGAGAAATGAAAATGTATTAGATAATTCCATATGCCATATTCGACAATCCGACACAAAATAATAATAATTATTATTAAGAAAAGAGTCCCGAATTCACGGCGCATCGGGTACGATTTGAAGGTCAAGCGAAAAATACGTATAAACAAAGGACGCTAACCTAATTTTAAAGGCACCTTTTTCATTTGATTTTCAATGTGGCAAAAAAATAATACTGAAATATATTGAAAATTTGACTTTATTTCCAATTTTTTTCCGACTTAAAGCCATCTATACTTCTAGCGAATTAGGGTTGTACTTTGTAATTTGCAGTTGATTTTGTAAAACATTTTGCTTTATTCACATCTTCATTAAATTCGAATGACACTTTTGCTGGATTTATGCAGGCACAATTAATAAATTAACAATTACATATTCTATCTACCGCGTGATAGCTCAAGTCCGAACATAGGGATTTAGTTGGAATTTTGTTTTCTTATAATTCCTGCTCGCCATTTCAAGATAAATTGCAGGTATTCTACCAGAATAACTGCATAAACTATGAAAAATTAGGTATTTCTAGTGCACACTGTAAAAACAAATAAATAGAGATAAATAACTGGTGTGCAGTCAATATTTGCAGAAATAACTTGAAAGTTGCAATATTTCCAATATTTCCTCACTTCCTTCGGAAATTTACAATACTTCCATTTCCATGGAAATATTTCCATCAGAAACATTTCCATTTACATCACTACGGCAACCTTATTCCCTTAATTAAATTGATAATTTATTGTTAATTGTGCCTGCATAAATCCAGCAATAAATAATGTCAAATTGAAAATCAAATTAAAAATTACATAGTGTAAAAGCACTTTAAGGTCCTTTTTTGTTTATCGTGAGTTCTCGACTCGGAGTCCGATTGCTATCGCAATCCCTTTTAGTGACTACTGTACTGAGTAGAAGTCTATGATTTCAAGGAAGCCATGGAATGAATTTGGAAAGGCATTTACAAAGAATACGCCCGGAAACATATACTGCTATAGAAAATGAAAAGCTAGAGTCTTAAAAAAAGAGAAAGCACCCAATACAATAAAGGAAACTAATAACGAGGCTTGTTCAAGTTCAAATATCAGATGCAAAAATCAAACTTATGTGGACGAGATGTTCAACAAGCGTAAATATGTATATGAATGGAAGGCAATTTTCGTTAATGGAAGATTCAGGCTTTACAGAAATTATAACACCACTGATTAATGCTTTTAAGGCGTCAGGGAATGAAATAAACATCAATAGACGGAATATCCAAAAAGGGGTGGTTGAAGACGCCCGTGAAATCAGAGCAAGCCGTGTTCAATAAGTTGGTCAGTATTAAAGTAGACTAGGCGACGTGACTCGATAGATGCTTTTTGGGAGTAAATCTCCAGTATACAGTGTTACAAAAAATTAGGTCAAGCCGTTAACCATAGATTATATGGCCGAAAATAATGGGACTTTCCTTATGCCATTTTTCATTTAGGCTTCTTTCTTTCAAGATACAGGGTTAAAGTTAAAATTTAAAAAACTATTTTTATGAATAACTCCTTTGCTTTTTACGATATTCCGTTGAAATATTTTACAACATATTTTCATATACCGGCACAATGTTTGTGTAATTTTGATCAAAAAAATCGATGCGCGAACGGAGGAAAGGGGGGTTGTAATACCCATTGACCCCCTAACTTTTCCCTGCGCACGTCTATGGCTCAAGGGTATTGTTTCTTATACCAAGCGTTCATTTCTTTTATTTTTTTCCTCTTGCAAAATTTTGATTTAGGGTTTGGTTTACGATTTGTTGTATTGTTTTTTATACTAAGCGTTCATTTCTTTTATTTTTTCCCTCTAGCAAAATTTTGATTTAAGGCTTGGTTTACGAGATGTTGCAACTCATTTTACTATGTGTTGTCTATCCACTCGCTGTTTAAATCTCCCAATTTTTCTTAGGTGACGAACTAAACTCGAGAAAAATGTCCTTAAGTGGTTATATTCCTGCATAACGTCTAAGCTTCAGAAAAATGCCCTTGGATGGTACCTTTTTTATTAATAATTATTTTGCTAATTTGGCTGTTAGATGTTATGCAGGAACATGTCGGAATTGGTACCATCCAAGGGCATTTTTCTGAAGCTCAAACGTTATGCAGGAACATATCCATCCAAGGACATTTTTCTTGAGTTTAGTTCGCCACCTAAGAAAAATTCGAACATTTAAACAGCGAGTGGATCAACAACACATAGTCAAATGAGTTGCAACATCTCGTAAACCAAGCCCTAAATCAAAATTTTACGAGAGTGAAAAAATAAAAGAAATGAATGTTTGAATGAACTGGAAATGGAATGTACTGAAACTGCCGCAGATTTACTATATGAAATCGAAAATTTTGATGATGAGCATGACGAAGGAGTTGAAGATAACAATAGGGAAAAGATTGCAACGGAAGAAGAAAATTCAGAACATCTTCCATTAATGATAGATGAAGGCACATATGGAATGAGGTGCGCCGCTCACACTATTCAATTGGCCGTACATGATTTCTTTAAATGCACGCTATTTCAACAATTATTCTGAAAGCCAGGACTTTATATTTATTAAAAAGTCAAATTACGAATACCCCATCATAGACGTAACCACCAGGTGGAACTCTACCTTAGATATATTGGTCAGACTGCAGCACCTTAAAGGATTCGTGATGGATATGCCGCGTGATATGGTTTCTCTCACCGAAAAACACTGGCAATATATTGCTAGTATTGTTGAAGCTCTAACACCAGCGAAAATTTCCACAAAATATTTCCAGTCTGAACAACTTTGCATTGGAGATTTTTATTCGGCCCGGATCAATTGTCGCGCACAAATTGAAAAAGTGAATACCGAACATTCAAAAATTCTTTTAAAGTATATAATCGTAAGAGAAAAACAACTACTTAAAAATGAAGTTTTGCTGGCGGGGATATTTTTAGATTCACGTTTTAACATTTTACTTCAGGCGAATTAAAAGGAAATTTCCAAAGAGCATCTGACAAAACTTTGGCTTAGGCTACGAAACTTGGAAATTCAGCTTGATAGCGAAGCCACCGGCAAACCTGTAAGTGGCTCACCTGAATCAAGACATTCAACAGACTCTGATTTGCCCGAAATAGAAAAAAATTTACGCCGGAAAGAAGAAGAAGACCAATTAAACATTAAGATGAATTCAACAACAACGCCGTATACTGTATCTGTAAGTAAAGCCAAAATTGAATCTGTCCTAAATGACTATCAGGAAACTGAAAAAAGGATAAACGTTAACACAAACATTATCGAATATTGGGTATCTAAGAAACATGAATATCCAGAACTGTAAGCTGTAGCTTCAGTGGTACTTAGTGTTCCGGTAACACAAGTAAGTGTTGAGAGGCTATTTTCATAATTAAAATTCGTCCTAAACCCTTTAAGAAACGGCCTCAAAGGCCCAATGTTACAATTCATTTTATTGGTACGAACCAATACTTTATTTAAAAGAAAAGAGAATTCAGGTAGTAAAAAAGAAACGCCCGAAAACAGGAAGAGGTCGAAAGTAGTTCATGAGGAAGAGCACGTTACCGAAAACGCACAGCAACATCATCATAAGTTCTCCCGAAGTCTCAGTTGTGTCTGTATCATGCACTGATGCAACTAACGTGAAGGAAAAGAAAAAAAACAACCGGAGATTTCAACTGCGCTCGCCGCGCCGGATTTAAAAAGTAACGACAAAAAATTATGAAAATTGAAAGCGACAGTGATAATGGCAACGGCACGACAATAATAATTCATTGTGAAAAAGTAAAGTAGTTACCTATACAGCTGTACCTACAGTGCTTTCATTTCAAAACTGGCCACCCTCAATAACACTTGATATAAAGCGAATTCGGCTTGCTAGTAATACAGTCTGTTTTCGAACTCGTTAAGGACTTTCTGAAAAGTTTCTGGAGTAATCCGTTTGCATATTAACATCCTTTACAGACCTACAGCATAGGAGCATAAATTAAGAAAGCGAGTGCTTAAATACGAGTTTACGGAAGCGTAGAAGGGCCACCCAACATTATTTTTTAAGTCGATCGGTCGAGATAGTAAGTCGACCGGTCGAGATAGTAAGTAGACCGGTCGAGATAGTAAGTCGACCGGTCGAGATAGTAAGTCGACCGGTCGAGATAGTAAGTCGACCGGTCGAGATAGTAAGTCGACCGGTCGAGATAGTAAGTCGACCGGTCGAGATAGTAAGTCGACCGGTCGAGATAGTAAGTCGACCGGTCGAGATAGTAAGTCGACCGGTCGAGATAGTAAGTCGACCGGTCGAGATAGTAAGTCGACCGGCCGAGATAGTAAGTCAACCGGTTGAGTTAATTTATTTGGCGGGGATAATTATTAGTAATACCCGTTCACGCCTTATAAAACAGCGTTTCCAGTTTAATTATTTAAGATATAGGTAAAACAATTATTATAATATCCACATGCCTTATAAATGATATTTTTCCTAATCTGTGGAAAACCTCTTATGTTGTCCCTGTGGCCAAGGTTGCTCAACCAAGTGAGTTTAGGGATTTTAGACCTATTAGCATCAACCGTGTCCTGTTCAAGGTACTGGAAAGGGTGGTTTATTTCCAAATAAATGAACAGCTTAAAGTTTATGGTATTTTACCTCCTTTTCAGTCAGGTATCAGAACTAATTTTAGTTGTACCACTGCTTTGACGCATATCATTGATGATGTTATGGTAACTACTGATAGGGGGCTAGCCACTGCCCTTGTGCTACTTGATTATTCAAAGGCCTTTGATTGTTTAAACCATGACATCTTGATCTCAATATTTTCTTTTTTGGGTTTGGATTGCTGTGCAATAAAATTTTTGAAAAGTTATTTACTTCATAGGAAGTAATATGTGAAATTGGCAGCCAATTTTCTCTTGAAAGCACCTTGGATAGAGGAGTATCTCAGGGCTCTATCCTGGGCCCTCTTCTATTTTCGCTCTATGTATCAAATATGCATTATTGCATACGAAACTGCGCTGTTCATGGCTATGCCGATGATAATCAATTATATTATTCTTTTGATCCTACTAATGTTTTAAAAGTCAACGCGTTAATCAATTCAGATTTACAGGCATTAGTCAAGGTTTAATTATTAACACAGATAAATCTGCCTTACTTACTTGTTTTTTATAAATCATCTTTAAGAAATACCCTTTTAAATAATTTAGATATCAAAATTAATGGCACCAAGTTGACTTATGTTGATGAGGTTAAAAATCTTGGCATAGTGGTGGATAGTGATCTGCGTTTCACAAAGCATATCAGCATTTGTTGCAAGAAATCTTTCGGTGCTTTAAAACTAATTTTTTCTCACAAGAATATTTTGGGAAAGCAGGAAAAACGTATTCTCTGACTCGTTAGTTCTTTCACAGTTTTCTTACGGAGACGTTATTTATGGAGCATGAATAGTCCTTCGAACGGCCCGTAGAATTCAGTTGATTCAGAATGCATGCACACCACTGATAAATGAGCAGCATATCCAATTACTTTTAAATAGTATTAGGTATACTTCCTGATTTTGATTTTGTTTATATTTATCCATCATGTCATTTTTGTTGTTTTTTTTCTCTCTCTTGTGCTGCAGGTTGAGTGAAAGAACAGATGCATATGTTCTTACATGCACAATCTGAACTCCGCCTTTTGATGTCTTATACATACATTTGTATTGTATCCTCATTTGGACATCAATAAATTATATTATTATTATTATTATTACCTAAGGACACTAGGTACATTATACACTGACCGCGGGAACGTGCCCTAATGGGTGACTTTGTTATTATTGGAGATGGAAGTAACTTAAATGCACAAAGTAATGCGAAATTATGTGTATGTCTTGACAGACAAGGTGATAGAAGCTAGAAGCAGTTTAATTCTAATTGGTCACTTATATTTTTAGATGGATGTCAAGCATGCGCATATAACTAGTTACAAGCCACGGTTGCGACTTATACGAATTCTGCATACATCTGTCTCTTAATCTTAATCTCACCTTGCAGTGTAATGTAGTCCTACTGCCATACCCGTAGTTGATTTTTATCTTATGTAAAGTTATTCTTTTGTTATTTGAAAGAAAAACGCATGTGCATATAACTACATACTAAAATCAAAGAATAAGCCCCATTTCGCTAAAAAAATTGAGAGCAGTATTTGTCTAGTATGCGAATTATTTTTTGGGATTACTGCAAAAGCTTAGCCAAATTATTAGTAAAAATCGGTAAATGGCCTTAAATTAACCAATATGGCAACGCTGATTTTGTAAGCAACGAATACCCAGCAGGAGGAATCAAGAGCGTATTTTTTGTAAACAAGCCAAGGCATCGGCTGGATTGTTACCACTTCAGGTGTTATAAATCAAGAAATAATTAAAATTTTTGTTATAAGGTGTTTCTCCCGCCTGACGACACCGGACACACAAAACCGAACAGGCCACGAGCCGTGAACCTTAAAAAATAAATTCGGAGTCAACGCAAGAAACGACAAGAAACCTGGTTTGATCCTCGGATATTTCGATCACACAGCCAACGCATTAGCCATCCGAACACGGGAGGAACTTGTGTGACCTCTTCGAACTGCGTAGAGATAGTTAACAACACTAGCCGAACGACTCACCTGCCTTGCCTTGTTTACAAAAAAAATTAAGCGAATCAAGAAGCAACTGGACATGGACAAGCGTAACGTTGCCAACCTTCAACGAAAAAAGTACCAGAATAGACAACTTTGTACCAACCTAACAAAGTATATGAATTAAAGTAATTAGCCATTTTTTAAATCATTTATTTTTGCACCTGCCAGTATCAAATAGAAAAATGAGTATCGCCCATAAAATCAACTTACTATCTCAACCGGTCGACTTACTATGTCGACCGGTCGACTTACTATCTCGACCGGTCGACTTACTATCTCGACCGGTCGACTTACTATCTCGACCGGTCGACTTACTATCTCGACCGGTCGACTTAGTATCTCGACCGGTCGACTTACTATCTCGACCGGTCGACTTACTATCTCGACCGGTCGACTTACTATCTCGACCGGTCGACTTACTATCTCGGCCGGTCGACTTACTATCTCGACCGGTCGACTTACTATCTCGACCGGTCGACTTACTATCTCGACCGGTCGACTTACTATCTCGACCGGTCGACTTACTATCTCGACCGGTCGACTTACTATCTCGACCGGTCGACTTAAAAAATAATGTTGGGTGGCCCTTCTACGCTTCCGTACGAGTTAGTTAAGGAGCCTTGGCAATAGTTCGTGGCTCAGTGGGAGATTCGTCGACAACAAAGGTGCGAGTCTGTGGGTTCGCGTTTTGCTGCGGTGGGTTTGTTTTGTTCTAGTGATTCGGCCTTTTTCTTATGGACAAAAATACGATCTCAGGTCCAAAAGGTCAGAAAAGTCATCACCATCAACGCCTGGGCATTTTCACTTTTACTGTTGATATATAAGTCCCACTTATTTACAAGTCGCTCGCCCGTTGATGTAGGTCTGTAAAGGATGTTATTATGCAATCCGTTTACACTCTTTTACCAAAGCACACTTTTCAATATTTTTTGTCATGTTTTATGAAATGGGGTTACTCCAGAAACTTTTCAGAAAGTCTGCAACGAGTTCGAAAACAGACTATATTATTGTCTAGCAAATAATGGAGCACATTTTGAACACATAATGAAGTAAATTTTATAAAATTGTCATAATAATTCTGAAAATACATCTTATGGTTTTAAACTTCCCCCTCGATATCTAAATTGACGTGTTTTTTGTTTAAACCGAATTCGCTTTATATCAAGTGTTATTGAGGGTGGCCAGTTTTGAAATGAAAGCACTCTATAATAAATAAATACTTATCACAAGGTTCTCAGTCCGAAGACTGGTTGGACGCGTACCTCCATTCTTTTCTATCCTGAGCTAACCTACGCATTTCCCTAAAAGTAGAACATCCTACATCCCAAACTATTTGAGAGCAGTAGTCTAATCTAGGCCTACCCCTACCTCTTTTCATTCCTATCTCTGACTCTAGTATGTCGCGAACTATTCCTTCGTGTCTCAGAAGGTGTCCTACCATCCTATCTCTCCTCCTCTTTATTGTCTTCCATACCTTTCGCTTTTCCCCAACTCTTTCTAATACTTCCCTATTGCTAACCTTATCTATCCATGGTATCTTCATCATGCACCTGTAGCACCACATTTCAAACGCTTCTACTCTTTTTCGATCCGCTTCCCCTATTGTCCAAGTTTCGCACCCGTATAATGCCGTACTCCATACGTACGACTTTAAGAGTCTCTTCCTAGTCTCTATATTAACCGTTCTCGAGCATAATAGTTGTTTCTTTTTGTTAAACGCAACTCGGCCCTGCGCCATTCTTTGTTTTATATCTTTAGTGCTCCTACCGTCTTGAGTTATTTTACTTCCTAAGTAGCAGAAATCCGCGACCTCCTCTATCTTCTCATTTCTTATTTGTATTTCCATTTTAGTTCTATTTTCACACCCCCTACATACCAAAATTTTAGTTTTCTTTTTATTGATTTTCATGCCGTAGCCCTGTGTCAAAACTGCTTCCATTTCATTCAAAGCCGCTCCTAATTCTTCTTTGCTAGATGCTAACACTGCTATATCATCCGCAAATCTGAGCATGTTAATAGTTTGGCCCTGTACATTGATCCCTGCGGCTGTTCTTTCCTTAACAATATTAATTGCATCTTCGATATATAAGTTGAAAACTAGAGGTGACAATGCACATCCCTGTCTCACTCCCTTCCGGATATCTACTTCCCTTCGTTCCTGCTCACATTCTATAACTGCCTTTTGCTCTTTGTAGAGATTATGTATTATTCTTCTGTCCCTGTATTTCATCCCTACCTTTCTCAGCACTTCGAACATCTTCCCCCATTTTACGTTGTCGAAGGCTTTTTCTAAATCTACAAATCCTATATAGACGCTCTTTCTCTTTTCTATGGTTTTTTCTATAATTACTCGTAAAGCTAGAATGGCCTCGCGCGTTCCTCTATTTCGTCTAAATCCGAACTGATCTTCTCCTAATATTTCTTCCGCCTTTTTCTCCATCCTTCTTTGCACAATTCTAGTTAAAATTTTTGACGCATGGGAAGTTAAACTGATAGTTCTAAAATTTTCGCATCTATCCGCGCCTTTCCTTTTTGGCAAAGCTACTATGATGTTCCGTTTGTAATCTTCTGGAATCTCGCCTGTCAGGTATATGCGACTAACTAATTTAAATAAACGATCTATTACCTCTTGACCTGCGCACTTTAAGATTTCTGCCTGCAAGCCATCTATACCTGGCGCTTTATTATTCCTTAAACTTTTTAGTGCTAGCTCAAACTCTTCTCTCATTATAGGACTCCCTAGGTTATCCCCCTCTACACTGCTTTCGCTTTCTAATATATCTTGCACTTCCTGTCCCGCATAATACTTAAACTTTATTAAACTGGAAGATTCATTTCATGCACAATGTTCTCTAATTCTAAGAGTATAATTTACATTATAATAATTGTTTCTGTTTGACAACATAAATTACTTATTCTTAAGGAATCACACTGCGTGATTATTAGAGTATTATTAATAATAATAATAATAATAAATTACTATTACAGGCAGAATACCTATATAAATAAATTAAAAAACTTAACGAGAACTAACAATAAGAACTAAATTTTATATTCGTATTAAACAGGTCTACCTGCAAAAGGCGAAGTTCAGATTACTCAGCAAAAACTCAGCAACCTGCTCTTACACTTAACCCAACTTAACCTACACATTTATAAGAAAAATATATTTAAAAAAAAATAAAAGAGTGGAGAAAAAAAGAAATAGGCAAGAGTTAAGCTAAAGAGAAGGAAAGGCAGAAAGGGAAAAATGCAGCTGCATACAGCAAACGAAACGAGCCCAACCCGAACTAAATTAAATCATCCACCAAACTGGGAATTAAGGAGATATTTTTTATATTTGTACCTGAAGACCCCAAGGGTTAATGACTTGAACTCTTGTGGAACACTGTTCAGAATCTTGCATATCTGGTAACTAAAACTTCTCTTTAACAGTTCAGTTCTATGTGCTGGAGGAGTCAACATTCAAATTATCTGTTCGAAACGTAATCTTAAAATAGAGATACGGCGGATTTTTAGATAAAATAATTTTAAAAAACAAGCTATCTGCATGAAATAATCTGCGATTCTCGACACTGAGCCATCTCGCCTCCTCCAACTTACAGGAAATTCATTCGTGCCTTCGAATACCATGAATAAATCTTAAACAAGAATTCTGAACTCGCTGCAGTTTCGATCTACTTACCGAATCAAGACAAGGACCATACAGAACATCAGAAAAGTTTAACACGGACAAAACTAATGATTCTCACAACATCATTTTTACCCGAATTGGCAAGAGACGCCTGCTGCTGTAAATTAGCTTTAAAGCTGAATAAGCTTTTCTGAGTAAACTGCTCAAGTGCAAACGGAATCTTAGGTCACTATTGATAATGACCCCAAGATTCCGCGCAGAATCAACAATTTCAAGAACTCTATCCTTAACCTTAATCTCAACCTCATCCTTAACGTCAACTCTTTTCTGTTTAGGACCGAATATAATAACATTTGATTTGCTTGAATTAATTTTCAAGTTATGTAGTCTGGCTTGATCAACTGAAGCAGAAATGTCTTCATTCATCAGCACGCAGGCTCCCTCCACCTCATCGGGCAAAAACGAATGGTAAAGTTGAGTATCGTCTGCATATAAATGAAGAAAACAATGCTGAATGCATTTAATAAAACTAGACGTATATATGGAAAACAACAGTGGACCCAGTATCGAACCCTGTGGCACGCCAAATTTAAGTTCAAATTTGTCCGATCTGACACCACCAACCACAACCTGTTGTTCTCTACCTTTAATAAAATTACCAAATAGTGATAAAGCAGTTGAAGAAAATCCAATACTTCTCAAAACTGACAACATTCAGGCCTATTCTATATATTATCGTCAACTAACAACATCGCTTATGAACTACTGCTTCGTTACGACACTTATAACGATTGTTATAAAAACTGTATTCTGTATCTGTCATCGTTAATTTTGTGACAATGCGAAATCATAACGACTTTGAAACAGTAGTAACGTGCGTCTGTCGTCAAGCGTTGAAGTGTAGGAGGCTGTGGTAAAAAATTGTTGCCGTGTGAAATTGCTCTTCTATAACCATTTTGGATTTATTTTGTTGTTAATTAAACTAGTAATTTCTTTTAGTTTTGGCTTTTAAGTGGACAAAAAATAAAACAAATGCTTGTTTATTAACTTTATTTACATACAGTGCGATTCAAAAGCCTCGCCCCCATCTTAACTTTTGAATGACGTGACAGAAAACCCAAATTTGGGGAACTTTCAAGACAGGTCCGATAGTAGCTTTTTCAAAATATTTGACAGGTGAGTTTCCAAAGATAGCGATAGGGCGCCGTCTTGGTCTAAGAATTTAAATAGCAGCAGTGGTTAAGTGAAGATTCAATCAAAAACGCTTTCCATTCTGAATATAACAACCAGGTTTCATAATATTCTATGAGCACAATTCAAAATGGCGGCGGATTCAATATTCCAGTTTTTAATTTTCATTTTGAATATTTTAATAGTAACGACGCTAACACGTAAAACCGCTATTGTCGCCGAGTTCAGAATCAAAAGGGCTTTCGAACGAGCACTCACTTGACGCCTACCGTAATTTAATTATTTATACCAAGATGGCGCCCGACTGCCTTCTTTGCGGAAGCACTTATCAAATATTTTGAAAATGCACTAGCGCAGTTGCCATGATGGTTTCCCGAACTTGCATGCTCTATATCACACTGTTACTGTTAAAATACATATGAGATTTTCCTGAAATTACTATACACCGTCATTTTGAATTTAGTTGATAGAATATTACGAGACTTGGTTATCGTATTCAGAATTAAGAGCGTTTTCGATTCAGCCCTCACTTCACCCCTACTGCAATTTAAATTTTTAGACCAAGATGGCGCCCGGTCGCCATCTTGGTCTATCTGCTATCTGCCATGAAGGTAACAAAAATTTGGTTTTTCTATGTCTCGCCATTCTGAAGATAGGTATAGGGGGAGGGGAGACTTTTGAATCGCACTGTATATACTTGTATAAATTTCAAATTTATTTCAAATCATTAATTATGAAATGGAAATGAACACTCACTTTAACGTCAGGAGGTGTAGCAGTTCTTCGCTGGGGTGCATGCATATAGGTACTCGCCCGGGTACTCGTAATTAACGATCTCCATAAAAAACATATCTGGCTGATTCTCTACTGAGTCTTTATGTATTGACTTCGAAATATTTCCTCAGGTAGATAAAAGGGTCCCGTAATTACAGCATTAAATAATAATTCGTCCTTCTACAATATAATAAGAGATTCGTTTTTGTAGGCTCCTGTCCTAACAAGTAGTATATTTTAATTCTCATAAATGTAAAGCATACATGCTTTCTTTCTAGTTCGAATAATAAATCATTTACTACAGCAGCCCAATCCAACTCAAACTCTTTTTTTTTGGTATAGCAGTTCACAGAATAGATCTATTTCATGCAACAATGCGAAATGTCACAATGGAAACTGTATGTTTGAAGGAGGTGTTTATGAACGATGGTTATTTAACGATTTTGTAGTTACTCAGCAACATATTATTGTTTACAGAATCGAAATATCGTCTTCTAACAACTCCCAATATTTCAAATTGTTCACAAACAATTAGTCGTTACGATAACGACTTGCGCGAAACAGCTGTCAACTACGGAATCGCTTGACCTGTTTATATAACGATAATCGTCCAAAAACGAGTCGTTACAAGTTATAGAATAGGCCTGACTATGTCATGATCGATGGTGTCAAACGCTCGACTAAAGTCGAGCAAAACCAAGACCGTGCAGCGACCCCCGTCCGTACTGCGAATAATAACGTCTACTACCTGTAAAAGAGCTGTACAACAACAACTGTGACCTTGTCTAAAACCAGATTGTGTAATTGGCAATACGCTATTTTGGGAAACATATAACTTCAACTGCGACTCTATTACTTTTTCAAGCGATAAAACTGGTAACACTCTTATAGGACGCAGGTCGCCACAGGTCTCGGGATGAGACTTCTTTGGTAGAACTGTAACCACGGCACTCTTCCAAATCTGTGGGAATACTCCCTCCAGAAGACAGGTATTTATAATATGTGCCAAGTAGGGAATAATATAAGGGCAGCACAAAAAAAGAAACTTTAAACTAATGCCATCGCAGCCAATCGCATTGGATGTGATTTTAGTTAGGATATTAATAATGTCGCTATTTTCAATAGGAATTAGCTGTAATTTATTGGTGGGTGGATTTATCGAATTATAATGCTGTAGAATTGAAGGAGAGGGCGAAAAGGATAGAATGGAATTTACAAAATAATCATTAAGCATAGTGGCATTGTTTAAAATAGAAGGAAGAGGTGTGGATGAACGTTTATTATAGATATCATTTTGTTTTAAAAACTTCCACATCTCATTTTGATTTGCATGGGTAATCTTATAGGTGAAGTAAGCTTTTTTCTCATTGCGAACAGCCTGCGTGGTATAGTTTCTAATACTTTTATAATATTGGAACGCACCTGCTGTTTTCGTTCTTAAATATTTCTTGTAAGCCTCATTCCTGATCGACATCATAATTTTAATAGTGTCCGTCATCCATGGACTATGACGTTTCGACACAGTCCTCCTCATCACAAAAGGAAAATGTAGATCACACAAACTTAATAAGCATTCATTCAGAAATTTTAATTTAATATTTATATCGGTAAAATAAAGAATGTTATTAAGGGGTAAGTTATGTAAATCAGTCAAAAAAATATCCTTATTAAAATTACTAAGTTGTTCTTGACATGGAAGGTATTTTATGCATAATTGAAAAAACACAAAAAACGATAAAGTGGTCCGATATATCCTCAGATAAAACTCCTTTCTGTAAAACTTTTTGCTCAGAAGAGACAATAATTAAATCAATGAGCGTAGAAGATCTATCGGTCACTCTCGTTGGATCGTTAATTATTTGGTGTAAATTAATTGAGTCTAGCAATAGGTTAAAATTACAGACAATGCTATTTTCAAAATTTACTATATTGATATTGAAACCACCCATACATATTAGATTGTTTACAGAAGGATAAATCTGTGCAAAGTTATCCTCTAGTTCCGCAAGGAAGACCGTGCTATCGAAACTAGGAGGCTTGTAAACAGTGCCGACAGCTAAATTTTCATTTCTGAAAGACAGGCGAATCCAGAATAATTAATTTCTAAAGTGTAAACCGGTTTGGGTTAAAACCGGTTTCAACCGTTTCAAAATGATTTTTAACCTGTTCGAGAGTAGTACAGAACCGAAACCGAAATTAAAAACCGAAACCGTTTTGTAGATGAACCGAAACCGAATCGAAATTATAATTTCGGTTTGCAGCCCTGACTAGATCAGGTAGTTTGTGGATGAAGCAGTGAAATATGGCTTCTGACGATGGCGATAGTAGTATTTCTGAGGAACTTATTCCTAGAAAAAGAATCAAAGGTATTGCTCACCCAACAACTTATAAACGGAATATTATCAGGAATTCAAAAGTCAAGGGTTTGAAGCATACAAACTAGAAAGGAGGCAGGAAAACCGGCGCTGCATGCAGGTGAGTTGTTTTTTTCTAAATATTAAATCGGAAACCTATTCTATCATAGGTGTAGAAATAAATGCTATAAAAAATTAAGTCGGCATTTTCTGGAAGACCACTTATCTCATTTCAACAGCTTTTCAAACAAAAATGAGCAGGATATTTTTTACAAGGTCTTATTGAAATGAAAAATGAAAAACATTGAAAGAAAGAGGAGAAGAAAGAACATTGAAAACAAAAGTCATTTACCTTTAAATACTTTCTTTGGGTCGATAATGTTAGGACAGAAATATGTAAAAAAAACTTTCATTGCTGTTCATGGAACAAGCGTGTGTAACGCATATATGCCAACTGCTAAAGATTGGAGTCATCACATGATAAGCGTGGGGAAAATCGTAGTTGGAATGCTATTTCCAGCGATATTATTTTGAAAATTCAAGAACATTTTCAAACGTACCCAACATTATTCAGGAAAATTAAAGTGTTTGGATTCGCGTCTAAATGTAAAAATTATGCATAATATGCTCCTTAAAAAGCATCCAGTTATCAAGATATCTTATTGCTCCTTTTCAATATTTCCGACAAAATTATTCACTGCCATTTGGGAGGCAGCCGCAAGTCGATACATGCAGTACCTGTGATGATCTTGGGGTTAAAATAAAAAATAGAACTCTTAATGATAATGAAAAACGAACATACGCAGCTGACTTAATGATTCATAAGAGAAGCCGAAAATTTCGCACGAAAATAAAAGAAGTGCAGGAACTATGTTAAAATCAGGACGACGTTGTTGGCTTTTGTTTTGACCATATGTCAAATTTGCGGCTACCCCACATTCCTGTGCAGGATATTTTCTACTATCGCCAGCTTTGGGTGAACACTTTTGCCATCCATAATCTGAAAATAGATAATGCTGAACTATACTTACATCACGAGGGAGTGGCAAAAAATTCCCAAATGAAGTCTGGACATATCTTCTAAACTGTATACAAAATAATATCCCGAATCACGTAACAGACCTCCATGTATTCAGTGATAATTGCAACGGACAAAATAAAAATCAATACCTTGTTACGAATTTTCGCAGCACTTACTGATGGAGGCAGATTTAAAAGCATATTTTATTATTTACCAGTGAGGGGACATTCTTTCCTTCCATGTGATCGTGATTTCGGATTGATTGATTGATTGTTCAAAAGCAGATCGATCGTGTGTTTACACCAGAAGATTACGTAGTAATGATGACAAGATTGTGTAGCAGGAAGGAGAAATTTCAAATTAAGATGGTGGAAACAGAAGAAATACTAAACTGCAAAACCTGGTGGCCAGGTAAATGGAAGAAGGATGTAGTGTCTATAGAAACGATGAGAAGAAAGGTGCCTAGAGTTTTATGGAGAGATACTGAATTGACGAACAGAGGAGAAAGATGAAGAGAGTGAGAATGACGCATGAAACGCAATAAGTTCCTGTGTTGGCAAATGCGAGCGTCATGAAAAGTGAAACGAATGGCGGGGAGCAGTCTGAGAAGACCAGTGAACTCGATAAGAAATGGGAAGGTCGCAACTTGGATTTGCAGTGAGGCAAACCAAAAATGTATGCAATCTGCCGGTGAAAGGGCTTGCTATCTCACTCTTATCCATTACGGTATATGTGCAGGGTCGCCAGCTTTCGTATTTAACTGCCTTTTGCCTAATTCACGGCGCATTGTATGCTTCTACACATAATTACCCTTAGGCAAATCATCATAATATTAAAAGCGAAGTGGCACAACACTTTACGGGTGGGGATGGATATCGGTCGCTCGGTCTCTTTTCAACTGGCGGAGATCGTATGGGTGAGCTCGTGCACTCGATCAGGTGTTTCTTTAACGTAAATAAGAAAATTGCATCGGCATCATTCCGATGGACGCTTGGATCTGCTCAGCGCTGTTCGCAGAATGGTCTTTTGCCTTATTATAAATTAAACGCAATTAATTATTTAAGAATATTCTATAGGAATATTTTGTGGTGCACCTGGGATGCACCTACGTTTTAAGTATAATTACTACACCGATTCACCACTACGTAAAAGTCGTGGAGCGTAGCCCACGGGTCATCTAGTAATATTTGATAGCGGTGTGTTTCAACAACAAAATTATGAATCACATTTTTCAGAAATTGCATACGAAAATTCAACTAGACGTACAGATACCTACCTACGTAAAAATACCAAGCAAATAAAATAAAAGCATATTATGTGGCGTAGTGGATTTGCAGCAACTTATACAAGCTGGGCCAATAGTGTGTAGTACACCCATATCTCGGGTTCTATTCAAGGTATCAAAATAAAACTTAACAAGTATGTTAAGAACCCCACGAAGAATCTGATAAAATTATTTCGGTGTATACAGGGTGTTCACACTCTGAGCACCAAACCAAAGTTATGTTTTTTTTTAAATGGAACGCCCCACATTTGTTTACATATTTGAATTCTCAATAAAATTTTATGAAAGATGGTGTACTACACGATGGGGTTTAGAGCGGGCGATTTTAAGATATTACCATTTTAGTGCCAGTGTAGACCCAACTTTGAGGAGCTGCTGACATCTATTGGTCGAAGCTGTTTAAGATTTCTTTATTGGACTAGGTTCACAGACTGCTCTATTTGTGAAATTATTGAGTACTTTTGTCACAAAACTTAATATCATACAGGGTGGACAGCTCACGCAATATGCATTTTTTCTTAAAAATTTCAAATGGGATACCCCATATTTTATTTCCATATTTGATAGACAGTTTACTAAGCTTTTGATTGATGTAGATATTGTTAGGTCTGCGACTGACGGGTTCGGTAGAATTGAAAATTGAACTTTGAAATGTAGTACTTTGACCGGTAGCTTATTCGTTCCTCCCATATTTTAGCACCCAAAACATAAAATATGATGTCCATTTTGTTTCTGGAAGTTGATTTCACATTGAAACAAAAACTTTCATCGCCAGATTGCTTCTTCATTGTCATATTCTTAAATAAATGGTACCTTATTAAACCAAGGTATAAATTGAAACAAGGAGTGCCATGGAAGAAAACCGTCCTTTCAAGAAGTAATCTTGCAGTGAGATTTCTTGTGCCGGTTTCTGTAAAAACAAAGTGCAAGCATTTTTCTGAGTTTTGGGTGGCAAAATTGGGGAAATTCACCAAAAATGGTACAAAATTACGGCAAAAATCTCAATTCTTAAGGTTCAATCTTTATTTCTGCCTAAATTATCAATCGCAGACCTGGCAATATCTGCATCAGTCAAAAGCTTAATAAACTGGCTATCAAACCTGCAAATAATATACGGGGTGTTCCATTTAACGTTTGTGAGAAAAGCTCCATTTTGCGCAAGCTTGCCACTCTGTACAATATGAACTATTTTGAAAAAGGTGTTAATGGATTTTACAGATTATCCTCTTAACCTAGTCCAATAAAAAAATCATAGTTAGCTTTGACTAGCAGACGTCAGTAGCACCACAAATTTGGATTCACGCTGGTACTAAAATGGCCATATCTTAACATCGCTTACTCTAAACCCCACTGTGTAGCATATCAACTTTCATGAAATTTTATGGGGAATCCAAATATGTAAACAAATGTGGGGCATTCCACTAAAAAAATATAACTTTGGTTTTGTACGTAGCACGTGAACATCCTGCATACAGAAGCTTCGTTGGGTTCTCCACACACACGTAAAATTTCATGTTGATATCTTGAATAGAATCAGAGATATGGATCGACTACGCACTATAGGCCCACCCTGTATATCTGCCAGTTTCTAAGGAAAGCGCAATTTTTTTAGAAAAGCCGTTTATCAAATTTCAACTTCACATTTTACAATCTTGCAACTAAAGAATGCTTTTGTTTTGTTTGGCATGAGGCCATAAGCAGACGTAGTTCTTCTGAGATTGCAATTTGTATTTATAAAGAATTGGAAGAATACAACAAGCAAGGAATAAAAAGTGTCGCTCTATTTGCTGATGGGTGTTATGGGCAAAATAAAAACCCTATCATTCTCGCAATGTTGTTATATTGCATTGGGAGTAAAACGACGATAGAAGTTTATCATTCCCAGAAATTGCCTGAGTTGCTTCAATGTTTGTGGGCGGGGGTAGCTGCGGATGGCATCTACTTTTGCCGGAAGTGGTCGTGTCCCAGTTTCGGAGACTTGGTAACCCAAGAATGTGACGGATTTGGAACTGAAAACACACTTCTGAGGATTGATTAGAATGTTATACTGTTTGAGACGCTGGAATATCTGTGAGAGATGTGCGTCGTGCTCTTCCGCTGAGGATGATGCTACTAGTATGTCGTCGATGTACGCGTAGCAGAAATGTAATCCTCTGAGAACTTCGTCGATGAAACGTTGGAAAGTTTGGCCGGCGTTGCGTAGGCCAAATGACATGTACGGGAATTCGAAAAGACCGAAAGGGGTAGTTATCGCCGTTTTGGGTATATTTTCTTCAGCTACGGGAATCTGGTTGTAAGCTCGGACCAGATCGATAGTGGAAAAGTGAGTCTTTCCTTGAAGAGATTGGGCGAAGTCTTCGATATGCGGTACAGGGTAGCGGTCGGGGATGGTTCGGGCGTTTAGAGCTCGATAGTCACCGCAGGGACTCCACTCGTCACCGTGTTTGGGTACCATGTGAAGTGGAGAAGACCAACTGCTTTCCGAAGGGCGTGCAGTTCCAAGTTGTACCATTATCTCGAATTCTTTTCTTGCAGTTCTCAGTTTGTCGGGGGGCAACCTGCGTGGTTTGCAGTATACAGGTTGTCCGGGAATTGTGCGGATATGATGCTTTGTTGAATGCGTCGGTTTGTGAGGAAGTCCCATGGGTTTGGTAATTTCTGGAAACTTCAGCAGAAGAGGGTGCTGAGGCGAGGTGCCAGAAACGGTTTGGATACATGTATGGTTGTCGTTGCATTTATAAGCGCGTGCAGAAATGCGAGTTAGGGGATCTAGTAGGCATTGATTTTTTATGTCAACCACCAGATTGTAGTGGTGAAGAAAATCAGCTCCGAAAATTGGCTTGGATACGTCGGCAATGACGAATCTCCAAGGGAAAGATCTTCGGAGGCCTAGATTGAGATCTAGCGTGACGAAACCATATGTGTGAATGGGTGTGCGTTTGCTGCCTGAAGAAGGTAGCTCGTCTTGATGCGAGGTGAACGAGAGATGTTTCGAGGATAAACACAGAGTTCTGATCCGGTATCAACCAAAAACTGTGCTCGGGAATCTCTATCGAAGACGAAAAGGCGGCAGGACTTCTTCTTGGCCATGTCATCGGTTGCCGTTACGGGTGACTGGCCTGTGCGTTTCCCGAAGACTGGAAATTGCACGGGGGGCGGCACTGCCTCGCGTTGGTACCGAAAGTGCGGTGGTACCAACAAACCGCGCCTTCGTTCCGTGGAGAAGAGCGAGATCGGGAGCGTCGAGAAAATGCTGGGGATCGTGAGCGTGAGAAAGACGCTACACGTGCTCTGGAACGGGGGAGGCGGGATGCGGCAGTGGCGTTTGTGTTGAGTTGCATGGCGGAGACGGTATTAGATAGTTCCCTTACCATGTCGTGCAGAGATGAAACTCTGTGAGTGGATGAAGTGCTGCGGGGAAGGGCGTCGTCGATAGCGTCGGCTAGTTCGGCGGCTTCATCCAGGTCAGCGTGCTTCTGTGTAGCCATTATCGGTTGCATGTGGGCTGGAAGGCGTCCCAGCCAGAGGGTACGGATCATGGCGTCGGGCACGGTGGTTCCGGCTAGGGCACGGAGGTGCCTCAGGAACTGAGACGGTTTGCGGTCACCAATCTCCTCCTGCTCTAAAAGCTGGCGCGTTTTCTGCTCTTGCGACGCGCACAGCCTCGCAATGAGCTCGGTTTTTAGCTTGAGGTACTTATTATTGGCGGGAGGGTTAAGCAATATGTCACGTACCTCTGCGGCATATTTGGGCTCCAGATGTCCGGCGACGTACGTGAATCTTGTCTCGTCTTTGTCGAGGCCGGCGAGGGAGAACTGGTGCTCGACCTGAGCAAACCAGATCTCGGGATCGGACTGCCAGAAGGGCGGGATTCGTATCCCTACACGTTCTGCGGCAGCGGGAGCGGCGGCGGGTGGTGGCATGCTGTGGACCGTGTTGTTCAAGCGTCAGATCTGGACAGCCTGGTAGCGGCTCTCTCTATTTTCATCCGTAGGAAACGGTGGTACCACTTCGCGAGTCGTCCCAGGAATGAGAAAGCCAGGAAGATCACTACAATCGTAAGCAGGATATCTGTCCTGGACCAATCGCTTGTTGTCGTCTGCCGGGCTGACGCGTCGCCGCTAGCTGTCTGCGCTATAATGACCTCCTCTCTGACCTCCTTCGAAAGCGGAGTGCCCATTAGTAAGATAAAATAAATTCGTTGCTTACTTGAGTTCGTGGGTTCTGGAGGAGCGATCACTGGGTTGTGCGGCAGGCGGCGGTCAACAAATTGCGGACATCAGGACGGCAGTTTTCTTCGTTGTAGGTCACCATTTATGAGGGTGGCCTTCCATCAAGTCGGGGAGTCACCAATTATGGCACGTCGGTGGCGGTTACCATATAATATCGCGTGTTCGATGGGCAGGAGAAACGAAGAAGAATACGTAGACTACTAAGTCGTTTATTAGTCTGTGTGTTACGTTACATGTGTTGATAAATGAATGAATATATATTTACAGTGCGTGTTCTAGTTATAATACAATAGTGCCAGGTAAGCGTTCTACATTATATTAAGGTTACTATACTACAATTTCTACACACGAAAAGAATGTGTAGCGTCGGCATCTTCACTCGAGTTCCAATTAAGTAAAGTTGGTCGAGGATATTTGCAGTGGCGTAACTGACGCCACATATTCCTTAAATAAATTTACGACCTTGGAAGAAATATCTTTAAGATATTTTGAAACTAATCGTGGCCAGAGGGAGGGTGATGCAGCGCACGGTGCAATTTCCTCTGCAATTCGTACTGCAGGAAAAGTCTACATTCCTTCTCAGATTCACCCGATAATTCGTTTGGCACGTCGGAACCACCCCTACAGGGTTGTACCAATGAAGTATGATGATTTTCAAGACTTTTTCCAAGGAACTTAGAATTTTATCAATAAGACAAACTGAACGAGGTAATAATGTGAAATGGCCAGACGTTATGGAAGTAATGGTAAACAAAAAAAACCCAATGAAAGTGTTTTTCAAAACAAGTCATCTTGATAAAAATACGACTCAATTTCACTGAAACGTTTACAGGGAAGAAATAATGTGTCTGGTATAAAACTTCACGTCTTGAATAATGAACATCCTAAAATAACAAACCGAAAATACTAGGATTTGATATCATTGCGTAGAGGAGAAATACCCGTAGTTTGACTACCAGAATTCCAGGAATTTTTTAGAGCTTTGCCTCATGACCAAGAGGGAATTAATTACTGATCGTGTTTTTTCAAACTGTATTATGTAACGATATTAAAAAATAGAAACCTAAAAAAATAATAATAATAGGTGTAATTACTTACAATACATTATTTGGCTTCTAATCCGAAAACAGGGGTTGAAAATATTAAAAACCGAAAATGATACGGCTTCTTAGGTAATATCAATTTTCATCTTTGCGCTCTCCTGTAAAATTATAATAATTCAGATACGACTATACGTGACAAGGGGGACAATGTGTACTACGAGAACTTGAAATTTTTGGAAAATGCTATGGATCTAAATAGGTATTTTTACACTTTACTTTTTCTTTGAGTATTTTGCTTTAAAACGAACATGTTTTCAGCACTGAAACGAATTTTACTGAGAGTGATGTGTCACAATCTTCAAGTCAAAATGTTGATCCAGAAGATGAACAATCAGACATGGAAAATATCGAACAAGAATCCCAAGTTGAACGCATGCGAACAAAAACCAAAACTTTTGAAAGGCGTAGGAAACAAAATACTGTTGAAGAAAGTTTGGTTAGATTTTTAAACCGATCTGAAGTGACAAAATTTGACGAAGATAAATCATTACCCACTTTGAGGAATTTTTATGAAGATCAGAGGTTACAATCTCGCATTCAATCATTGAATTTAATGATGAAAATTAAACACCATGTTTCTACAAAATCGACTGCATCAAGGTGTCAAAAATGGAAGCGGCGAAGTTATCTTTACAAGAAAAAGTAGAATTAGTTTCAATTTATCGCGAAAATTACCATACTTATCGTGAAACGGCGAATATTTTTAATCAACGACATGGGAATAGAAATATTGATCATTCGACTGTGGTGAGAATTGTTCATAAATTCAAGCAGACCGCATCAGTAGAAAATAAGTATAAAGTTCCGCACCAAAAATACGTCACCAATGAAGAAATAAGTTTAAACGTATTGTTGTCGGCTAATGAAGTTCCTACTATGCCACTATCGGCAAGGCAAGAAGGAATTTCTGAAAAGTTAATTCGAAGAATTTTTAAGAAAAGTAAGTACATGCCCTACAAACCAAAATTTGTTCATACAATACTATTCAAGAAAGGGGTCTGGATGCTCGCATCGACTTCAGTTTTTGGTTTCAAGGTGTAAAAGAAGATGATCCATATTTTGGGCAGTATATTTTATTTACGGACGAAACAACGTTCTCAATGACAAAGAGGTAGTGAGTCACCTCTTTCCCGTGCACGATCGTGTGGCGTTTAATTGTGATAGAACTGTGATATTTTTAGATTTTACATTAGATGAATTGCAAATAGCATGCAGTAGACTCAAATCTAACAAAGCTCCTGGACCAGGAAATATTCCAGCTGAGGTTTTAAAGTGTGTGGTACATAATGAACCCGAATATGTACTAAGGGTGTATAACAAGCTGACACGCAGTGGAGTATTCCCCATAAATTGGAAAAAGGCAGGATTGGTATTACTGAGAAAAGGTGATAAACCTCTAAATAGTCCGTCATCATATAGACCAATATGTCTCCTTTATGTAGAAGGAAAGCTGTATGAACAGCTAATCCTGATTAGACTCAAAGCGGAACTGGCACGAACAGGTGGTCTAGCAGAGAAGCAGTATGGTTTCATGGAAGATCGACAAACGGTGGACGCAATAAGAGATGTAATGCAAGTTGCCAGAGAAGCTGCAGCCTACACGTACCAACATAGAAGACTGTGCGCTGTAATAACTTTAGACGTGGAAAACGCATTTCATAGCGCCTCCTGGCAGATCATACTAGAGAACTTGAGAAGGAGGGGAATAGAAGAGAGTCTAATACAAATAATAGCGGCATACCTATCCCAAAGAGAGATCATCTTGGAGGAAGAAGACAACACAGTGAACATAGAGATAAGCAGTGACGTGCCCCAGGGATCGGTGCTGGGCCCAACATTGTGGAACATCCTGTATGACGATCTATTGACGATTAAAATGCCTGAAGGAGTCACGCTAATAGCTTTTGCGGATGATATTGCCATGACAGTGGTTGCAAGAAATGAGGAGCTACTGATGAATGTAGCTAACACTGCCTTACTGCGAGTTGCGAATTGGCTGGAGATGAAACAGTTAAAACTAGCGCCTGAAAAGACAGAGGCAGTCCTCCTTACAACGAAAAGGAAAATGCGGCAGATTCACTTTACTGCCCAAAACACTTCAGTCCAACCTAAGAGAACCATAAAATACTTAGGAGTTTGGTTAGACACAGGACTCACTTTTGCTGAGCATGTCAAGAAGACCGCAGAAAAAGTCGAAAAGACAATCACAGCATTGACAAGCCTTATGCCTAAAGTGGGAGGACCGAGGGCATCGAAAAGAAAAGTAATGGCAAGTGTGGTGCACTCGCAGATACTGTATGCGGCAGCGGCCTGGCATACAGTTACGAAAAACAAGAAGTTAACTAACAAGCTATCCAGGTTGCAACGACTGACGTCTATTAGAGTATGTAGTGCGTACAGGACTATCTCGACGGAGGCAGTGCGGGTCATAGCGGGCTTCCGACCCATTGAGCTGTTGATCATGGAAAGGGCAGCAATTTACGACGGGGAAAAGAGAGACAGCCAGGGCAAATGTTGTTGCGGGATGGCAGGAGGGATGGGAAAATGGAACCTATGGACGTTGGACTTTCAGACTAATACCGAACATTCAGGCATGGATAGATAGGCCTTACGGAGAAGTAGACTACTACCTAACCCAAGCTCTTTCGGGTCACGGCTGCTTTAAGAAGTACTTACACCAGCGGAAGAGAGCAGATTCGGACCAATGCTTATATTGCGGAGGGGTGGATGATGCTCAGCATACAATATTTATTTGTCCCAAGTGGGAAGGAGCCAGAGAGACATATGCTCTGCAAACTGGGAAAGTTTTCAATTCTGAAAACATGATGGCCGATCTTATGATGTCGGAAAAAACATGGAAGCAAGCCTATGGTATGATAAGACAGATAATGGAAACCAAAGAGATGGACGGTAGATAGAGTGATGCAAGGGCGGTCTTCACCCTGAGGTAGTGCGAGAGCGGATTCCAGTGTGAAGTGCGAGATGAAGAGGAGGGGTTTTAGTCGGTAAGAATCCGATACTACCAGCCGGGCACGGCGGGTGTCTCATGTAAGATTTCCCCTCCTCCCTAAAAAAAGCAATGGAACAGTAAGTTCACAGAATTGCAGGTGGTGGGCTAAACAAAATGCTCATTTTATAATTGAGTGCAGGAACCAATACTCTTTCAAAACCAACGTTTGGTGTGGGATACTAGGTACCCGAATTCTGTGATCATTCTTTTTCCCGGAAATTTTAAATGCCGCCCGTAATTTAGACTTTTTGCAAAACGTAGTAATGAATTTAATAAGCGATCTCCATTTATATGTCCAACAAAATTTATATTTCCAACAGGACGGTGCACCAATTCACAGTACCCTTGAAGTAAGGCAGTGGTTGAATGATCACTTCCCTAATCGGTGGATAGGCCGATTTTCTGAAAATACACCGATGATTTTTTTTCTTCTGGGGCTACCTAAAAAACAAGGTTTTTAAACATCGACCATTCAGAAATCTGGATCATTTGGAAGTAGATGACATCAGGGATTGCGTTCGACAAATCCATCCTGTCCATCTTAGGAACGTAGCAAGAGAACTTAACGCCAGAACAATAAGGTGCATAGAAAATGATGGAGGGCCCGTGGAACGATAACAATGTTGTTGAGAGTTGTTATTCTTTATTTTTCATTATTCATCTATTCTTTAATACACTGTGGTGATTATTCGGTAAAAATATTGTAGGTTTCAGGTATTTTGGAAAATTGTACATTGCAGAGGTATAGAGGTATAGAGGGTTATAATCGTATCTAGATTCTGTACTGTCTCATAAAATAAAGCAAGGTGTGCTGGAAACAAATTATTTTTGATTTTATTTTTGTAAGTCTTATCATTTTCTTAGATAACGAATATAATGCAGCGATGAATTTGCTATGTTTGTAAACGAGCCTACAAGAAACGTGTTAGGGATATTCAATAATTTCGCTCAACTTGTGAGGCCCAGAAGAACGATAAAAGTTTTTCTGTCTTAAAAGACTGAAACTTGATATTTTAGCATAGCTTTTGATTAGAAATAAATTTTCCTTATATTTTTTTTCTAAAATGAAAAACAAGTGTAATTTACTCTTGCAACACTTTGAAACTTTCATCCCTCCCTCGTATACTACAAAAGTTATAGAGTACGGTGGATAATATTTTGATTTAAGGACATACAGAACCTTTTCACAATAACATAAATTAATTAAATTAAGGGATAAAAAATTTTCCTATATGGTGCGGACTTTGTGCCGGTCACTGTATATGTATAACTCGAACATTTCCACAACTCGAACTAAAAATCTCTAGAAATAGAAACTCGAAGTTTTAAAAGAGCATCGTTTTTGGCCGTCCGGCGGGACCCTCTGTTCCTCGGAATTGTTATTTGGGTTGTTTTATTGCTGTATAAAATATGTTTGGCGGGTGACAGGACCCGTCCACGTGTTCGACAAGTGCCAGGTTGCCGAGTTTAACTAAAACACCAGATTTTGTTATTTTGTATTGTGACTCGAGTTTGCTAAGTTTAGCAGAATTCTGTAGTTCACGTGCTAAAGTGAAGGCAAGGTAAAGGCGTTTATTTCTGGAAGGGTGGAAAGAAAATGTGTTACAGAACTTAACAGGACAATTCGACGAACGTGACATATTCAATGCTGATGAAACAGGACTTTTTTTCAAATATTTGCCAAACAAGACACTGGCGCAGAAAATAAATATTTTACTGTTCGTCGACAACAACTGTCCTGTACACCCACAAAATGTCCCAGAAAAAATAAAGAACATATCTCGTGTATTTTCCGCCCAATATGATATAGATAGTGACGGAATTCCTTACATCACCGTTATTGCAGATGGTGCTTGGAGTAAACGTTCGTATGGGTAAAATTACAATGCTGCTTCAGGAGTGGTGGATAAACTTTCTTAATTTAATATTTTTAGGTATATAACCTGCAATGGTGTAACGGTTTGGTCTTTCTGGGAATACGGAATAAATATTGCTGTATCTGCGCTAGAGCTAAATCCAAAGGAGAAGAAGCAGCTAATCGAACAAGGCTTCTACTGGTATGGAATCGGGCATTATTGTGAAAGTGTTTATGAGAAGCGTAGAAATGCATGGCTTGAAATATTTGTATCTTGTTGGCGATGGTGATAGCAGTGTTACCAAAAGATTAACTCTCACGAAGCCGTATTCAAGAGAAATTGTAAAAATTGAATGCCGAAATCATATAATGCGAAATTTCAGTAAAAAAACTACGTGAGCTAACTCAAAAGAGAGTAAGTTCAAAATTGTCAGCTGTGTCTGTTGATCAGAGGAATATTTTAGACAGAATTATCAAATTGCAGCTGTTCGCCACGCCAACGAAGATTTAGATGATGCATTACATCACGCAGACAAATTTGCAGCATTAAAAAAGACATTTATAATGCACCCCGCCATGTACTTGGTGATCACGCTGAATGTTCTGCATACTTCTGTTCTGGTTAAGGAGTACTAGAGGTAAGGAGCAAAATCGATCTGCCATTTTCTGTTCCACTTCTAACAAGTTCAATAAATATCCACCGGTGGCGCTGTGAATTCTTGAAGGGTCATTTTTTAAAACTTGCATAAACGAACCCATTCACGATTTTTATTGAATTCTGGATTATTTTCCTGTTTATAAATAAAATACAGCAGCCAATCATACCAGATCTGCGTAACATTCAAAGCCTTTAAACTTTATAGTTTAAGAGCTTTGTATAACAGTAAAAATCAATTTTGTCTCATAAATCAGGAGCGGTAAAATTTAAATGGAATGTACAGCAAGATTGTTTTTAACAGTTCCCGTGCAAGAACGTGAAAATGAAATACTTTTATCCTTTTCATATTGAGTTTAGTACTGAATTAGGTAATAATAATGTTAAGAAATATTGAACAGGGCTCTTTTATGCAGTACGATACCCCGTACTTATGCAGTATGAAATCAAAAATCTGTTTTTTTATTAGAAATGTATTTTATTAAGGGATAATTTAGAAGCTCTTGATCTTTCGAATAGTAACAGCTCAATATATAATCTACTATGCAATACCGCTTGTACAGTAATTGATACTTTACTTTCGCATGCAAAGACATACAGTACAACATACAGGGTGTCTATAAAAGGTTGGAACAACATGCTACCACAGTTTCCTGACACCAAATGCGTTGATTGAACCGAACATACCTCTATACAAAGTTGCTTGGTTGCAGCGTTATCAATGCTTAAAGTTCTTGAAATTTCTTTTGAATAACAAAACGGAGTTCTTCGATTGGAACGAGTGTTTAGGTCCAATAAGGAACTCACAGACATGTCGTTTGTGTACGGATTTTGCCAAGGCAATAGCCGTGAATTTGTAAGGGTATTTGGCGAGAGATTTCCTAACCGCCGTCTACCGAATCACAAGACGTTTGCTTGAGTTGAAAGACGTCTTCGGGAAACTTACACAGTTGACTACAGACATCATCTTCTGTGAAGACAACTCCTGTAGAAGAGCAAATTTTAGATCTTGTTTCAGAAGAACCATCTCTTAGTACCAGGAACATTGGTGTTGAAGTAGGTGTATTAAAAGACGTTGTGCAGAGTTTTGGAACTTTAACCATCGATAACGCTTCAACCAAGCAACTTTGTATAGAGATATGTTCGATTCAATCAACATATTTTGGTGTCAGGAGACTGTGGTAGCGTGTTGTCCCAACCTTTTAAAGACACCCACTACATATCTTAAAAAGCCACTAATATTGGGACTCGGCAGTTGTGTGATTTCAGAGAATGTCGTTAAGAATAAATGTGTCCTCACGATCGAATGTATCTGCACTGCTTACGACATTGTCAAGGAACCAGAAACATGATATGGCAAGATAGCATAGGTATTTGAATGTAAAACGAGGTAGCACATCTTCATCTTGCTCGAGTTTGCCTTTATTTGGATGGGAGGAGCACACAAAGAACCTTCCCAGTATGGATGAATTCACAATCCGCTTAATAATTCCAGGTGGAAGGGAACTTAATTTAGTAGCTTCTAATGATACCAAATCGATGCCAAATTTGCATGTTTTGTAGGTGGAAGGTTAATTTTAGCAGCGAGTGAGGTACACCAAATGAAATGAGGTATAGCAGATAAAAAATTTTTAATTATAAGTTAAAATGACAAAACATTATGTCGAATACATATTTAAAAGTTATAGTTAACCTGAAATAAAGTCACAAACCTTAGAACCTCGCTTATTAGTTTATTACTTATTATTTATTACCTTTGGAATGTTAAAAACACTCTTATTTCTTTCTCCTTATTCGTCTTTGTCGTACTCCTGTATCCCGCTTTGAACCCGGGAACAAAGCAGGTTTTCATGTTTACAAACAAACAAGCTTCAAACAAACAGGTAAAATAACACTCGTAGTTTTCAAAACTGAAAATTAATCATGAGGATATCTATAGCACATACTCGCTAACAAGTTCTTACGGAAAAAATCCCAACTAAACGATGCACAACCAAAATACTCCGCAAAAATAAAACACGCGTCTATTGATCTCAGCGCCGCGCGTGGCACTATGATAAACTTCTATGGAACGGTTGCCCAATAATAACACAGGAGCATAGGCGCGATAGGCGTCCTTACTTCCAGTAATCCTTAGTTCTGGTGCAAGGTCGGAAGTTGAAAAAACTGGGTACCAATTATGAAATGTTCTGGGCTATTTCAAGATATTTTGTCTGTTGTGGATCGAGTTGCGAGAAATTCCGAAAGCTTATGTTTAAACATGGATAATAATGCTACCGAACTCTACAATTTCATTGTGGCAAAATTTGTGGGTGGGAAACGCATAATTTCAGTTCAAGCAGCTGCTATTTCATATAACGTTGAACCAGGTGAATTTCCACGACACATCCATAAAAACTTACGGACAGTAGCCCAGGGCAGTTCACAAAAAAAATTATTCAAGCAAGGCAGAAGCAACGAACAGCGATAAAATGTAGGAGAAGCTTATTTCCCAAGAAAAGGTATATTGAAATTACACCAGCTGATGAAGATTGCGGACTTCTCAGTGTAGAAATGGATCCAGTGATATATAATCAAGAAAAGGATGCATTTGTCAAATCACTGTTAAAAACTAAAGAAGAAGTCGAGGCGCTACAGGTTTGAATCACGTATAACAATAAGACACTATAATTATATGCAATATTTTACATACCGTTTCTAATTATTACTGTTTTGCAGCGCAGTACCATACACACGCTTTTATGGAAGGAAGAAAGCCGAAAGCGTATTACTGTCTCGTTTTTGGCGTCATTTGTAAAATGCGGAAGACTACACATTGCTCGTAAGTCATGAAATCAATTTTGTTCGATACTTTTTCTGGCAGTGTTGCTACTGCCTGGGGTCAAGATCACGAAAGTATTGCTATAAATGATTATGAAATCACCAGTACTGAAAACGTAAAAGTTCAGGAATGCGGATTATTTATTGACCTGAAGGAGATGTATTTGGGAGCAACACTCCACAGACTAGTAGATGTGAATGGAATAGTGGAGATCAAATGTCCATATTCCATTCCACAGAGTACTCCCATACAGGCGTTACAGGAAAACAAAATAAAGTTTGCAACATTAAATGAAGACAATACGCTGAAACTGAAAAGAACCCATAATTATTTTTTTAAGTTCAAGGACAGCTACACATTACGGGAAGAAGATATTGTGATTTTGTAGTTTGGACTATAACATGTAATTAGTTGTAATTGAGACAAGATGTAGTTAGATTAAGTTTATTTTCAAGAGAACACACGACATTACAGAAAGTACAACATGCCAACATGAAGGACAGCTTGTGACTGACTTAACTCTGCTCCTTAATCCTTACACTAGTGCCAACTGTTACATCTCCTTACTTAAGCTAAATATTATACTGAAGTTCATAATAAAATACATTTCAGTTTATTTTATTTTTAGCAGGATTCACAAAATATAGTCCTTATACTTAACAGGTTTACTTATATTCCTCTTAGGTCTAGTATACAAACGTTTTTATTACAGTTGTCAAGCTCACTATGAATGTTACTATCAGCGAACTCTTTATCAATAATTGTTTCATTTGCTTTATTGTTATAATTTTCCAATGGCAATTCATTACAAACATTTTCAATGAATTCACCACTAGACCTAAACCCTTGCAAAGCGCCGGTAACGCAAGAAATACACGAGCCTGCACCGACAAATCGCTCGCGATATAACACATGAAGTTGCAGTTACTCGCTGGTCTACATTTCCAATTTTCCAAGAGAGTAGACTCCTTACATTCCACGTTACAATCTTTATCATTAATTTGGATATTTTTCGCGCTTTCTAATCAATTCAGCCGTATCCGCTTTCTTTCGCGTCTTCAGTCATGACTGTGTCATCTACAAAATGTTTTAGTTCAACTTGCCTAGTTTTAGTTCAAATGATGTTACGTTTCAGATTAGAATCTGACAGTTAGTTGCAAAAAGTTCAGTAGTGTGTGTAGAACAAAATGGCGGGTGCCATGAAAATACTGGAGTCTTGTAAGTTTTAAACACTAAATAATTGTTTTAACTTATATATTTTGTTGTTCGTTAGTTGTGAGAGAGTAATGTACAAGAGTTAGTACAGTTCAGAAGTTGGCTAGTGAACGATCAAGAAAAGAAAACCGATCAAGGAGGATCGGAATGCTAAGCGTGGGTGTGCGAAATTCGAGCGGGAAAAAGGAAGTAGAATAAACTAGGTAAACATGTACAATAATAGGGAATTCGAAGAATTCTTTAGTGCAAGAATGGCAGGGACAGTAGAAACACAAGAAGATAATAAGGTGGGTGAGCATGACCAACAAATAAACAATGAGTTGCCAGAAAATGGTCATACAAATGAGATGATGCAAACAATTAACACTTTGCTTCAGCAAAATTCTACAATGTTGTCAATGTTACAACAAAGTCAAATACAACATCAACAACCTGTGTCTAATTTTCATGTTATGCCTGATCTTTCGAAGAATGTGGAGGAGTTTAGTGAGGAAGAGTAGCAAAGCGTTGGATACAACAGGTGGAAAACACAGCGGTACTCCATTCGTGGCCAGAGGCATTCACATTTGAAACTGCGAAGTCATCTGGTAGGTCCGGCTAGATTTTGGTATGGTGACAGAAGAGAAGAAATTTTAAATTGGACAGACCTTCGACGAGCCTATCGAAGAACATTTTTTATGTTCGCTAAGAGTAAAACTGAAAGTTGGAGGGAGATGCAGGATAGAGTTCAGAAAGAGAAAGAAAATGTAAGTGTTTATTTTCATGAGAAAGCTCGCTATGTAAGGAATTAAATTTAGATTTTCAACGATATGAAAGAGCAAGTTGTAATAGGTTTGCGATCTAGAGATCTTACCTCATATATAATGGGTAGAAATCATGTGGATGACGATGAGTTGTTTGAAGATATTGTAGCTTTTGAGAGAGTGAATACTGTAAGGTGTGAGAAGGTGATCGAGGCTTTCAGGGAGAAGAAGATATATGAAAATAAATTCCAATTGAGAACACAACAGAATAATTTACAGAATGAGAAAGTAATGATGAAAGAAGAGATTGTGGGTACAGAGTGCAGAAGCCAAGATACAAAAACCACCATTTATGAGTGAGAAGAAAGAATTGAAATGCTATAATTGCCAGAAAATGGGGCGTATCGCTAAAAATTGTAAGGAAAAAAAGAAATAAATTATTTGTTTTGAGTGCAGGAAAGTGGGACACATTTCCGGAAATTGTCTAGAGAACAAGACAAAAGAAAATTTAGCTATTCGTCGAAGTAACCAAGATGTGGATGATGTGAATTTGAAGTATTTTCAAGATGCAGTATTGAATGGACATCCTGTTAGGGCCTACATAGATCAAGGAAGTAGATGTGTGACATTATGTACGGAACGGATTACGCATCGAGAAACTTGATAGACCAATAAAACTGAGGGGGTTCGGGTCTGGTGTGGTGGAACCGATTGGACAAGTAAACTGTGATTTGACTGTAGATCAAGCAAGTGCAACTGTCATGATTGTGTTATGATTGTGCCGGACATGTGCCAAAGTGCACCATTTTTAGTTGGACAGCCGTTCACCGAACAAGAGCATATCGTAGTAGTGAGACACGGAAACACTCTAAGGGCCGGTTGTTAGAACGTGGATCAAAATGTAACGCGAGGCTACATTTGATTTGGCTTTCGTTGCTAAGGTACTGACTTCGTGATTGGTTGTAACATAGCAACGAAAGTCTACTTAAATGTAGCACCGCGTTACATTTTGATCCGCGTTCCAATCCGCGTTCCAATAACCGGCCCTAAGACTATTTGAAGAAAACTCTACGGGTGTGGATGATAAAAGACCTGACAGTACCAGATCTGCCTCCACCGAACGTAAATTTATGGGCAAAAGGGGCATGTGCAATACCAGCAAAATATGTGGGCTTTGTTCATGTGTATGCAGATGGTATAAGGCCAGAACAGAATTTGTCTGGGGAAACTCAGCATACTGTGGAAAGGTGTGTTCTGCGAACTGATGACTGTCATACCGAGTTTCCCGTTATAAATGTAACTAGAAGGGATTTGCATGTAAATGTTGATGAAAAGGTGATGCGCGCTGTTGAGTGTGTTGAGGGGCCACTTACTCCAGAGGTAATAACAATTGAAGAAGACAGAAACTGTGGTCAACTAAGTGGTCAACAAAGAAAAATAAGGACAGATCAAATTCTTAGTCTATGTACCATTGGAGAAGATTTGATGGATGAAGATAAGAAGAGGCTCAGAGAAGTTATTGAGAGGTATGTGGAATGTTTTGCTCTCAATATTAGTGAAATTGGATGTGTGAAAGAGGTTGAGATGAATATTGAACTGACTAAGGACGAACAAGTTACATACCGACCATATTGCTTAAGTTATAAAGAAAGATTGAAAGTGAAAGAGCATATTGATGAACTGAAAGAAGCTGGAATAGTGGAGGACTCTAACTCTGATTTTGCAAGTCCGATATTAGAGGTTCGCAAGAAGGATGGTCTCGGTGATTGTGTGTCGATTATCGAGCACTTCATAAAATTACCAAAAAGGACAAATATCCTTTACCTTTAATTAATGACCCACTTGACCGTCTTTCAGGGAAGAATTCCTTTACAGTGCTTGATGTTAAAAGTGGGTATTATCAAATCCCCTTGACTAAAGATGCCAAGGAGAAGGTTGCCTTCGTGACCCCAGATGGCCATTATACATTTACCAGGCTACCACTTGGACTTGTTACTGGGCCGGCCGTGTTTCAACGCCTAATACATAAAGTATTGGGACCGTTACGATTTAGTGTGGTAATGGCATACATGTATGATATGCTTATTCCAAGTTCAAGCGTAGAAGGTCTGGAAGCTCTTAGACAGGTACTGGAAGTGTTACATCGTTCCAGGTTAACACTACATCCAGGAGAGTGTTCGCTATTTTGTAAGGAAATTGATTATTTAGGATTCAATATAAGAGGACGGAAAGTGAGTCCAACAGACTTAAAATTAGAGAGTATCAAAAAGTTCCCACAGCCGGAGACATTGCATCGGCTGAGACAGTTCTTAGGACTAACTTCCTATGTGAGAAGATTCACACGTGATTATGGAATTATCAGTCGACCATTGACCAAATTATTGAAGAAGGATAGTGAGTGGAACTGGAGACGAGATCAGACAACATTTGAAATATTGAAGGAATATCTAGCAAGAAAACCAGTGTTGGCTCTTTTCTCTTACGAAGCACTAACAGGTTCACACAGGTGCCTACCAGTATGGGTTGGGAGGAATTCTTTTGCAGGAACAGTCAGATGGTAAACTACATCCTGTTATGCATGCTAGTCGCCAAACCACCAAGGTCGAAGCGAGGTATCATTCGACTGAACTAGAGACATTAGTTGTAATGTGGAAAATTCGGGGTGTATGTCAAGGGCAAGGAGTTCAAATTAGTTACAGATTGTAATTCCATAAGAGGAACATTTGGAAAGAAGAATTTAATACCTAGATGTTATACAGGCGACAGATTAACAGATGAAGGTCTAGAATTGGGCATTGAAAACGACATACACAAGAAAAAAAAGGAATGCGATAGAGAACATTAGATTAGATCAAGAAGAGAAGCAAGAAGCAAAAATAAGTGCTGCACCATCTCTGGAAGAAGGTGATATAGTAGTTGTGCGAAAAGACGCACCAGCAACAGGAGAGTCATGAAAATTGAAAACAAAATATCGAGGTCCGTATGTGAGAACTGAAGTGTTACCGAATGACAGATGCAGAATTGCAGACTTACCTGAGTTACAACAGACACAAGGAAGATATTCACGTATAGCCCCGGTTGATGGATTAAAGAAATATGAACTAGCTGGAGACGAGACAGATGACTCAAATGATGAAGGCGAAAGCATACATCAAGAAGCAGAAGTTGAAAATGAAGATGAAGATGGAGAAAGCAGTTAAGAAGCTGAGGACAATGAAGCAAATGAAAGAAGTGATATAGAGCGCAAAGTGGATTTGAGTGAAAAAGCAGAGCTTAGTGGTAGTGCAGGTGTTAGGTCGAAGAGGATAACCAAAATTCCAGCCAAGTTGCTTGATTATGTGTTAAAGTAACTTTATTTGTTTTGTATTTGTTTGAATCTGACAATTTTGTTTTCTTTAATGATCGAGGTCGATCATGTTCAGGATAGTTAGTTGTAAAAAGTTCAGTAGTGTGAGTAGAACAAAATGTAAATAATGGAGCTTTGTAACTTTTAGACATTAAATAATTGTTATAACGTATATTTATGTTTTGTTGTTCGTTAGTTGTGGAGAGTAATGTGCAAGAGTTAGTACAACTGTTAACTCCAAAAAGCCCACTTTTCTTATTTTAATTTCATCTTGAAGAACTGGGAAGCAAAGCCTCCGAAATGTTTGAGCGTGAAGAAGATATCCAGAAACATCTTCAGTAAGAAAACTGGAAGATACTTTCTCAAAGCAAAAGAAATATGTACACCACCCAGCGGCACGCTGTGTTCATATAACATTCCAGTAAAATAAGAGTAGCCTATAACTTGCGAAATTGCAATGAGTATGAGCTACGATTATATGTCGAGAGTAGAATAGAATATATCCTGGCATTTACATTTGTTACACATGCACATGCACAGTATCCTAAGTACTTTCACAAAGATATACTCACTTCTGTACGCAGTGTGCCATGCTACACTCAGTACATACGTGCTTGAGTTAATGTTATTTAAATATGAAGCTGCAACAAACATATTGCTATGCTACACTGGAAATTTTAGTAGGTACCATAGTAGAATTTCATATATTATAAATCAGCACGTCAAACAGAAAACCGAAAACACATGGTAGCCAGACGATCGTTTCAGCAAACAAACTGTTAATGGTAATAATTTCATATTGCATTTGGAATGTGTGAAGTTGAATTATTAATGAACAAGAACAGAACTAGTATACATAATTTCAATTAGAATGTAATTTCCTTTTGTGTAAAGGGCAGAAGAAATATTAGATCAGTTCGGATTTAGACCAAATAGAGGAACGCGCGAGGCCATTACGAGTAATTATAGAAAAACAATAGAAAAGGGAAAGAGCGTCTATATAGGGTTTGTAGATTTAGAAAAAGCCTTCGATAATGTAAAATGGGGGAAGATTTTCGAAGTGCTCAGAAAGGAAGGGATGAAATATAGGGACAGAAGAATAATACATAATCTCTACAAAGAGCAAAAGGCAGTTATAGAATTTGAGCGGGAACGAAGAGAAGTAGATATCCGGAAGGGAGTGAGACAGGGATGTGCATTGTCACCTCTAACTTTTAACTTACATATCGAAAATGCGATTTAGGCCTCTTGCACACGATACGGATTCCATCCGGCACGGTTTATTGTTTTTGCCGGACACGATTTTTAAGCCTTTGCACATAATACGATTTTTCTGTTTCCGGAGAAGTAAACAGGGACGTATTTTATTCAGTCAGTATTCGCTGCATCTGTGTGCTGGAAAGTAGTGTCATAGATCGAAAGAAAAAGTTTTGTATTTAAGTAAATAACTAAGAGCACACGGGGATGCAGCCAAAGGATTGAGGAAATGAAACTCCCTTTATGCTTTATCACTTATTCGGATTTATTTAAATCCTTCCTCAGGAAATCTAGCAAATATAAATAATGCAAAAGTCAGCTTCGAAAAATTAAAAAATTAAAGCTTGAATAATAAAGTGAGTTTATCGTAAACTTTATTTACTGTATTTACGCTAGGTACATTCGTCGAAGATGTAGATACGAAAGAATGTATTAGGTACATCCTTTGTTTTCTGCCCAAGCTGCGAACGTCAAATTTTTGTTCTTTCTGATATCTATTCCTCAATGGATTTATACCACAGCACAAGACTTGCCCCAAATAAAGTTATTAGTAATTCTGCATCGACATTCACGTTGCTCGTCTCTGAATCTGCGCTACTGATACCTGAGTTAAATTTATTATCTACAATTTTCCTTAATACCTCTGCCGGTCCGGCACAAATAACGTATCCGTGTCGCCTGCAAGACACCATATGCTCCTATCGTTCATTGGAACTTCCGTCTCTTTCTACACGGCACGGCGACCGTGTTCACCGATCGACAACCGTTGCCGCACACGGCAGCCGGACACGGCGACGGTTGCAGTCGTATAGTCTGCAAGCTTGTATTCAAGCCAATGCACCATTGGAACGTACGGAAAAAGCAATAAAACCGTGCCGGACAAAATCCGTATCATGTGCAAGAGGCCTTAATGTTAAGGACATAACAGCCTCAGGGATTAATGTACAGGATCAAACTATTAACATGCTCAGATTTGCGGATGATATAGCAGTGTTCATCTAGCAAATAAGAATTAGGAGAGGCTTTGAATGAGATGGGGGCAGTTTTGACACAGGGCTTCGGCATGAAAATCAATTTAAAAAAACTAAAATTTTGGTATGTAGAGGGAGTGAAAATAGAACTAAAATTGAAATACAAATAGGAAATGAGAAGATAGAGGAGGTCGCGGATTTCTGCTATTTAGGAAGTAAAATAACTCGAGATGGTATGAGCACTAAAGATATAAAACAAAGAATAGCGCAGGGTCGAGTGGCGTTTAACAAAAAGAAACAACTGTTATGTTCGGGAACGGTAGAGACTCTTAAAGTCGTATGTATGGAGCACGGCAATATACGGGTGCGAAACTTGGACAATAGGAGAAGCGGATCGAAAAAGAGTAGAAGCGTTTGAAATGTGGTGCTACAGACGCATGATGAAGATACCGTGGACAGACAAGGTTAGCAATAGGGAAGTATTAGAAAGAGTTGAGGAAAAGCGAAAGGTATGGAAGACAATAAAGAATAGGAGAGATAGGATGGTAGGACACCTTCTAAGACACGAAGGAATAGTGCGCGACATACTAGAGTCAGAGATTGGGAATAAAAAGAGGTAGGGGTAGACCTAGATTAGACTACTGCTCTCAAATAGTTAGGGATGTAAGATGTTCTACTTTTAGGGAAATGCGTAGGTTAGCTCAGGATAGGAAAGGATGGAGGTACGCATCCAACCAGTCTTCGGACTGAAAACTTTATGATGATGATGCTGAAAGAAATATGCATACTAAACAGCAGTAAGTGGTGTTTATACTATAGCATGGCAGCAAAATAAGAAACTTATAATAACACGAAATTGCAGGTATTTGCTGGTCTACATTTCTAAAAGAGATTAAAGCATCATTTTCATGGTGGCTTTAGAAGCGTGGCTAGCTTGGCTTGGTGACCGCCCGACCAATCACGATAGGGCATTTTATAAATGTCCCAGCCGTAGCGCGCCTTTGGTAAGATATAAGCAGGCCGTAGCTCACGCATGCGCTCTATGTCCAAGTAGTCAGCTGTTTCCTGGTTTTGTTTATATATCGCACGTGCGGCTGTTGTCTGGAGGTTAAGTCGAATAATTAAGTGTAACAAACTGGAATATTGGAAATAATGTCGAATTTCGATGAACAATTGGTTCGTGCCGTAGAGCAACGCGAATCTTTATGTAACATGCGACACAGGGATTATAAGAACAATAATTTGAGGATAAAATTGTGGCACGACATTGCCACAGAAGTGAAATGTGAAGGTAGGTTTCCGGACTGTAAAATACAATAGTAATATCACCATACAATATTTGGTTCTTTTTATTCCTAGTGTCTAAATCCCAGGCACGGTGGAAGAGTATTAGATACCGCTTTAAAGATGAAAGCAAAAAACCTGCAAGTGGAGCGAGCGCCAAGAAGAAAAGGAAGTGGGAGCTTTTCGATTTATTGAGTTCTTGAGGCCCTTTGTTATTGATGAGGAAACTGACAGCTCGTTGAATTTGACCGAATCTCAAGATCCTTCTGAAACCCAACATACCGCAGTCACGAGAACTGGAAGAACTACAGGCAGAGTCATATGTTGATGATTTCAATTCCATTTTCAGTCAACCATTGCTGTTAGATTCTAATATGGAGCAGTATGAATCAGGTATTATTAATTAGATTGGTAGTTTAAAACCCATTCATTCGAATGTTTATATTTATTTAGAGGCGGGCCCATCCTCAGGTAGTAACAAGCCCGAGAAAAGGAAGCAGCCCGAAGACACAGAAAAATAAAAAGGCTGGGAAAAGAGCAAGAATCGAGAGCTTGTTGGAGTTAACAAATTCTGAAGAACTGGATGATGTGTCTCACTTCCTTTTAAGCTTAGCGGGGACAATCAGAAGCTTAAGCCCGCTTTCTCAAATGGAGGTGAGACATGAAATACAGGCATGTGTTTTACATAAACTGAGGGACAGAAAGGAAAAATGAAGTGTAGAAATAGAAATATGACTTTAGTAATGCATTTTCGTTAATCGTGTATGTTTCCTGTGAAATTTAAAAATGATTATTTTTTATTATGTTTACGTTTAGTTACAATTATACATATTATATAGTGAGCACTTTAAGCAATAAATAATACAGCAGCTTATGAAACAGAAATATTATGAAATATTCAGGACTGGTTGCCATGTTATAATATTAGATACCTACACCAAAATGCATATTTAAAGCGTTCTCAATTACCCTTCTTGCTCGCGAGAGTCTGTAATTAAAAATTAGAATGTCTGGAGGTAAGAAGGTCTTTCCTCTTCCTGGATAAGGCCTTATGATAAATAATTCGTCAAAGGAAATGCTTCATCTCCCACAATTACATATGGTGCTTCCTTATTTGAGTGCGGAAGTTTTTCATGAAGGGGGACGCCCAAAAGGTTAAGACTTAAACCCTTACCAAGCAAAGAATTCTTGAAAATTCCCCCATCACTTTGCCTGCCAGAAGCTCCAATATCAACAATGGTGAACACCATAATTTGCATCACATGCAGCCATTAATATAAGACTATGAAAGTCCTTATAATTAAAATTTGCCGAACCACTATTATTGAGAGCTTGTATAGCTACATGTTTGCCATCTATGGCCCCAATGCAATATGGGAAGTTACATTGTCTTGAAAATCGTGGACAATTTTTTTCCAATTTTCAGCAGTTGGCACCAAAAAACAGTTTTTGCTTAGACATTTCCAAATTGCAGAACAAGTTTCTGTTATAATATTGGAAATTGTAGTTATGCCTAATCTATAGGCGAATGACAATAAACTATAGCTATCTCCAGAAGCCAAAAATCTAAAATGAAACATACCTACTTATACCTATGTACTTTAAATATATAATTTAACTAATCCATACCTTAGAGTAACAGCTAATCGTTGAGCAGGGAGTATGAGTTATCTTACAACCCATTTTTTGTGATAGAGAAACCCACAAGAGACAGCAATTCTTCGAACATAAGTGGTGACATTCGCATGTAATTAAAATAACTTTCATGATCTGTCAGAACCATCTCTTGCAAGTGGTTGTGATGGTCCCCTTGAGTCAATCTGTTCGCAAATATTGGTCGTACATGCCACCTTTTTTTGGAATACGACATTTTCAATTAATATAAATATAATGTTAAAATACGTCTCCTTCGCCTTGTCATCAACTTCATTTTATTGCTTTTAACGAAATCACACCACCAAAAAACGACGTTCAACTTTTCAATAATTGCAATACATATTTAAAATAAATTGCAAATATAAAACAGAAAAACTTTTTTCCAGTGTCAAAAGCGCAAAATGACAGATGAGATATGACATGACCATTGAAATGTAAGCAAAGCAACTGGAATGGTTACGGCAGATATATCAATACGGCAGGCGCTGAAGCTAGAAAAGAACAGATAATCGTAGGCGTATCTATTTCAGTCCCTCTCGCATTTCACCAGTGTCCACTGACAGCTGACAGTTAGTGTTTTTTCAGCTAATGTGATTTGTTTATGTTTGGTATTATAAGTACGTTTAATTTAATTTTTATTTGAAGAACTACACGAAATTCAAATAGGTAATAAACATAATCGTAAGTAAATTTTTTGCAATTGTAATTTATTTTCAAGAATAAAACATCCGAAAATTGATTTCTATACGTGTAAGTATTAGTACAATATTAATTAAATTTGTTTGCATAGCTCTCTTACTTTCCAAGATTCGATAAAAATTTAGCATAAGATCGAAATCAGTTCCCGATCGTGCGTTACCTGTAAAATTCTAATAATATCTGAGACGAGTGAGACGCGTGATGACCTTTTCACGCACTAGAAAAGGATGGACACCCCTTCGCGTAGCGGGTTGCATAAAATCGATAGGCGTCACTTTTATAACGTGCAGCCACCATTCCAGTTCCCCTGGATGTAGTTCAATGGACATGACAAACGTGAAACACTTCCAACAAGACTCTGTAAAAACTGCGCATGTGCGTACGCGCGGCTGTCGTATATTTCCAAGCCACTCCACTGTGAAAACAGAGCCAACTTTAGTAAAGCCGCGCCCAGCCACGCTAAGAAAGCCACGCTTCCAAAGCCACCATGAAAATGATGCTTAAGGCTAGATATGCAGGAAGAAAGAAAGTATGAAGAGAAGAATTAATTAGATACAAAACAGATAATCAGAAGTTGCAGAACGTTAGCACAAGTAGCGGCGCATTCCTTAACGGAGAGAGAGAGAAAGAAAGTATAGAGGGGCAGGTTAACCAATGAGCGAAAAAGCACTTTAGGAGGAACGGGGTTGTGTAGGGATCCAGAAGCCCATAAACAAATGAAAGTCTGAGGGGCAATATAAGTAAAGTAATATGCAGCCACTGAGAGATCAAAAGGCAACCAGTGGAATACATATACAAAAAAGAAAGCTCAAAAGTCGAAATCGAAGGGACGCGGACGGTTTATAAGGATATAATGCTGAACGATAGCAGTTACCTGTCTCTCGTTCGCGATCACTTTATGTGAGGACATGCCATGGCTAGAGGATATCCTCCATCCATGGTACAGGCGTGCGGTGGGGTAAATTTGTCTGACCTACGTTACCTACTGACTTGGTTACTTTTGTAAGACTTAGTGATATTTCCTCCTTTTTAGTTGTCATACTGATTATGTTATCGAAGTGAAACTTCTTAGTGGAGTTCGGAGACGGTTGCGTTAAACGTTTAACGCTACTATGGTGGGGGAATGCGAGTCATACAAGACGTTACGCTAGCACGAATTCTCAAATCTCTTAACAAAGACGTTACTCTACCACGAATTCTCAAGTCACTAACACCTTTAATCCCCATTTTTGAAGTGAAACTTCTCAATGGACTTCGGAGACCTCCGCTTTTGAATATAATAGTGTGAAGTTTCACTTCATCTGCGCGTAGAGACTCCACGCACCAGTTTTTTTCTAAAACAGCAGACTCCTTAAATGTTTGAACTGAAAGAAGACATCCTGCAGCATCTTCAGTGAGAAAACCAGAAGATGCTCTCTTATGACCAAAAAATAAGTATATGTTTGTTTCAAAAAGCAAACTTTTAATGATAATATCGTAATTGGAGTCTGTGTGAAGCCGAAGTGTCAATGAACAAGCACAGAACTAGTATAATTTCAATATAATGTAATTTCCTTTTGTGTGACAAGATGTTTCCGAGTAGAAAATAGTGAACATCATCTATCTGCTCTTCGAGCAAAATGATAATAACACATGAAGTTGGAGTTATTTGCTGGTGTTCAGTTTAGCGCATTACGGCCAGTTTTTAAAAGTAGGTATTTTTCGTTAGAGGTTCAGAAACTATTGCTTGCGCCACTATTGCTCTAACGCTTGCATATTTCACGCCGACCCATTACCCTACTTTGAGCATTGACCTGGACACTCTTGTTTATGACAACATTGAGTCAAGCGTCACGTGTGTGTGTGCATCCCGAAGAAAATTAATAATTAGATACAGTTCACTTTTGAAGGCGTTTCCCAGTTATCCTGATCTTTCGTGGGCGCTATAGCTGTAGTTGGCTTTATTTGCAATTGTTCATCTGGACCTTCGACGCCGGATAAAGTAATAATTTAGTTAGTTAGTTGAGCGAAAATATAGGTTTTCGCGTCATTGTGTTGAGGGTTTTGCTTCAAAATATCGTTTATCAATAAATTTCGTATTAATTTTCTTGAAAATATCGTTTTTCACGGAAATTAGCTTTCTTTCGTTTAGTTTTGTATTCGTGGTTCTGAAAACATAGTTTCCAGAAATTGCATCGGGTTTCTTCGGTTGTTACATTAGGTACCTACTTTGTTCTCATATATTGCATAACAGACAGGGTGTGGAATTCACATCTGGTTTATGTCGTTGCCACTTTAATATTTTGGGGTAATTTTTAGCGAGGAAGAAAGTTTTGATAGTTTAATCACCACGTCTCGCATTTTGTTATATCAATTTTCGTTAGTAGTTCTATACCACCTAGTTTTAAAAAAACATTCGAGAAAATAACTTGAATTTTAGACAGATTTTATTTTGCTTTTACTTTTTGATACATACGTCATTCGCACTTTGGTTGTGGGCTGTTAATCCTAATTAAATTTAGTAATCTAATGGTACTTACAATGGATCGCGTTTTACCTTTATTGATACAAATAAAAGGTCGATTGCAACCTGTCGCTGATTTCGTGGAACAAGCTAAAGCCGATCCCAAACAACATGCGGCTATTCGGGCTCGCATGGATTTCGCAAATAGTTTGCATCAGCAAGCCCAAAATACGGGGAAGAATTGTTTTATCGATGAGGAAGCACCTGAAGCACTACAGATTGCGAAGCTTCTTATTGAAATTGACAACTTGTTTTTTGGAATAAATACAATTATTAAATTTGAAATTGATGCGGTTCGCGTTGCAAAACGGATTAGTTGTGATATTGGGGCTCATAGTAACTCAAACGCTAGGCTACCTAAAATTAATATTTCTATTTTCACTGGAGTTAAAAAGGATTGGCCGGGCTTTTACGACCTCTTTCGAACTTTAGTCCATGAGAAACAGTCCTTGTCAAATATAGAAAAGTTCCAGTATTTGCTTACCTTCTTAAAAGGTGAACCGCTTGGAATAATAAATTAGTGGGGGTTCAATTTCTTTCGGAAAATTACCCAACTTCATATAAACAGTTACTGGTTAGATACCAAGATAAACGTATTTCAGCTATTCTTTGTAATTCACCGAAGGTCAATCCAGACTCTCTAGACTCATTGCGTGGTTTGTTGAATTTGTTTTCCAAAAATGTTTCTTCTTTGAGTCAATTTCCTGAGTTAGATAAATGGGATTATATTCAGCGGCTCGTCCTCTTAGATCACTTTGTAGTACCCCCTTTCCCGCCAGATATCGCCACGAAATTTAACGCAAATTTCAATATCACTATGCGCATGTATCACTATACCCACCCGTAGATCCTCATTCTTTCTTTCGTGCCGGTGAACACGCCACGTTTTATTTTGTGCGGGTTAGTTAATTAATAGTAGCATTTTTCCGATGGGAAAACGCAAAAGACGCGTTTCTTCCAGTTCATCAGCTTCTGAAGAGGATGATCGGGTAACCTTAAAGAAACTTCAGCATAAGCTTCGTGTTTCCAACCGTCGAAGCCGCAGGTTACCGAGTTCTTCAGCTTCTGAGGGTTCGGTTTCTTCCAGTGAAGTCGGTAGAGATTTTGATAGAAACTGAAATTCTACAAACACTTGTGGTAAGTGGATGAATTTTATTTTATCTTTTTGCTACGTCACGTTTCTGCAGACACTGACTCAAGAAGGATTTTGGCGTCGACGGGTCTTAATAAACGGTTTAAAGACACCTTGAATGAAGTGGCTGTAGATGGATGGCTTTTCGGGGATAATTTGTCTGATTGAGTGAAAACGGCTAAGGCTTTAGATAGGTCATCTGTGGAGATTAAAGCAGAAAACGCAAAACCCAAGCCATTCAAAAGAATTGTTAATCATTCTTTAAACTCGAAAGGTCTGGCTCGAATAGGCTTAAACACACGTCGAGGCAGACCAAGAGAACCTCGAAGCCGCCCATCTTTTCGTATCTCGGAACACAAACAGAGAAACCACACCATCAGAGATAGTACAAACGAGTCTAAAGGTAAAGTCAACTGTTTGTGGTAGGCTTAAACATTTTGTTCATGAATGGCAAAGAATAACGTCAGATTCCATTATTTTATCCTGGATTCAGGGTTATAGTATCCCATTTCTTTGCAGACAACTTCAAAAGAGAGCTCCAAAGGAACCTGTTTGGTCTCTCACAGAAAAAACTTATCGATCAGCATTTAACTAAACTTGTTCGTATGGGCGCTGTTAAGAAATGTTCTTCTACACAGAATCAGTTTCTTTCCAACATTTTTCTGGTGCCCAAACCAGATGGCTCCAGCAGACTTATTCTCAATTTAAAATATCTCAATAATTTTATACACACAACTCATTTTAAATTAAAAGACCACAAAATTGTGTCTAAGCTGCTCACACAAAATTGTTTTATGGCTACAATAGACCTTAAAGACGCTTAACATCTAATCCCTATAAGGAAGGCTCATAGGAAGTACCTCAGATTTAGAGTCAGGGGTATTTTGTACGAATATCAGTGCTTACCTTTTGGCTTAAGCCGGCGCTACACATGCGGCATTTGCCGAATCCCGAATAGCAAATGTTCGGAATTCTGCGAATAGCTCAGCACTACACATGCGGCAATATCCAAATGTTTGCTATTCGGCAAACACTGAACATTTCCCGCCGATTGTCGGTAAATCAGCACGAATCAAAGTAACCGAACTGTTTGATAAATGCGATATCGTTCTCGATACACATATGCGAGTACAGACTTGTAAAAGCAGCGTTTAAAAAATGGAGTGGTCGAATGAGGTAGTGTTAGAATTTCTGGAATTATTTGAACAAGAACCGGTAATATGGAACGCATCAAATACCCTACATAAAAATCGAAATGAAATAAATACATGACGCGTGGGTGAGAATTAAAGAAAAATTAAATGGTGACATTTCGGTAACTGAATTGAAGAAGAAAAAGGACTCCCTGATGGCATCGTTTCGAACATGCTTACAAAAAATTAAACAAAGTAACAAATAGTCACTACTCATAACGATAAAGGCAGCAGCAGCGGTTTCGGTATCCATTTGGATGAAAGGTCAGCGACTACTGGTACTAACCACAGAACAGAATGCTCGGGTTTGGAGTTCCCATTTTTGTTCGCCATTCGCCAACTAGACGCATATGTGTAGATGTATGTTTGGTGTTTGGCGAAGTGGTTCGAGACGCGCCAAACATTCGATATTCGGCAAATGCCGCATGTGTAACGCCGGCTTTATGTACGGCACCATTTGTATTCACAAAAATAATGAGACCCTTATTAGCATACATTTCTTGTCGGTGTTGTACTTAAAGTCTGTTCCCCGAGTCCTGAGAGCGCGTCAAAACAAATACACGTGATCCGTGCGTGAACAGCGATATGCTTAATTCACAAGAGCTCACTTAAGCGGCGCGCAAAGTAACATAGACAAATAATCAGTATGCCAGAAATAGTAAAAATATACTTCCATTACAATGTAAAATTAGTATTAAATGTAAATTCTGTAGAAAATATGACGGCCCTTGGTTTGAAAGCAATACTCGATTGACCCATAAACGCCGTAATACTGCAAGCATGTGAAGTCGTGACCACGCCTGACCGTTACCATGTTATACGTACCAATGAGAACCGCGCTACGTCATAGACACGTGCTGATCACGCGATTATGTTTGTTTTGACGCGCTCTCAGGACTCGGGGAACAGATTATAGACGATTTTTTATTACTGGGAGAGGGGAGACACGTATGAGTTGTGCCTTAAAAATGTTTATTCAACTTACCGAGCTTTATCTCTCTTGGGATTTGTAGTCAATATTAACAAAAGTAATATGATCCCCTGTCAAAAACTTAAATATTTAGGTTTTATGTATGTTTCTTGTCAGATGGTGGTGAGCCTTCCACAAGAGAAACGATTGAAGATTTACACTGCTCTTGAAGCGTCACTACGTAAAAGTACATGCAAAATTTGATATTTTGCAAAAATTGTAGGCATGTTAGTTTTAATTTGCCCTGCAGTTCCATACGGATGGGTGTATACCAAACTTCTCGAGCGAGGAAAGTTTCTAGCGTTAAAAAAATTTGGGGGTGATTACAATAAAGAAATGGCAATACCCCATAGCGCAAAATCCAAATTTCTCTGGTGGAGGGTTCATTTATATGAATGTGCTTCTTTGAAGCCTCATATCTTCAAAATTGAAATTTTTAGTGATGCGTCACTATCGGGTTGGGGTATAGTTTGTGGTAATTTGCGTTCTCATGGTTTCTGGAGTCAAGAGGAAAGAGATTTCCACATTAATTACTTGGAGTTGTTGACAGCTTTCTTTGGTTTTAAATGCTACGCTAGATTTTCGGGATTGCAGTATTTTGCTGCGCATTGACAATACGAATGCCATTGCATACATCAAACGTATGGGTGGCGCTCGTTTCCCCCTTCTAAATAATTTAGCTAGGGATCTTTGGCAATGGTGTGAAGAACATAATCTGTATGTTTATGCTTCATACATTGAATCTTCACAAAATGTTGAGGCGGATGCGGAATCTCTCGCTTAGCTTAGCTTAGAGTACGAGTTAGCTAACTATGCTTTTCAACGTATATGTTCAAATCTTCTTATACCAAGCATCGACTTGTTTGCCACAAGAAATAATACTAAATGCGCTAGGTTTATAGACCCAGATGCTGTTTCTTGTTAAGCGTTCACTCTCTCTTGGACTTACTATGTACTTTATGCCTTCCTCCTTTTGCCTTAATTCCGAGAGTTTTACAAAAAATCAATTCGGATAAGGCAACAGGAGTGGTGGTGGTACCATTCTGGCCGACCCAACCATGGTACCTTATGTTTATGTCTTTGCAGATAAAAGGGCCAATTTATTTTGAACCTAACATAGATCTTCTTTCTTCTATTGATAGGACACCGCATCCGTTATACCACAAACTTACCCTGGTTGCAGCTCTCTTGTCAGGCAAGGCCTGATGATCAGGGAGGTTCCTGAGGCCGCTTTAGATACGACTTTGTCATCTCTTACGGCTTCGTCATTTAAGCAGTACAACAAGGGTCTACGGTTATGGTGGGGATTTTGCCTGGAATGAAGATTTAACTGTTTTGAATTTTCCGTCAACAATATTTTAACGTTCTTGTCGCTTCAGTTCGAGAAAGATGAATCTTACGGATCTCTAAATACTATTCGCTCTGCTCTTGCTCTACTCATATCTCCTAATGTTGGTACTGATTATCGTATAATGCGTTTCTTTAGGGGTGTGTTTAAGACACGACCCACACAGCCTAAATATAATTATACCTGGGACCCTAAGATACATCGTTTTAAACTATTTCTCCAGTTTGCAACCGAATGAGGAATTGATTGAGCTTGGAAGTACTAACACAGAAGTTGGTTACCTTGCTTGCCTTAATCACAGCCCACAGGGTTCAGACGTTAACCCTTATACAAATAGAGAATATATTTTTTCATCGGATGGGGTTGAAATTAAAATTCCTCTACCTATTAAAACCTCTGCACCTACTCGAATGCAACCTTTACTGAGATTTCCATTTTTTCCTGACAAGCCTAAACAGTGTGCAGCTAGAGCCTTGTATGTGTACTTGGAGAAGACGAAGTTATTGAGACCCTCTAGACTTTTAAGTACTTGCAAGAAGCCGTTTCATTCTGCAACTGTCCAGACGATAAGCAGGTGGATAAAGTTAGTGTTACATAAGAGCGGTTTAGACACATCTCGCTGTAGTGCTCATAGTACGAGGCCTGCGTCTACTTCCAAGGCAGCTCGGAAAGGAGGAAGCCTTGACGTAATTAGAGACACAGCAGGTTGGACGCCATCGTCGGAAGTATTCGCAAAATTCTACAACAGACCGTTAATATCAGAATGTTTTGTAACAGCTATTATTAACGAGTGACCAGGATCACGTTTTTTGTTTGTATTTACAATTTTCTCCTCTTGTTACTGCGTCGGCGGTTATATTGTTATTTTTTGTATGGAAACCATATTGTTTTACATATGTTCTTATATTTTCATAAAATCTATAAAATTTTCTATATTTTGAATAATGTTGCAATCATTGCTTTAAACAGCTACAAAGTGATCTAAGAGGACGAGGCGCTGAATATAATTATAAGATTAAACGAACTTACCTTAAGAGACGTTCTATCTTAATTATATGAAGCGCCTCGTCCGAATAGATCACTCCCACCCAACCCTAACAACCCTTAGGTTGCAACATGAGTGTTCTTGGTTTTCAATGAGGATCTACGGGCGGGTATAGTGATACATGCGCATAGTGATATTTAAATTTGCGTTAAATTTCGTGGCGATATCTGGCGGGAAAAGGGGTACTACAAATTGATCTATTCGGACGAGGCGCTTCATATAATTAAGATAGATCGTCACTTAAGGTAAGTTCGTTTAATCTTATAAGTTATAAGCTGGCTTCTACAGAAACTCGACACCGCAACTCGTCAAAATTATGAATTAGAAATGGATTATTTTGAGTTTCCTACTTTTGGCCACTTAAAGGGGTATATAGAAAAAGTGTCGCGCGGGCGAAGCGTCGAATATGATGGTGAAGGGGCGGCTAAAATCCAAACATCGTGAAAACATTCCACCCCATCTCGTCAATAAATTGAAAAAATCGTATGAATCAAAACCTAAGGTTATTAATTCGTTAGTAGTTAGTAATTCGAGTCCTTCTTATTATTTGTGCAATCAAGCTCATGCTTTATTTGTGTGCGAGGAATTTATATTGAAAACGTCTAAAGAAAGGTACAACCAAGTAAAACAGTATCGAATTTGCCTGAATTGTTTGCATCCATCTCACATCACGAGGAACTGTAAATCGCAGATACTTTGTAAAACTTGTAATACGCAACATTATTCGTTGCTTCATTTTATGCCGGTTGAAACCACTAACAAATGGCTTTGTTGACTGTTAATGCGCTGTCCAGTGCTGTGTCTTCGCTAAGTGCAGTTTTGTTAGCTACTGTACAAATTTCAATAGTACATTCGTCTGGTCAATCTCGCAGTGTCCGTGGTTTGTTGGATACTGGCAGTCAATCTAGTTTCATGACTGAACAGTATAAGGCAAAGATTAAATTTGTAAAAATCAAAAGTTAGAATACCAGTTCAAGGGTTAGGAGAAGTCTCATCCACCACAACGGGCCAAATTTCGTGTATTATTTCTTATCGTAGTCGAGATAGCCCTAAATTAACTGTAGATTTTCTGGTCGTTCCGAAATTGTGTTGGTGTATGTCCAACATGTCGCTTTCTCCACAGGGGTGGAATTATACTCGTGGCTGATACCAAGTTTTATCATCTTCAAAAAATCGACGTTCTGCTAGGAGCGGAAGTTTTCGCGGCTATTTTGAAAACTGGTCGACGTAAGGGTAGTTCAAATTAACCTGTTACTTTTGAAACGGAGATGCGTTGAACTTTGACTGGTAGTATCTTAATTGAACTCCCTCCAGCTATTATGTCGCTTCATTCGTCAATTGAGATTAATGTTTGTTTGGATCGTATTACTAAATTTTGGGAAGTAGGATACATGGCTAGTCATCATCATAAAGTTTTCAGTCCGAAGGCCGGTAGGACGCGTACCTACATCCTTTCCTATCCTGAGCTAACTTACGCATTTCCCCAAAAGTTGAACATCCTACATCCCTAACTATTTGAGAGCAGTCTAATCTGGACCTCCCCCTACCTCTTTTTATTCCTTACTTCGAGCATATGATAACCCTGCTGACCTTATCTGAAGAGGTACAACCCGGACACTTTAGCTAACTCGCAACTATGGTGGCAAGGTGGGCGGTTACGAAATACACATTTATCATTTCAATAGAAACATCCTATTATTTTACCACGAAATCACCATCTTACTAATTTAATCATCAATTTATTATGAACATCTGAAACACTTACACCGGGGGGGGGGGGGGGGCAATTAATTCTGGCTGCAATAAGAACGCGCTACTGGCATATTTCTGGTAAAAACATTGTGGAGAAAATTATTAGGAAATGCGTAACTTGCTGTCGTGCCAACCAATTACACTTAACCATATATCATGGGAGATCTTCCAGGACACAGAGTACAGATTCATAGACCATTTATCCACACTGGTATTGATTATTGCGGACCTTTTAATATTTATCCAAAACGAAAAAGAGGAGCTATCCCTAACAAAGGATATGTTGCAATTTTTACTTGCCTTAGCACTAAGGCTGTACAGTGTACACATGGAACTGGTTACGGATTTAACATATTGTTTTTTGGGTGCTTTTAAACGTTTTATTGCCAGACGGGGACGACTAACTGATACGTACTCTGGCAATGCAACAAACTTTGTTGGAGGAAGAAATGAGTTAGAAGATTTACGAAAAAAGTTTAATGGCGGAATACACAACACTAAATTATTAGACTTTGCGGCTGAAGAAGGAATCAAATGGCATTTTATTCTATCGCGTACTCCTCATTTTGGTGGAATTTGGGAAGCAGCAGTCAAATCTGCCAAACATCACATGAAGCGACAAATCGGTCAAACGATTTTGATCTTCGAAGAATTTCACACTCAAATAGAAGCATGTTTAAACTCTCGTCCATTGACTCCCCTACCAAATGACCCCAGTGACCTTTTTGTATTAACACCCGCCCATTTCTTCATTGAAGATTCACTTACTGCCTTTCCGGAGCCAAACACTGAAAATATATCGGTCAGCAAATGTTTCAGACGTTCTGGAAGAAGTGGAATAGGGAATACTTATTCCAATTACAGCAACGGGGTAAATGGAAACAACAACAAACCTCGGTACTCCAGGTAGGGAGCATGGAAATAATTAAGGAAGATCATCTTCCACCACTCTATTGGAAAATGGGTAGAGTTGTGGAACTCTACTCTGGTAATGACGGTGTTGACAGGGTAGCTTTGATACGTACATGTAAAGGACTTTCGAAGATATCTTTGGCGAGACTTGGTGTGTTACCCATCGACCCAGTATTGTGCCAGACCATAGTGACGTGTAAACCGTGATGTGTATAATACTACTAAGATAACATTTTTTATTGAAAGATAATCGTTCAAGGTGGGCGGCATGTTTAGATCATTTATGTTTTATTATCGAGAATGTATCTGCTCACCCTATATATTAATCTATAAGTTTTATTTTTCTTACGATTATTCATGTCCTCTAGTATTAAGAAATTCTAGGTAGGTAGGTAAGAACCTTTCAATAGTTTACGACTTTGTGTGTTTCAAGTGCACGAACCCACATGAGAAAGACTGGATGTTAGAAAAACTGTAACAAACCATAATTTATTAAATTAAATATAAGTAGGTATTTGAATGGCTTGTTTTTTCTTTTATATTCTAATTTTTCCAAATACAGCCAACAATTGCAAGAAAAGGAAGCTGTAAGTTATATTTGCAAGAGCAGGGTTTGGAGGGAGAAGGTAGTACAACACTAGTGGCCAGTTTTGATCTCCAAAAAGTATTGTGCACGCCCCACGGGAACAGCATGACTATTGCATTTTCAAGAAAATATGCCGTTTACAATTTTACTATTTACGAAACAGCTTCAAGGAAAGGTTACTGCTACCGGTGGGGCGAGAAAGATGGTAAACGGGGAAGCACAGAAATTGCCTCGATCTTGAAGTGGACCAAAGCGAGAAATACAGCAAGATATCATTGTTCTGTGATAATTGTTCCGGCCAGAATAAAAATCGATATATGCTAATACTGTTAAAATACTTTTTAGACACTGCAACGAATATTAAAAGATCACTATAACTTACCTTATAGTTGGATATACTTATATGCCAGTCGACTCGATGCTTGCAATCATTGAGAAAAGTATTGAAATCAAAATTGTTCAAGCTCCATCCGAATGGCCTACTATACAAAGAAACGCAAAATTAAATTCTGAACCTGTATTGTTAAACAACTTCATTTTTCCGATTTCTACGGAAAAGAGCAATAAAATCAAAATAACAACTGTAAAACGAGCTACCTTTTTCAAAAGTAATTTCAAGGCAAAGATCCTTTCTGGACTAAGAAGAGTAAAGTATGAATTTTAAAATTAAAGAGGGCTCAAAACCACGAGCTGCATGTTCAAGCGAACAATCGATTACTAAACTTAATTATGATAACATGAAGAAAGCTTTGTGTCAACAATTTATAATTAAAGCAGAATATCACGCTGAATTCCTAGCCCTTAAAACCAGTGGTGCAGTTCCAGATCGGCTAGATGAAACAGATGCTGTAGACGAACCAGACAAATAGGTCCGTCATTGTGTTAGCCTTGTCCCTAAGAGCAATTTTTAAGCATAATCTTGTATTCTCGATACGTCTGTACTGATATTTTTATTTTGTTTTCTCGTGAGAAGTTAATTTGTTTCTTAATTAGATAATAATTTCTCGTTTTCTAATACTTTTATACTGATTTTGTCAAAATAAAGAAATCCTTTAAAAATATTTTTTGTTTCGGCTTAAACGACAAAATCCGAAAGCAAATTTTATTTTCAAATGGCACATCTGCTCGACAAGCGCTGCTTTGGCCACCCTCTATAAGAAATGGAAGACACAAACGCCAGGATCACATTTGGCACATTCACCGTTGATATTACGTGACTTGACACAAACGTTATTTTTGGAATTTTTAGCTTATTTAAAGAAGTTCATAATTCAAGCCCTTGTTAAATAATCATTGAAATAATTTAACATCTCTAGCTTTCATTTGAGCCATTAGGGAGAGTATAAAAATGTGCATTATAGAAATTAATTAGTTTTTGTGTTTCCTGTAAAATTTACTGATTGGCGCTTATGCAGTTTTGACTTGTCAACGTCGATTTCTGCTATTGAAAATTTGACCGCTCCTCGTATATTTGTTTTTGTTTAGGTAGTACATCTGAACCGTTTACTTGTGTACTGTTAATATTCACATGTTTTGAGCCCTCAGAATACATTCCAACACAACGGTTTGTTTATTCAATCTCCAATGAACGATAAAAATATGGATATTGGAAACACCTCGACGTCGACGCATGGGTCTGCCGATGAGATTACGCACGCCGAGTTAAACGCACTTTTGCCTACTCGGAACGCAGCTGTGCCGTCGATTGCTAGTTCAGGGCCAAGCAATGAAAATAAAAAAAAAATGCAGCAGGGACGACTTTCTACCTCAAGTACCGCGATGCAGGAGTTACGTGAGATCGTCAAACAACAATCGCTTTTATTACAAACATTTGTTTAACAACAAAGTCAGCTGAATACAACAATCGTAAATTCGCATCTTTTGCAGTTACCGACTTCTACCAGTCCGCCAATTTCTGCAACCAGATCTACAGCGGTCATTCAAAATCTGAACTCTAATGTTCCAGAAACTTTTCCACCAGTGGCGTCGTCGTTTCCACCGTTTGGACTTGCGGGTGAGAACATTCCAGTTTCTGTTTCTCAATCTGTAGCCCTTGATGATTGGCGGCGTGTCGCATTAGCTTTTACTAAGCGTAGTGGGAATATACACACTTTAGAAAACCTATTTTTCGGTCACCCGAGAAAAATAATCCTGTACCTTTTTTTAATCGTTTCTAAAAATATTATTCTTCTCAAAAGTTGCCTGAAGATGATCGGCCTGAAATTGTTAAAAGATGTCTCGCGGGGAGCGCTTTTGATTGGGTGTTAATGCGTGAAAAATGTTGGGCGACTTATGACAGTTTCAAGTTTGATTTTCTTCAGTATTTTTGGTCCGACATCTTTCTGGAACCTTAACCCCTATTATTACTGAAACTCCAGGGGGACTCATAACGGTCAAATATTTAAATAAAACGTAATATATATTGGTAGTCCGCAGAGTAATTATTTGTTTCATCATGAACTTCGACCAAAAAGTAAAAGAAGAAAATATTAACTATATAATAGATTCTTTTTCGAAGTTTGTCCGTCTACACCCTATTCGTCGTGCGCAAGCAAAAATTTCAACCATGAAAATTATTCAAGATTACACTCACATTATTAAAGTGCTCACAGTATTATCAGATCATGGTACTCAGTTTACATCTAAAATCTTGCAGGATTTAATGAAGTAGAATGGGATTAAATCAACTTTTTCATCCATCAGACACCCCGCATCTAACCCCACGAAAAGGGTAATGAAGGAGTTAAGCTGCCTTTTTAGAACATACCGTCACGAATCCCATCGAGGCTGGCCGAATCAATTAAAAAATATTGAGAATCTATGCAATAATACTCCACATCTTAGTACCGGATACTCCCCGAATGAAATTTTATTTGGTCAAAACTCACTTAATCCTCTTCATAATCTATGCGCTAAACTACTTCCACAGTCACCCGCGAAAGACGTGGAAACGATTCGCCAAGAAGCAGAGGAGAACTTACTCCGCCATGCGCAAGCTCGTGTTAAACATTCGCGTTCGCATGAAGACAAATTTAAAATAGACGATTTAGTACTTTTACATGAAAACCCTATTTCAGATGCTGATCATAAAATTATTTCGAAATTTTGTCTTGTTTTCTGGCCGTATAAAGTTACTGCCGTGCAATTTCCGAACGTATACGTGTTTATATGGACCAGGTTACAGATATTGTTAAGGGAAATTATAATATTTCCAATTGAAAATTGTATTATATTAAATGATAACCAATATGCTTGTTATTGTTTTTATTTTGTTTTTCCATTTGTTTTTGTGGGAATAAAATACTAAGGTCTTAGGTACGTGTTTTCCTTTTACTTTACCACGTCTTGTTAAATATTGTTATACTTATTATGCTGCATATTAATGTTTCTCTTGTTTTTGTTTTTTGTGGAATTCCGCCTTGGATACTCATATAATAGGTCAGGGCGTATCAATATAGGGTGTTAAAAATATGCCCAGTTCCATGGTCAGTGGCTCACTGTTCATGTTTTCAGTAAGAAAAGTGGAAGATACTTTCTCAAGACAAAAGAAATATGTACATCACCCAGCGCAGGTGGTGTGCATATTACACCATTCGGATTCGACTAAAGCAAGAAGTGGCCTGTAATCTTAAAGACTCGATACCCTGCGATTCTAAACTGAAAGTAGAACAGAATACATCATGTTATTTGCTTTTGATACACATCCACGGTATCCTTAGTACTTTCATAAAAAGATATTTTTTATCTGTGACTTCTGTTAGGAGTGTATTAACTCCCACCTAATTAGTTGCAGCAGTGGTCAGTGTTTATACCATGACATGGTAGTAAAATAAAAAAAAATGACAATAACCTCTGAAGTTGTGGTTATTTGCAGGTGTACATTTTCAGGTTTCCAAGAGTAGACTCCTTACATTCCACGTTTCAATTTTTACCATTGATTTGGATATTTTTTATGCTCTGTGATCAATTAAGTCGCACCAGGTTTCCTTCATGTCTTCAGTCATGAATGTTAACTCCAAAAAGCCCACTTTCCTTATTTTAATTTCACTCGAAGAACTGGTAAGCAAGGCCTCCGAAATGTTTGAGTTGAAAGAAGATATCCAGAGACATCTTCAGTAAGAAAACTGGAAGATACTTTCTCAATACAAAAGAAATATGTACAACGCCCAGCAGCAGGCAGTGTTCATATTAAAACATTCCAAAAAACAAGAGTAGATTGTCACCTGAGAAGTTGCAATGAGTATTCCTGGCGATTCTATACTGAAAGTGGAAGAAAGTGGAACTATTCTACACTGGAAATTAAAGCTTAATTTCATATACTATGATAAATCGGCAGCTTCATACGTACCACGTCAAACAAAAAACTGACGACACATGGTCGCCAGGTGTGTGTTTCAACAAGCAAACTTTTAATGATAATATTTTCATATCGCATTCGGAATACAATTTCAAATTAGAATGCAATTTCCTTTTGTGTGGCAAAATATTTCCGAGAAGAAAATATCGGGCGTCATCAATCTGTCTCTCGAGAGGAAAATACAGAACGAGATTACTTTTATGTGCCACGAACGAAACATGCATACTAAACAGCAGTAGGGTGATGTTTAAACTATGGCATGTCAGCAAAATAAGAAAATTATAATAGCCATGAAATTGCAGTTATTTGCTGGTCTACATTGCTAAGACAGATTAAAGTTGATATGAAGGAAAAAAGGAAGTATGAAGAAAAACAGATGATCAGGAGACGCAGCAACTCAGCACAAGTAGCATTGTACTCCTTAGCAAGGAGAGAAAGAAAAAAAGGGCAGAGGATCAGGTTAATCAATAAGCAAGAATGCACTTGAGGAAGAACTGGGTTGTGCAAGGGCCCGGAGGCCTATGAACAAATGAAAGCCTGAGGGGCAATATAAGTAAAGTAATATGCAGCCAGTGAGAGGCCAAAGGGCAACCAGTGAATACATACATACAGTAGTGGCCATAAATATAGCAACTTTTAAAAAATCAATGTAATATTAAACAACATTATTTTTAAGATTAGAAATGCATTGCTTCTATGGTAAGTGTTTCCTGCAATAAAAATTAGAGCTCTGTGAATAACAAATTAATCCCAGCATTTGTTCAAATTTTTGTTGGACAGAAATATAGCAACAACTGTCATAAATAAGTTTAAAGTAATTAAAACGCCAGTTAAGTTGTACTTATCCCGAGTATTTATCGCATTGGCACTATTTCTGGTTAGTAACTAAAAAATGGGTCGGGCTAAAACAGTTTCAATTGAAATTAGGAACCTTATTACACAAAAATATGAAAACGGTGTCAAACAGGCTGAAATTTCAAGAAGTTTTAATTTAAATAAATCCGTTGTGTCCAGAATTTTGAAGCTATTTATGTTGAACCCATTCCAAATCCAGGAAGACCAAGAAAAATTTCTGAAAGATTTGATCGACACGTGTTAAGAATATCGAAAGAAAACCCATTCCTGTCCTCTTCCAAAATTCTTGGAAAATTGGAGGAAATTGGATCAAAAGATGTTAGTGCTCGTACAATAAGAAGGAGATTAGTCGACGGCGGGTTATTTGGTCGCCGACCAGCGAAGAAACCGCTATTGTCAAAGAAAAATGTGAAGGCCTTTCTCCAGTTCGCAATAGATCATATTAACTGGACCCCAGAAAATTGGAAGAATGTAGTTTTTAGCGATGAATTAAAATTTAATTTGTTTAAAAGTGATGGGCTACTCTATGTTAGACGACCAACGGGCAAGAGATTTGACAAGAAGTGCACATGTCCAACTGTTAAGCACGGTGGTGGTTCAGTTATGGTTTGGGGATGTTTCTCTAAGTTTGGGATGGGCCCAATCTGTCGAATCCATGGTAAAATGGATCGATTCATGTATTAAAATATTTTGCAATACCATCGGGTCCCATACATCGACGAAACAATGCCTTTAAGTTGTGTGTTTCAGCAAGATAATGACCCGAAACACTCGTCGAAACTTGTGCAGGATTGGTTAGCGGAGCAACACTTCGAAATTAAGCGATGGCCATCACAGTCGCCCGACTTAAATCCAATAGAAAATTTGTGGGATTACTTGGATGGCAAAATTAGAGGAAATAATTATACTAATTTGGAAAACCTTTATACTGCACTGGAAAATGCTTGGGAAATGATGATGGATACATTACTAAATGAATAGAATCGATGCCCAAGCGATGTGCCCAGGTTATTAAAAATAAAGGTTATTATACAAAATATTAAACGCTTTTGTTATTTTTAATTAATACTTGTCAAAAAAATTTTTTTTCCGTAGTTGCTATAATTATGTCCAACACAAAAATTAAAAAATATTAAAAATAATACTTGTTTTAATTACACATAAATACGCATTATGTACTAGAAATGTGTATGTATTTTAAGAACAAAAAGTAAATAAAAAGAATATTTTTGGTTAGAAAAAAAAATTAAATTCGAAATTTCAGGAAGTTGCTATATTTATGGCCACTACTGTACATAAAAGAAAACCCAAGAGTGGAGGAAACGGAAAGCTTCAATAAGTCACATCGTTGATGCTGTTTTGATTAATCTATTTAGGAAGATGCGTTTCTTAAGGTTATCTTCCCCAGCAAGTAAAGAAACTTCATCGAAATCGAAGGGATGACTTGTAAGGGTATGATGCTGACCTATGCGTCTGGACTGCGTTACCTACGGACTTGGTTACTTTTGTAAGACTTAGTGATATTTGCTTCTTTTTAGTCTTCATACTGATTTATCTGTCATTTCTAAGAGAGTAGACACCTTGAATGTTTCAGTTGAAAGAAAACATTCAGCAGCATCTTCAGTAAGGAAAATGTATACCACCCAGCAGCAGGTGGTGCTCATATTATACCTGAGTTAATATTGTTCAAACGTGAAGCTGTAACATATCGCTATTCCTCACCTCGCTTGTTTTGATTATGCCTTGGTGATTACTATTGCTCCCACCCTCCCGAGGATATGCCTATTTACTGGCGGCAATATTCGCCAGGTCACAACACCGTCGTAGGACTTTTGCAGCATTTCTTGAGCTAACCTTTCCTAAGGGTTAACCGCTACATCCTGTTAGTGTTGCCGCTAAATTGTCGGTGATCGATTATTCCCGGGATGACATTACTCGAATTGCAGACCTTAAGAATAGTTCGTGACATACTAGAGTCGGAGATAGGAATAAAAAGAGGCAGGGGTAGGCCCAGATCAGACTACTGCTCTCAAATAGTTGGAAATGTAGAATGTTCTACTTTTAGGGAAATGCGTATGTTAGATCAGGATAGGAAAGGATGTAGGTACGCATCCAACCAGTCTTCGGAGTGAGAACTTTATGATGAGGATGATGACGGAAACTTGATTTCACCATGTGATCCTCTGCTTCATAATGCTCCATTAACAGAAAACCTGAAGAGAAAAATTCATTTAAAGCAGGAACTAAATTACAGTTGAAATTTAATTCTCAAATTCGAACTTCGATAACTCGATTTTTTCCACAAGTCGAACTTTTACCGTGAATATAGATATTTCCGATCTTTTAAGACGTATTTTTGTCTCCTTAAATTGAATTTCTATTATTCAAACATTTTAACAACTCGAACTAAAAAATCTCTAGAAACTCGAAGTTTTAAAGGCGCAACATTTTCGGCTGTCCAGCTCCTCTGTTCCTCAGAATTTTTATTAGGGTTGTTTTATTGCGACTGTCAGGGCCGGCGCACGTATTCGTCAAGTGCCAGGTTTTCGAGTTGAACAAAAATACCAGATTTTGTTTTTTTGTATTGTTACTCGAGTTGGTTAAATTTAGTTGAATTCTGTAGTTCACGTGCTAAAGTGAAGGCAAGGTAAATAACGCAATACCTGTTACATTACTGGATGCAATCAGAGACCTCAACAAATCATGGACGGTGGATATGAAGGAGCAGATAACCGCCAATTGTTTTCATAAAGTGGGTTTCTCAAAGAATAATTTACCTGCAGATGCTGTGAAATTTTGAGACGAAGATCTTATACCACTATCTGAACTGAACGTTTTGTGGGCTTCTTATAGAACAGTCACAAATATAGTTGATGTAACATTTGAAAATGACGACAATGACCTATTGCATTGGTAATTCACATTCACGTGCGTAAAAATGCTCGCTTGTTTGTTTTTTTGGTGTGAAGATTGGGATCAAGAGGAAACTATAGACATAATGGAGAATATGCCTACATTATCTTGACCTTAGTGCAATAACTAGGCGACTCCAATTCTATCGGTTTTCTATTCAGGACCGCAACTAGATTTCTCACAGGACACACCATTGCAACACTATGTTCATTTCGACAAGTAGTTATATGTTTAACTAGAGTATTTTGTTATGCTATAAGTAGATACCTTGAGTTACCCATTTGTTGCAGTTGAGCTGTCTTCCCGAGACGAGATATCTACTTGTGCTTCCAGTCCATTCTGTAAACAAATTGGTCGAGTTGATTGATTTTTTATGTGTTTGCCTGATAATAATTATGAGTGCCAGAGAGAAGAAAATGATTGAAGTTGCTCTTTGGAAAGTAGAATCGCCCACTGGTGAGTAATAATATATTTAATTTTACTTATTTCAACAAAAACATGAGCTAAAGGTTTTGTGGTTCTTTTCAAATTTATTTTTTCAGCTTTTCCTTCTTTTCTCTACTTGTAGACACAAATTTAACGAACAAGAGGTTCTATGGTCTCTTAGCCGAGTATGAAATTTCTTGATCTTTTTGGTATTACAGCGGAAAGAAATACGTCTTGTAATTTTGCATAAATTGAAGAGTAAACTACATACATATATTGAGGAATAAAAAAATTGTCAAAATTATGTTTTTCCTGACACAGGTTCCGTAAGTTCTGCAGGGGAAACCACCTAAAACTGCTGAATTGCTTCTACATCGACTTCCATCTATAATAATTATCCTGATCTGGAATCAGAATCTAAGTATTTCTCTCCTGACGCTTCGGAATATCAACCGTCATCCAACGAAGAATCAGATAATGAGCCTCGAAGGCGAACATATATGTGAACTTGGAGCTTTTAAATCCAGGTGAAGCCCTCGGAGAAAAACAGGAGCTTCTATAAAGAGAAAGCAAAGATGAGTTACAACATTTAATGGAAGAGAGTGAATTAGAAGGCTTGGAAGAAACACCCACAAGAACAAAGAATCCAAGAAAACGATGAAGACATCCAGAAGAATGGGCAAGAAATGTTTAAAAATGAGGTGACAAAGTGGGGAAGCCTATGTCTCATCGAGTAAAAAATGCATGAAGGAACCATGTTTTGAAAACTGCAGGAAAAAGTGTTTTCAAAAGTTTTCTGATGCGGAAAGACTGGAAATTTTTCAGAGGTAGGTACTATGAATTAGAGGCATACGAAGGAAAAGGGACTTTATTCATAGTAACACAGACAAAATCTTAAAGAAAGAAACAAAGGAGAGGAAGGGTGAATTATACATGAATGTGGAGTTAGTTAGTTTCAAATTGTGAGAATAATTTTATTTTACTTTTGCTTGTTTCATTTATTTTTTTTAAATTACATACAGGGTGGATTATAAAAAACGCCCCAAGCCATAACTCCATCATTTTTAAAGATATGGGAATACTTCTTGGAACAAAGTTGCACAGCTTATTGTCATCTATTTTTTGGGATAGATACCCAATCAATGCCGCTTCCTGTTTAACCGGAAGTGACACCAATTTAATTTTTTTAAATGGAACACCCTGTATATGTTATTGTTTTTGGATTCTATGTTTAATTGTCTTTTAAAAAGTTTTGCAGAACCATATGCCTAAAAGCAATACTTAATGAGATATTCGTCAATTAATGTATTTAATAAAGTAGGCAGTGGAAAACAATAGTATGAAATAATGTTGATAATATTGTCATCAGTTCGCATTTTCGCTTGGAGTTTTTATACTTTTTGGTGTTAATCATGGATTACAATGTGTTAACAGACATGATTCAAGTATATTTTGAATGCAATAGAAATAGTGGGAGAGCACTACGCCTTTGCACCGTGCGGTTTCCGATGAGAGCCGAGAGAGTATGTGTGGTGTGGCATTTTAATCCTCATTTTAGGTAATAGACTGATTAGGCCCTTTTTCATAAACGGAACGCTAAATCAAGAAAGATATAGTCAACTGTTGACTACAGAAATTGTTAATTTTGTTGACAACTTGCCTCTTGCTGAACGAATTCAATGTATTTTCAGCAAGATGGGGGTACGCCTCATAATTCTAGAATTAATGATGAATGGTTAAACGTCGAATTTGGTGAATGGTGGTGAAAGGGATCGCAGTCTACTCAACCAGTGTATGTTTGGTTGCATAACCAAGTTTTAGGAATGCATGTTGGGTTGCCTAGTTCGTTTCATTAAATAGATAGCCAAAAGCAAAGAAAGGGTTAGGTTCTTAGACACTGATGACTTCACTTGAAGGTTTTCTCCTCATAAAGATAAATGGGTTTTTCCCAATAGGTTTTCCCAAAATATAAGAGAAATCCAAAAGGTTTCCCTTCGAGCGGCGAGATCTCAGAGAGTGCTTGTTCTAGTTGTTTTATCATGTAAATTATTCTCTGCTATCTCCTTGGTAAATACTGAAGACATTCGAGTAATTAAGTTAGCTAATTTTAGTATTTGTTATTGTAATCCCCATTATTAGGAAATCCCGTAATTATACGTTAAAATCTGTATTTTATTTCAATAGGTTACTTTCGGGACAGACTGTATACTTAGAAAGTTGCGTTCATTGGGAATGTAGAGTGTAGACTAACATAAACAAAAGTAGGTTCATGGGGGAGACTCAAGACGGCAGTGTAGGGAGACGCGGGGAAGGTTGATTAGGGCAAGGGACACAGGGTTTTTGGTCCTCGAGAGAAGTAGTCGCGTATTTCAGCTAGTTTCCACCAATACCATAAAATAATTCGTTATTCATTTTTAATATCAGTGTAAAGTGATTATATCAGGTATGTCTGAATACAATTTTATTATTTTGTATATTTAATGTAACTGCATTATAATACAAAGTGTACTTCTCGGCCCCCTCCTGTTCTTAATATACACTTCAAATCTTCACTCTTGTGTAACCCACTCTGTCGTGCATTGTTACGCAGATGACACTCAGGTCTACAAATCTTTTCGGATAGATGAGGTGGCGGAGGCGGGTTTGCTCATCAATTCAGATCTCAATAAACTAGTAAAAACGTCTTTACATCAGTATCTGATGATTAACCCAAGTAAATCTGTTCTTATGGTGTTTAGCGGAAGGGACAACCCAGACGAGGTCGCAAATTCTTTAAATATTGAAATAGGTGGAGTAAAACTGAAATGTGTGAATGAAGCGAAAAGTCTGGGGATGGTTATCGATGAAGAACTCAGATTTAAAACTCACATTTGTAATTGCATCAAAAGATCCTTCTCGAACCTGAGGCAGATTTATTCGAACAAGGAAATCTTAAATAAAAATACTCTTAGACTGTTGTGTGATGCTTTGGTGCTGTCTCATTTTTCGTATGGGGATGTTGTTTATGGTCATTGCATAGATGCGCAGACTGCACGCAGAATTCAGTTGGTTCAAAACTCATGTGCAAGACTAATTTGTGGCATTCGTAAATATGAACATGTTTCACATAAAATTAAAGAGGTGAATTGGTTGAATATGAGTGGTAGACGATATCTTCATGTATGCGTTTTTTATCATAGAATAATTTTATTTGCATGCCCACCATATTTATACAATAAAATACGATTCAGAACAGATGTCCATAACATAAATATCAGGAGAAAGTCTCTAATTACACCACCTGCACATAATACAGCAATCTTTGAACGTTCCTTTACATATAATATAAGTAAAATTTATAATAGTTTACCCCGTTCTTTAAAAAAATGCAATGTTGATGGATTTCGGAAAATGTTAAAGCGTAAATTGCTCCTCCAATTAGTGTAATATCTGTGTTCCCGGCCTTCTCATCCTTCTTCCTTTTTTTATTTCTCATTTTTTCTATCCTATACTCTATCCCAAAGGACTTGTACCTTGACGCAGTTCTAGTAATACTGGGACGGGTGGGATGGCTTGCGCGCTTCAATGATCTAAAGAGCCGAACCATAGGTTTAACCATATTGGAGGGGTTTTTATTTGAGAAGCCAGACTAAATCAAGTCCCTGGAAGGGGGCAGCAGCTCTTTCAGTAATCATAGTGGCAGAGATCGTGAGGGTTGGTATGGCACTGTGATACACACTACTGCGATGTGGAAGGCAACGGGAAACCACCACATTATTTTATCCCTAGTACAGCGTACTTTAATTTATGATGATGGCACCTTCTGGAGTAAAATATTCCGGAGGTAAAATAGTCCCACATTCGGATCTCCGGGCGGGGACTGCTTCGGGGGGAGTCATCAGAAATGATAAGTGTAACATCTCACGAGTCGGAGCGTGGAATGTTAGAAGCATGAAACAAGTAGGGAAGTTAGAGAATTTGAAAATTGAGATGGATAGGTTAGCATTAGATGTAGTAGGTATCAGTGAAGTGCGATGGCCAGAAGCTGGAGACTTCTGGAGCGGAGATTTTAGAGTAATACACACAGGCTCTGTAGGAGGAAATTCGGGAGTAGGAATTGTTATGCGGAAAAAAGTAGGACAGAGTGTAGAAAATTTCTTACAGCAAAGTGACAGGGTAGTTATGGTTAGGTTAGATTCGAAACCTGTAAAAACAGTAATAATACAGGTATATATGCCCACTTCTAACTACAGTGATGAGGCCGTAGAGGCAGTTTATAGTGATATTGAATATGTGCTAGATTTTGTGAGAGGGCACGAAAATTTAATAATTACAGGAGATTTCAATGCAGTCGTAGGCACAGGGCGAGAGGGCGGAATAGTTGGCCCCTTTGGATTAGGCAATAGGAACGATAGGGGAGTTAGACTGATAGAGTTCTGCGATAAACATAACTTAACGGTCGCGAACACTCTATTTCACCATCATGTTAGGAGACGCTATACGTGGAAGATGCCAGGAGACTTAGGGAGATATCAAATAGATTACATTCTCGTTAGGCAAAGATTTAGAAATCAAGTTAGGGATTGTAGAAGTTATCCAGGAGCAGATATAGATAGTGATCACAACATAGTCGTTATGAAAGCCAATCTTAAATTTAAGATTTTGAAAAAAAGAAGCGGAAGAAGGTATCTTGACCCAGAGAAACTAAAAGATGATGATATGCGCAATAAGTTCGAGAAAAAGACAAACGAAGCACTAAAGGGCACGGGTGGAAATATTGTTAGGGACATAGAGGCAGAATGGAATTGCATTAAAAATAGTTTAGTTTCCTCAGCTAGGGATATTTTGGGTCATAAACAGAATGAAAGTAGGAAACCCTGGATAACAAAACATATTGTGAGTCTAATAGAGGAAAGGCGAAAATATAAAAATAGGTTAGATGAAACAGGGAAACAAAGATATAAGGCGATCAAGTGGGAAATTATTCGGGAATGTAGGAAAGCGAAAGAGCAATGGATCGATAATAAATGCAAAGAAGTGGAAGATAAATTCGAAGTAGGAAAGACTGATGAAGCATATAAAATAATTAGGAGAAATTTTAGAGAAATTGGATCTAGTACCAAAAACATTAGAAATGAGGCAGGAGATATCCTAATCGGAAGTGGGGAGAAGGCAGATAGGTGGAAAGAATATTTAGGAAACTTATATGCGGGACAGGAAGTGCAAGATATATTAGAAAGCGAAAGCAGTGTAGAGGGGGATAACCTAGGGAGTCCTATAATGAGAGAAGAGTTTGAGATAGCACTAAAAAGTTTAAGGAATAATAAAGCACCAGGTATAGATGGCTTGCAGGCAGAAATCTTAAAGTGCGCAGGTCAAGAGGTAATAGATCGTTTATTTAAACTAGTTAGTCGCATATACCTGACAGGCGAGATTCCAGAAGATTACAAACGGAACATCATAGTAGCTTTGCCAAAAAGAAAAAGAAAAGGCGCGGATAGATGCGAAAATTTTAGAACTATCAGTTTAACTTCCCATGCGTCAAAAATTTTAACTAGAATTGTGCAAAGAAGGATGGAGAAAAAAGCGGAAGAAATATTAGGAGAAGATCAGTTCGGATTTAGACGAAATAGAGGAACGCGCGAGGCCATTCTAGCTTTACGAGTAATTATAGAAAAAACGATAGAAAAGAGAAAGAGCGTCTATATAGGATTTGTAGATTTAGAAAAAGCCTTCGACAACGTAAAATGGGGGAAGATGTTCGAAGTGCTGAGAAAGGTAGGGATGAAATACAGGGACAGAAGAATAATACATAATCTCTACAAAGAGCAAAAGGCAGTTATAGAATGTGAGCAGGAACAAAGGGAAGTAGATATCCGGAAGGGAGTGAGACAGGGATGTGCATTGTCACCTCTAATTTTCAACTTATATATCGAAGATGCGATTAATATTGTTAAGGAAAGAACAGCCTCAGGGATCAATGTACAGGGCCAAACTATTAACATGCTCAGATTTGCGGATGATATAGCAGTGTTAGCATCTAGCAAAGAAGAATTAGGAGCGGCTTTGAATGAAATGGAAGCAGTTTTGACACAGGGCTTCGGCATGAAAATCAATAAAAAGAAAACTAAAATTTTGGTATGTAGGGGATGCGAAAATAGAACTAAAATGGAAATACAAATTGGAAATGAGAAGATAGAGGAGGTCGCGGATTTCTGCTACTTAGGAAGTAAAATAACTCAAGACGGTAGGAGCACTAAAGATATAAAACAAAGAATGGCGCAGGGCCGAGTTGCGTTTAACAAAAAGAAACAACTGTTATGCTCGAGAACGGTTAATATAGAGACTAGGAAGAGACTCTTAACGTCGTATGTATGGAGTACGGCATTATACGGGTGCGAAACTTGGACAATAGGAGAAGCGGATAGAAAAAGAGTAGAAGCGTTTGAAATGTGGTGCTACAGACGCATGATGAAGATACCGTGGATAGATAAGGTTAGCAATAGGGAAGTATTAGAAAGAGTTGGGGAAAAGCGAAAGGTATGGAAAACAATAAAGAGTAGGAGATATAGGATGGTAGGACACCTTCTAAGACACGAAGGAATAGTTCGTGACATACTAGAGTCAGAGATAGGAATAAAAAGAGGTAGGGGTAGGCCTAGATTAGACTACTGCTCTCAAATAGTTAGGGATGTAGGATGTTCTACTTTTAGGGAAATGCGTAGGTTAGCTCAGGATAGAAAAGAATGGAGGTACGCGTCCAACCAGTCTTCGGACTGAGAACCTTATGATGATGATACTCTCTTTTCTTTCTTTAATCTTTAGCTGCCGCCGCTCATGCCATTTGTTCTGGTAGATTTTTTAGTTATTTAATTATTTAGTATCCGAACGGATAAGTGGTAGAACAGCCATTAAGGCTGAACTTCGCCGTTTCGGTAACACAATAATAATTATCTTGTATTTTTTTCTTCATATGCTGTTTTTATTGTGTGCTGAATAAAGCCGTTTATTATTATTATTATTATTACTTAACGTCGTGAATACTAAAACTGGCCTAAAGGGCCACACTTATTACTGACTTCAAATCTCTTAGCTTAACAAATGCATAATTATAAATTATTCTATTATATTTAAAAATAATCATGTATTGTGTTTATTATGTGGAATTCGGGAAGAAGCCCACTGGGGTACCCTTAGCCATATAAACGTTCAGTAGGCGGGGATGGGGGGTCAGCCTCGTTAGCGACCCACCTAAGAATTACCACTACAATAGACATCATACTGGTTAAGTCCAACTACTTGTCTTGTTTCAATATAAAGGCGATAACCGTTAAGGAGAACGCCCAACAAAAAGAAGGCGATAACCGTTGAGGAGAACGCCCAACAAAAGAGCGATAACCGTTACGGAAAACGCCAATAAACAATAAAACAAAACTCTAACGACAGCTATTTGATTGTTGTCAGTAATAAATTATAATAAATAACGTTTACATCTCGATAGAGAATAATTAAACACTTTTTATTGATGATGATTGCAGATGGTAATCAATCTGATTTTGTACGAAATTGATTAACGATAACTGAATAATACTACCAAAGATATTAATAAATCTTAATTTCTCAACTTTATTTGTGTCTATTATTAACATCCTCGCTTGTGATTCTTTCTTATCAAAGTAGTGGGGTCTGTAATGGCATAGGTAATACACAACGTAGGTAATAGACGATCACGTGGCCACTTCGACAGGTATTTAGGTAAACTTTAATTAGGTTAATTAATCAGCGCTGAACAGGTAGATAGTCAGGTGAGCAGAAACTTGCAAGGGTGGGGTAGGGTCCATTACAGTGGATCAGAACAAATGAACCAGTTAGGCGGCCTGCACGATCGCCAGACCTAACACCCCTCAATTTTTGGCTATGGGGATTCCTACAAGATCTTGTTTATTTCACATGTCCAGAAAACGAGGAAATTTTGAGGCAGCGAATAATCAACGCTTGTCGCGGAAATGCCATCAAACTTTATACAGAATGTCACCAGTGGAATAGCCAGAAGGTATGGTTATTGTGTTCAAGAGAATGGTGAATTGTTTGAGCAATATCTGTAATAAATTAAGTTTAGTCGTTCCCTTGTATTAGATAAAGTGAATAAAAATGTTCTATTCTTTCCACAGTATAAGTACTTTATTAAATATCTCACTAAGTATTACTTTTAGGCATATGGTACTACAACACTTTTTAAAAGACAATTTAACAAAGAATCCAAAAATAATAAAATATACAGGGTGTTCCATTTAAAAAACTGAAGTTGATGTCACTTCCGGTTAAACAGGAAGCGGCATTGATTGAGCATCTACCGCAAAAAATAGATGACAATAAACTATGCAACTTTGCTCCAAGAAGTATCGTCATATCTTTAAAAATAATGGAGTTATGGCTTGGGGCGTTTTTTGTAATCCACCCTGTATAATCCCAAATGGGAAGCAATAAATCTATTATCTAGCAGTAGTAATGGTAAACTTATGTGGAAATCGGCAAAAGAAATATGTATTATATTCTGAAAGAAATGTTTAAAATAACTGAGCATGCTGAGATGTTGAACAAATACTATATGGATAAAAATTATTATTTCAATGATTGACTAATGTTATTTTTTAACTAAATTTTTCTTCAACAGATTGTGAATAGCTTGCCCAAGTTTAATGAGTAGTGAGTAGTTGTGAGGCTGGTGGACAATAATAAATAATTGTATATTATTCCATTGGATCTTTTATCCATTTCTGTTTGTTGTTAGCCACATTTTTTGCTTTAATGTATTAAGGACATGTGTTTTGATATGTTAGTGGCAACTCAAAAACAAAAACAAGCTCCAGCTTCAGTACCTACTTGCTCTTGGGCTTGACCTGCAACTCAAGCGGACACGCCATCATTGTGTATACATCAAACTTTAATTTAAGTAATTTGTTAATTGTGAACACGATCAGCAGCATCGGTGGGTACGTAGGTATCGCATAAGGTTGGTAGTTTACTTAGGCTGGGTGGGATCGACTCCCGCATTGGTTAGTTTCTTTTTCTCACGTTTTTACATTATCTGTTTTACAAAAAATGCATCTCAGGACCCTGTCTAGGATTGCCACCTGTCCTGCATAATACGGGATTTCCTGTTTTGAGCCCTGTTGTCCCGCATCCTATATGAAGTGCATACGGGAAGGCTTAAAACCCGTATTTTCATGATTTGTTTTGAAAATATTGCATCAGGGTCCACTTTTCACTTCAGTTGCATATCTATGTTAGTGATGTACGTGATTTCATCGACAGAAATGGCACCGAAAAAGAAAATTTTGACCTTAAGAGAAAAGCTAGAAGTGGTTAGTCTCTGAATGAGAAAAACGAAGTGTTCATTACTTGGCCGTACGGTTCAACATTGCAAAAAACACAGGCAGCAAAAATTGTTAAGAAGACGGAAGATATCTCTATTAAACGAACATCTCCCATAAGCGGACACAAAATCGGTGACAATTGGGAACTTGCATAAATTGTAACTCCCACTTTTTTTTATCATATTTTGAAAATATGAGTTAAGTTTATCGTGTTCGTATAAAATGAGATTATTTTGTGCAGTAATAAGAATACAATTTCATTTTTAGTTTCAAATCGCGGAGCACGTGCTAGTAGGCCATTTGGCCTTGAGCAGTCGTATTGACGGCACATAATCTAGCAGACGTCACAGCCTGACGAGCTACTTTTGCCTATTGCCAACATTTCGCGTCTGTTGACCCTGCTCGCCTAACTGTATCACTTGTTATCAGCGCTTCAATTTGATGTTTATTACTTTACTGAGGAGTATCAATCTTTTATTAATGCACATGTAATCACTAGAAACAAGTTAAGAAGAAGAATATAATTATTCGTGTATTTAAGGATCATTAGTACATTTTAATTCCTCACCGTGACTGCCCTGAGCCCTGTCATACAGTGACAGTTATGGGTTAGGCAAGCACGGAATTTTCGTTTCACTCATTTGTGTACACATTGTTGTTATTTCACATCTGGTATGAATATCACAAATCCATCTGTAAAGGGCCCGCAGAAGCAGAATCCTATAATCAACCTAAAATAGCCGCGTTTATGATAGAAGAGTTTAGAGCTGTTTTTCTTTTACTTATTTACAGTTGCGAACTATAAAATATAATGGGTTTTTAACAACAAATTGCTACTGAGCTCTACCATAGTTCCATTTTCCCATTAATAATAAATTCTCTGTTTTATTATATTTGCAAATATTGAAGCATAGCAATAATATGAGCGAGCTATGTTAAGCGTAAAAGTCGTATCTAACAAAATCATGTTTTCGATATTTCACAACTACTCAATTCTCTCCGTCAAAACTTTTGAGGCACTGTTATGTATCTATGTAAAATTTGAAAACAAAATATCAAAAAATGTAGATGGCGTGTACCTACCTGAAAACTTTTTCTTCATTTCCTCAGAACATTGAAATTTGCTGATAACAACCTTTATTCTTAACACACAGATTCTGTGGGCAAAAAGAAGGCGTTTGAGAGAATTTTTAATGAACAAAACAGCGGAAAATTTGTTTTATCCGGCCCGCTGTCATAGCACCTGACTTCACTTTTACTTTTTCGTGCAATCGAATCTCAATCGGCTGTGGAAATTTACGTGACAGCAGAGTACACTGCAGCCGACTTGTAAATCTCGCACAATTACATTTTTAGGGTCGCCCGAATTTACATCAGAAACAATTCTGGGTAGGTACTAATTTTCAGCAATTGAGATTTCACAGGGTCAACAGAATTTTCTGAGAGGGAACAAAGGGAAAGAGATAAGCGGAATGAACAATAAAAACAACAAAATGAAAATTGAAGTACATGATATTCTGAAAGTTTGGTTAGATTATTATTCGGACAAGTTTGGGGAAGGAGATGGTGAGCAGAATGCAACAAAAGACTTCAGAGATATGTTATGAATGTTCCGATATCAGATTACAAAACACAGCATTCCGGCGAGCATTCTACTTCATCTCGGTACAAGAAATCTAAATTTAGTTCAATAATTCAATGTCTGGCGGGGTACTTTCCCAAGGAATTTTTGGAATCCGGTACTTCTAATTAAGGCGTCAATTTCTAAATTTCATATTCATTTCATAAACAGGTACAGCAAGTACTGACGAGTTATCTATTAGGTTCGAGACCCTATATGGGTAGTTTACTTACTTTATTTTCAATTTTTTTGTTCCGTGAAATGGGTACCATGCTCTTCTGGGAGTTGCTCACTGTCTCGCATAGGAATTGCGGCTGTGTCTTCAGCAGCCACCTGACGTTCCGCACTGAGTGCAGTCAACACAATTTATCACTCGCTTCTTGTGAGACAGGGGAAAGAATCTGTTGAACAGATGTGCTGCTCTTGCAGCTGGAGTTGCGGTGGTCACCTCCATGGCCATTTGAAGTTCAGTTACATCAAGTTAGCAGTAACATCGACAAAAGTGAGTTATGATTGGCTGAAATTGATTATTAAATATAGATTGTTTTCTTGGCCAAAAACATTAATTGGACCCTGTTATGTAATTTAGGATTAAACGACATTTAGCAGTACTGAGTAAAAACGACCTAAAGTTTTTTGTTTTTGTTGAGTTATCCCTGTCATAGTATATAACTTAGACCCTTAATTTTTTAACACTACAGTTGGCGCTCGGTTATATGAACACTTCATTATATGAACTATCCGCAACAGTGAACACGCAATGTAAAACATATCAGGTTCTATAGAGTGAACAGTGTTAATCTCGATTAAGTGAACAGCAAGGTTTGCATGTTGAGTTTCCAGTGAAAACCCAACAAATGGACCAAAATGTCATCCGTGTAACAAAACAGTTTGTTGTCTTCAATTGTATCTTCAAAATCTAGAGATCTATCTAAACTTCTAAAAGAATTAACAATTAAGGATGCTGTCATTAATCTTTCTCTGGCATGGAGTAGACTTCAGGCTGACATGATTAAGAAGTGCTGGAAAAACATACTGAATTTTACTGAAAACGGTGATGATGAAGATCCAGCACTTTGAAAGAAATATACAGAAGTGAAACAGAAGAGCAAGTGCAAGAAGTAGTAACTTTATTGAATGAAATGGATAGTCAGGTAAGCACAAATTTTATTTGAAGTTTCTATAGAATTTAGTGGAAGAGAGGACATTCAAAAGTGGAACGATGAAGATCACGTAAATGACCAAGATAGTCACAGTGACGATAAGAGATGGCCATGAAGAAAGATCATGCAGAAATAACAGAAATAAGTTCTTCTGGAGCTGTGGATGCATTTAATACAGCTATTCACTGGCGCGAAATAAACATACACGACATTGACGAATTGCTGGTTCTGCGAAAGTGCAGAGATAAAGCACTGCAGAAAAGTTTAGCCGCGAAGAAAGTGCAACAACACATTACACAATACTTTAGTGAAGTGTAACATGCCAATACCTTAATGTCATTTTAATAATAATATACTTTTGATTATATGAACAATTTGATATTATGAACACCCCTCGTTTGTATTAGTTCACATAATCAAGCGCCTACTGTAGATCTAAAATATAATAAAATATACACAAACGTTTTTAAATTTTAATTTTCTATCAATTTGTGACTACAGTACACCAAATTGTCGCTTAAACCGATATAACATTTTAAATTTGAATTAAGTTTTAATTCCTTATAAAGGTTTAACCGACATGTTTGATGACACACTGAGGCGCTTAATCCGCCTGCAGCACAAAATTGATACTAATACGTATATGAAATAACAAAGTAAGAGACCATAAGAGTCGTTTAATTCGATATTGCAATGTATATAACATTACAGCAAGGATTAAGTTCATGTTTTGGCGCTTAATTCGATATTACAGAAACCAATATAGTACAATTCAAATTTTGTAATATGGTTTTGGCGGATATGTAATTCCTTATTCGAAATCTTTAATTTGTATTGGCCTTATACTAATCTCAAAATGTCGCTTAATACAGGTGCCCTTACTATAAACACACTCACAAACAATTTAATACTCTTTATTCATAATACGTAAATGATTAGTCTATTATTACATAAGAACCATTTATCAAGAACACTCCACCGTCCTCGCTCATTTCTTACTAGCCACCCCTTCAGGTCCGTTCCCCGCGGATACCCCTAACATCTTGTGGGAGCACGTCAACTGCTCATCGATGCTAGACTAAGGGGAGCCTCTCTGTCCATCGTTTACAGTCGGCCACGCTCCGAAATCCGCGTCCCCGTGGATTCTGAAATAAATTGTTTGGTTAGCGGCGGCGTCGCAGTTGGCAGTTCGTGAGCCAGCTCATACGAGTTCGCAAGTAACATCGTCACTTAACAACAGTTTAAGCAGCTTCCTTTTGCTGAAACTAGACTCGATTTTGAATAACTCAATGTACAGCTAAGTAACTACGTAATCAGCATTCGTTTGCCGAACTTAGGACTCAGTCGTACAGTAGATACCTGCAGCATTCTTTTGCTGGACTTATGACCCAATCTTGAGTAACTCACTGTACGGCTGAGTAACTACGTAATCAGCATTCGTTTGCCGAGCTTAGAACTCAGTCGTAGAGTCGATACCTGCAGCATTCTTTTGCTGGATTTATGACCCTATCTTGAGTAACTCACTATACAGCTAAGTAACTACGTAATCAGCATTCGTTTGCCGAACTTAGGACTCAGTCGTAGAGTCAAACTTATGACTCATCGTAGAGTCTCGAAATGCAAGCAATTTACAACTTTCTCAGCATTCTTTTGCCGAGCCTATGAAGTGCCACTAGTGCTTGCAACCTCTGTAGGCACAATATTTTCATCACTACTTTCGCCACTGGTGTTCGGAACCGCGTAAAATTTGAGTTTATCGACAGATACAACACCTGTGTACGGTTTCTGGGACCGAGTCGCGCCTGGCATGTCTGAGACCACATATCGATCGTGATCTAACACTTTTAGAATAACGTACGGACCACTGTACTTTGGTAATAACTTTTTGCTTTGTCCGTCATTTCCTGTAATCACTTTCCGTACCAAAACCAAATCGTCTTTCCTAAATAGTTTCGGCTTACATCTACGTTTGTCATATCGACGTTTTTGTGCCTCTTGCTGCACCTTTATCCTTTCAGCAATTTCTTCGCGAGTTTCCGTTAACTGAGGATCGTGAGTTCCGTCACTCACAACATTACTGATTATAGAATCAGTAGAACTACGTGGTACATAGCCAAATAACAGCTGATATGGACTCTTTCCAGTTGCAGAATTTATGGTGGAATTCAACCCCCATCGCACCCTACTTAAGTTAGAGTCCCAAGTGTCCTCATTAACAATCGTTGCTGTCAGCTGTGATAAAATAGTACGGTTCAACCTTTCCACTTGCCCGTTTGCACGGGGAGTGGCTGTTGCGTTTAGAACTAATTTAACGTTCAGATCTTTACAATATTGTTTAAAACGTTTACTCGTAAAACAGGAACCTTTATCAGTGATCATCCTTCTAGGCACACCGAAAGTTTCTAGTATACCAGACAAATATTTTACGACGGGCTCAACTTTTGTACTTCTTACAGCTTGTAAAAATACGAACTTCGTGAAGGCATCAATGACAACCAATAAAAAACTGTTTCCAGAGTTACTGCGCACAAATGGACCTAGGTGGTCCAAATGAAGCGTATCAAATGGTTCTGGAATTTTAGGTATCGGGTTTAAGAAGCCAGGCTGTCTTCCTGCAGCTTCTTTATTATAAAGGCATTCTAGACAACTGGTAATATATTTATGCACGTACCGTCTCACAGATGGAAACCAGTAATATTTTGAAATTGAACTTATTGTCTTTTCTTCTGATAAGTGTCCAATTCCATCATGGTGTGAGAGCAAAATTTGCCTCCTCACCATTTTTGGAACCACCCATTTCGTACCGTTTTGTGTGACCCTATACACTCTATTGTCCTTGAGTGTATATTCTACATGGATTTTCCTTTCTTCGGCATCACTGGGTTTTTTTGTTAATACCTCTTTCAGATACTTACAACGTTCATCTTTCATTTGAACTGCGAGAATCCAATCGTCTTCGTTAACGTTAATTGTTAAGACCTCCATGACTTGTTCTGCATCATCTCTTACAGGATTTCTGCTAAGTGCATCTACATGGCACATTTTCGTACCAGGTCTATACTCTACAGAGAAATTAAATTCGCATGTCCGAAGCCACCATCTACCAATCCGAGGGATTAAATCCCGCTTTGTCAGAGTGGTGCGGACTGCATTACAATCCGTTATTACCTTGAAAGGTAGAGGAATCCCCACCAGATAAACCCGAAAATGATCCATAGATTCCACTACCGCCAACGTCTCCAACTCGTATGAGTGATATCTTTGTTCTTCTTTTGATGTCTGTCTACTATAATACATTACAGGGCGCAAGGAGTTGTCAGACTGACATTGTATCAGGATTCCACCTATGCCCAGTTTTGAAGCATCTGTGTGGAGTTCCGTTTCTGCTTGAGGATCATAAACTGCTAAAATTGGTCTCGTTGTTAAGCTTTTCTTCAGTGTAGCAAAAGCCTGCTCCTGTTTTATGCCCCACGAAAAGTTAGTGCCCTTTTTCAACAGCTCATTTAAAGGACTAGCTATTGTAGCAAATCCTTTAACATATTTTCGGAAGTAACCTGCCAATCCCAAAAACTGTCTAACTTTATGCACATCTGTTGGTGTAGGAAATTTGTCTATAGTCTCGGTTTTACGTTTACCCGGCTTAACTCCCTTGGCGCTTATTTCATGCCCAAGATATTCGATTTGTTGTTGGAAAAAGAAACATTTACTCAATTTCAACGTCAGTCCCGCTTGACGTAAGAGTTCTAATACTTGTTTCAATGAGCTCAGACCGTCTTGAAAATTTTCTGAAGGTATCAAAATATCATCCATATACGCGAATGCCGTGTGAAACCGAAATTTTCCTAAGACTTTACTTATCATTCTTTGAAATACTGCCGGAGCGTTGGCTAAACCAAATGGCATGCGCGTATACTCGTAATGGCCGTCCGGTGTTATGAATGCCGTCTTAGCAATAGATTCATCTGCAACGGCAATCTGATGATACCCACTAGCAAGATCTAGGGTCGTAAATAGACTGCACCCTTTTAACTTTTCTAAATGCTCATCTACTCGTGGTAACGGATAACGGTCTTTGATGGTTTTTGCATTAAGTTGTCGATAATCCACACACATACGGTATTGGCCGTCTTTCTTTTTTACTAGTAAGATGGGACTGGAGTATGGTGAATCGGATTCTCGGATAATGTTGTTTTCCAACAAATCATCGACAATTTCCCGAACAATTCCACGTTCGGAATAGGACAAACGGTAAGGTCTATAAACTACGGGCTTATCGTCGCTGAGTTTAATATTCATCTCGGTTACCTCTGTTGAACCTAATTCACTCGTATTCTGCGCAAAACAGTCACGAAAGTCGTTAAGAACTTGCAACAAGGATGCAACATCTGCATCTGATAAATTATCCTGAACTTGCGGAAGCAAGTCATCTTTTACAAATGAGGGCAGTGACAGATTATTAACTGTAAGAACACTTACCGCAGTTGGTGTTGCCTCTGGTCCACATCTAAGACCTCTTGCCACAACGGCGCCTTTGCTGTAAATCACATCATTGTGTCCCACATTGAATATTGACAGAACTGCATCTTCCGCTCGGGTTACGCATCTGGCAATGATATGTTCCCTTCCGGGTAGCATTCGTTTGCTACATTCCACATACACGTCACCTTCTTCTTTGGAGGTAACCTGAATATAACCCACGGAGTTGGATGGTATAACATTAGCCTCTTTAGCCCAAAGTGTTACCTTTCGGGCTGGTAGTTCGTTCAAAATGTCCGTTGTCTTGCTTTCGTTCACAAGACGAACATTTCGCTTGTTGGCAATCAACGTTATGCCATTTGCATTCAAAAACGACTGACCTAGAAGAACAGGTACACTTTGTGCTTCATCAGCCACAATTAGTGCGTTTACTTTTGCACCAACCAAGTCTGCGGAAATGTCAACTTTGACACATCCTATGACGTGCACCAAACTGCCCCCAAAGCCATGAACAACTTGTAGGCTTGGGTCCCACTGTAAGGCCAGATCCTTGGCAGTACTATGCGTAATTAGTACTGGCATCGCACCAGAGTCGATATAGGCCTTTGTCGGCTTGTTATTTATCTTTATGTCGTCATTAGTTTTCACTAACATTGCTTGTCTTGGTCTACCTGTCTTGGCCTCTCGCCGACAGTCTTTCTCGGTATGACCTAAACGAAGACACTTCTTACATTGTATTCTTGGCATGGGGCACTTGTTCGCCATATGTCCGGGTTGTTTACAATTATAGCACTTTGCTGGATGGTTAGGTGGCACTTTCGCTCCTGGGATGGTTCTTTTCATTCGAGGAAGTGCCTGATGTTTGAAATGCCTTTCGTATTCTCTTGGACGTGATACCGACTCCGATTTGAGGGTTGAAATATACTCTGCGTAGAGTTTCTCCGGTGTCTTATACCGCCCAGCTCTGGTCCCATTTTACAGAGTCGGGTCTGTGATGCCATCAATTATACAAGACACTGCGTCTTTCCCCCCAATCCTACAAGCTTGCAGTAAGTTAAGTTTCCCGAAATAATATTGGGCCCAAGACTCTTTGTCTTCCTTTACTCGGTCGACGAGTCTCCTTAGAGTGGCCGCAAAGTCATGATGATCAGGAAAAGTAGCAATCAGCAGCTTTTTCCACTTTCTCCACGACAATTCATATGTTTGTGGCTCTAAATTGTTATACCAATTTTTTGCCAATCCTGCCAAGCGACTTATCATATTAAATATGGTAGTGTTCTCATCCCATTTATGAATGGAGCTGATCTGGTCTATCTTCTGTAACCACTTTTCGCACGGTAAGTTGGGATTTCCAGGGACAAATTCTGGAATCATTTCACTTCTTATCATGTATTGGCGGGAAGTAGTGGGTGTAGGCGACACGCGTTCCTTGGATAACCTCTCCACCAACCTTTCCAAACGAGAGATCCTTTCCGCATCAGTTTCCTTATCGCGTGCACCGGTTCTCTCTCCATATTCCCTTCGTGCAGAGTTTTGATCGTTTCTCGCCAATGGTGGGGTTCCCCCGTCACTAAGAAGTAAAACTGTTCGTCCGCGTTTTGGTCGCGGTTCACTGTCAGTAGATGACGAATCTGATGTATCCGGTGAAGTACTACGTTTGCTTCTATGCGCTTTACCCATTGTAATAATCGATTATTAATAGAAGCAGTTCCAAATAGTCAAAAAAATGTACTATTATGTACTTTTATGTGTGGTCCAAAATTATAGTTCATACGGAGTGCAAATGAAGTTCTCCCGAAACTGAAGTCTAAACACTTGCCTCGTATGTATACTAGCAGTTCACACAAAAACAAACACGCAGCGATTATCTAAAAATAGAATCGTGCCCAACATGCATCGACCTCGAGTAAACAAAACACTAATGCGTCCACTAATTATGAAGCATAAGCAACAAGTAGGTTTTTTTACAAAATCTTATGCGCACAAAATGCGTATAGTATAGTACTTACAGCTTACTTAATGCGCTGCACAATGTCACTCAATAATTTTTTTCAAATTGAACAATAACAAGAACAACAAATGGATCCAAGAAGTTTTTCACTTAAACAACATACCTAACACCAGTAAACTTCGGAAAAACACGGTGTACAATCCCACTGCTGCACTATAAACACACTCACAAACAATTTAATACTCTTTATTCATAATACGTAAATGATTAGTCTATTATTACATAAGAACCATTTATCAAGAACACTCCACCGTCCTCGCTCATTTCTTACTAGCCACCCCTTCAGGTCCGTTCCCCGCGGATACCCCTAACATCTTGTGGGAGCACGTCAACTGCTCATCGATGCTAGACTAAGGGGAGCCTCTCTGTCCATCGTTTACAGTAAGTGATAAAATAGGGAATTATGACTCAGAATAGGTTTTATTATATAGATTTTAGTGCCTATTAATAGATGGCACCACCAACTCGATTTCTGAATTTTTGTCATTTAATCCGCAATTACATAACGAGGTCCAATTGTAAGGCTTCAATGCCAAAGTCTTTTGCGAAAGACTTATATATTGGCTACGATAATACATAATGGCATAATTTAAAGAAAGTAGATGGCGAGAACATCAAGCTTTTGCAATTAATTTAGTGTTTTATTAGGAGTCTTATAAAAATAAATAACATCGTAATGGTGGGCTTATGCATCCAAAATGGAAACCATATATTGCACAGGTGTCAACCCTCTGCAGAACTATGGGTGTTAAGTTAACTTTATTTTCGGTCTAAATAACAAAAAAGTGTACAGAACTCACATAATTTGTTTAGTCCACTTGGTCGGGAGAATATTACAGGGTGTTCACAAATCACAATTAAGGGTGCGGAATTTGAGCACTAAAAACGGGACATGTAGACACGTTTTTATTCCAACACCATTCTGAAATTAAAGTAGATAGGGCGTTAAATAAAAAAAGATTTATCAATAAAGGATCAACTTAGAGACTCCGACTACTTTTATAGTAATATTTTTCGTTCGCCTTAAATAAATCTCCCTCAAATTATTGAAAAATCCGTCATAAAACCGTCATAAACTTGACACCTTTTTTACTATTTGTACACATATTTATCGTAATTAGAAAGTAGGGTTGTCTAATAAGTTAATTATTCCTTATTCATTTTCGACCAAGAACGTCTTGATACGTTACTTCGTTCAGCCGGCGTGTTGGAATGAAAGTTTTATTACATTCTCTCGATCTTGTGCATATTTGGCCAAAATGCACAGTAAACTGCATGTTTGACAGTAGTAGTAGGTGTGGCCTGAAGCCGAACCATAGTACAAGCCAGAATGTAGCGCGTGGAGCACCGCTGTGACGTCACAGCCGTGGACGGAGCGCTGCTACTTAATAACGAATAGTCGGGGAGCAAGGTGCTCTAATTCGACATACAACTCGAACACACGCAAGAAAATTAAGCTAATTCTTATGTAAAATGTCCTGCTAGATATGAATTTTGAGGTCGCGAAAAGATCGGGAATTGCGAAAATGCCGGAAAATTGATTTTTCCTAAAATTTTCGACCACTTTTAATACTTTTCTTGTTGTATTTCAGCAACGAAAGGAGTTAGAGACCTGTTTTTTACGTGGAATATACACTGAAGTGTACTGATCATCACAGAGTACATACTCCCGTTGCCTCTACAATTTTCCAATTTTATGAAAAAAACAAAATGTTTTCTTGCTAGACCACAAATTTGTGTAATGTATTTTTCACGTACCGGGTAAGTAATCTTATTTTTCGGAATTAACATATACATATGCGAGACCAAATACAGATAAAGGCTCGAAATTATTTTTGGTGAAGAAACGAGACATTAATGTTGTTGCTGAAAAAAGTTACAGTGGGTTAATAAACACATATAAATTGTGCGCGCTAGCTGCACTGAGCCGTGTAGGCGTACAAACAAATTGCATTTCCCCTCACATAACCATTATACATTGCACATTAGATTTCATGCAATATTTTATTAAATAATTATTCATATGTTACCTACCTCCAATGAAATGTTAGTTAATGAAGCAAAAGAAAAGAAAATTAAAAAATTGCCTAGTAAGTAGTTCTCCCATTTATCTTCTTCCATCAGTAAACATTTTGTTAGCGGGTGTATTTTATTTTGTTAAGACTTGTTTCCGACAATGTTTTCTACTATATTTTTTAGTTTTTTTCTTCATGTGGAATGCGGCTCATTTAATATTATTAAATACATATTGAGTTTAAGTTCTGTAGGTTTTTAATGTTAAACGTTTTTTTTCAAAATAGGAAAATATGGTATTATACCGTTCTGGTATATTTAATTAGACAGACAGACCCCCTTTAATAAAAATTTCAAAAGTCCAGTTGTTGTTATTGAATATTTTGGTAGACTAGCATTATTTCCATGCCGCGAACACCGACCGTCCATACCGAGTTGGCCACAATTACTACGTCACGGCCGCTACATTCCGGCTTGATTTATCGTTAGGCTTCGTGTGGCCACTGCAATGCAGATGGCGGTAGTGCTTCAGTTGATTCTCATATTTCTAAATAGAAAATAATAATTTAAAGATAGGACCGCCGACTAATCCTCCCAGATTTATTTATTTATTTTTTTTAAATATGACACCCTGTACATATTATGTATTTGCATATTTTGAAAGAGAAAAAAATTCTTAACAAATAAGTCTGCATTAATAATTATCGTAAAATGTGAGACATCATAAAACACTACAGTCTAAAGCGAGGTCTAAAGTCTGTTTCTGCATCGCGAACGATCTCTTCGATAATGCCCGAATGTTCCCTTGTTGTGCTTGCGGTTGCGCGTTGCGCTAAACTGCTTTGCAGGCACGGACAAGTTTTGTTCTCCGTTTCCATATTACGTGGATTGGCGTTGGCGTCGCGTCGGTAACTCGCTACTACATATTTTACTTTAAGCCTAATTATGTCACGTACAAAGTGTAAAGTGTTTGGTTTTTCCAATGAGACCAAGAAATCTGGAAATGTCATTAATTATCGGTGTAAGTTTTGCAGTGCTGAATACCGAAAACACGCGACAAGAATGATGTCGCACCTTCAAAAGTGTACCAGGTGTTCACAAAACGTTAAATATTTATTTAAGGACGCAAAAGGCACACGAAAAGGCAAGAAATTTTTCTGCATTTTACTTAGGTTTACTACCTAACCTAGCACGACTGCACAACCACAAGTTTCATGCATCCTATTTGAATTTGCATAACCTAATAGTTTATTTTTGACTTTGTTGGCTGCGTAAAGGTAAACTTAAGTAATATAAAAAAATTGTGAATTGATTAAATATAGTAAGAGTAATAGAAAAAAGCATAATTCTATCATTCATGAATTCATGATTTTGATTTTTCTTCTTAGAATGTGTGAATGTAGCCAATGTAGGGAAGGAGAATGAGAATGGCAATGAGATTGACATAAACATGTTAAACGCGAGGTTGAACATGGATGAAACTGCTAATGATATTGTTATTGTTAATGGTAGTGCTAGTGCTAGTAGTACAAGTATGGCTAGTACATCATTTGCAACTGCAAATAGTAACAGAACCACGTTCACGTCGACGTCTATTTCGTCGTTTTTTGATACAATGACTCCAGGGGCGAAAGTGAGTTTTCCTGTAGCACTCCGCTCTTAGATTTTATTTTGTAACATTGTAACTATTGTTTTAGAATGAAATAGACAAATTATTGGCGAGAGCAATTTATTGCAGTGGAGCACCGTTAAGTTTAACAGCACAAACAGATTGGAAGAATTTTTTAAAAAAATAAGACCTGCTTACACTCCTACAAGGCATGAAATCGATACAAAACTATGATTTAGTATACGATATCATTAAACAATAAATTAGTAACGCCAAAACATTGGGTATGCAACGTGACGGGTGGTCGAATATTCGGTAATGAAGAATTTCATTTAATTTTCAAAATACAGATAAATTTTCTTTCAGAAACCAATCAATTATAAACATTGTGGTAACCACCCCAACACCAATTTTGTATAAAACATATACGACAGAAGCTGACCGGCACACGGCCGAATATGTCTTCAGTCAAATCAAGTTAGTAATTGATGAACCTCCAGAAAAAGAAAAATTATTAGGGCCTTTTACCGATAATGCACCTACAATGGTAAAAGCTAGAAAAATGATAGCAGAGGAAACCGGCATCCTAGAATATGGATGCATCGCTCATGCCCGTAATTTATTAGTAGGGGATATTATGAAATGTTCTTCTCTGCAAAATGTAGAATCGCACTGCAAACAGATTGTTAAATGTTAAATTAATAGCGGTTTTAGAACGGAACGTGTTTTGGATCAAGTGGTTAGAAGGCGATAATTGTAAGATATCGGACGTAGCTGAAGCATTTAGAAACATAGAAATGAAATTTGAATCAAAAGTAAGTCAGTTACCAATTTAAAAAAAAGAAGAAGTCGCAGTGAACAAACATTTCAAGGACAGAAAAGCGAAAGTAGTGAGTGGTATTCATTATGCGACCAACATATTGGATCCGAAAAAAATAGGAAAATGTCTTATCACCGAGGAACATAGCGAAGGTAAAGTATCACATATAAAATAATGAATATATATTATTATTTTTAACTTTTGTCGCTTATTTATTTTAGGAATGGAATTTATCTTGACATTGGCTTCAAAAAATTCAAATTTTAAAGATGAAAAAAGAATTAGTGAAGAATTGGCCCAGTACGTGGGTAAAAATGGTATATGGGCAAAAGATTATGTCTGGACCAATGTTGCTAATCTGGACTCGGTTACATGGTGGAGTGGCCTTTGTAACAGAATGGCTTTACAAAAGCTGGTAGTTGGCCTATTATCACTTCCACCTTCATCAGCAGCCTCAGAGCGTACCTTCAGTACCTATACGTTTATACATAGTGCTAAAAGAAATCGTTTGACTGTAAAATGGGCAGGAATGATCACTTACATTGCGAGCAACTCGAGGCTAAATTCACAAAAAAGGTAAAAGAAAAGGAAAATAACAGAGCTAGAACACGAACCAGAAGAAAGACAAACAAATAGGAAAGAGAAAGAAATAAGGGAAGAGGAAGAGGAAGAGCCTCGGGAAGAGCACTCTGATCTGATGAGTTACGATGGGGAAGATACCGAAGATGAAGAATATAGTGTACATGACACAAACTCTAGTGTTGGAGAAGAATCCTTTTCGGGAGAAGAAGTAATAGAAGGCTAAGCTGGAAGGAAAAATGACTAGAATGAGTTTTTTTTACTTAGTTGTCATCTCGGTTGTCATATTTTCTTGTTATTAACATGTTAAAACAGTAAAAACATATTTATAATACATTCTCGTTTGTGCTCGTTTATTCTCATTGTTTCTCGGGGAACGTTCCCCAAAAATAAATTCTCGAGAATTTTGCATCTCTATCATTATTGTTCCCTAATAGTACAAGATCCCGAATAAGGTCGACCTTCACCCATCTGTTTTCCTAATGAAAGGTATTTTTTATCAAACATCACATGTGAACAAACAAATCACGGATGGGTTGTCTAATTATATCAGGTCAAGACTACCCTTAATTAAAAATAATGTAATTAATTTTTTTTTGATTTCTACACTCATTTGTTTCCTCAAAGAATTCAGTACCAATCGAGAGTACCAAGTATAAGGAACAAGGAAAAGGTAGGTTGTCTATCTTTTACTGCTCGCTATTACCGGGTTGCCAGGTATAAACAGGTGAGTTGGTATTATAAATTTACACTCATCTGTTTTCTCATTCAAATATGTGTTAAAATAAAGATAATTTTATTGCGAACACGGTGGTATTAGGTTGCCTAAGCAAAATCGGTCAAGACACACGGTTGTCGCGCTTTAAAAATTGGAATATTTCACAAGTTTCAGAGTTGTCAGTGTCAAATTAAATGCGTAAAAATTAAATCTCTCAGGAGAGTGAACATCGAGTAGCAAGTTACGACTTCTAGATTCTGTTGCATGGTCGACCTTATTCGGGATCTTAGACTATAATTTTCTGTATAACTTTAGGAAGCATATCCGGTTCGATTATTCCTGGTTAGGAACAGAGCTGCTATACTGAGTACAGGAAGGTATTGGAAGTTCAGTACTCAGTAAATACGATACTAACAGTACATTACATACTTCAAGTACTTTCAAAAATTATTACTTGTACTGGGTACTTGCAATACTTTGATGCTGAGGTACTTGTATTTGGTACTGGATTGAAACATTTAAGTAAAAGTAATTTACTTGCAGGTTTTTTTTGGTACTGCAAGTACTTTTTGTACTTTTGTACTTTTTGTACTTGCAGTAAAAAAAGTAGGTACTCCAAGTGCCTGCATTTTGCGTTTTAAGTGTTTATACAAGTATTAACAGGTTCAAACTGGAAACTTCAAATTTTTATGTCTCTTCCATCGGTGTATAGGGAAACAGTATAAGGGTTAGTTTTTCTCAGTCAGTGCAAGTGTAAAGATGGAGAATAGGTATGTACATGCTTTTGCTTATTTGCTAATATGTACGAGGCATATCCACAAAGTAAGTTCCGATCGTGGATATGTTTTAAGCAAATGGTGCGATTGGGACAAATCTGGCCAGGAAAGCTTCAGTACTAAATACGAAGGCCTCGGAAGACAAATTATTCATATATCGTTGACAGCAAACGTATGATATTGTGTCAAAATGAGCGCAGTTATAGAAAATCCGTCTGTTGTGAAATACGATCTGTGATTGAATTTTTAAATGCAAAAAAAGTTCGGAGCGCAGAAATTTTTTGGAAAGAATAAAGAACAAAAGGTCAGGTCTTCTCTGTACGGGAATTTTTTTTGCTGCATGACAATGCCCGACACGAGCACTCTTGACAAAATTTCAATGGGAAATTTTTGATTATCCGCCTCATAGCCCCGATTTTGCACCAAGTGGTTTTCATCTCTTTCTCCAACTTAAGAAACTTTTAGCAAGACAGTGATGCAATAACGATGAAGAAGTAAAGACTTTGGTTCAGGATTGGATGAAAATGTTGAACCGAGTGTTGGACGCAAATTTCACAGACACTGGCATACAAAAACTTGTGTCACCCTCTGATAAATGCTTAAATTTAAGCGGTGATTATGAAGGGAAGTAGTTTAAGGTACATTTAAGGAAATACAAATAAAACAATTGAAAGAAAAAAAGTCTTATAACTTTTATGACCAATTGGAACTTAATTTGTGGATAAGCCTCGTAGTTTATTATTTGTGCTGTGGGCTGTGCTGACGCTGACGCTGAGCAAATGGAATTTGAACCTGGTGATGGCCGGGAGTGCGAGACTACTGGAAATATTTCGGTACAGACGAAATTACGGAACGAATGTTTTGGTTTTGACTATTATGCGACAGTCAGTATCTTCTGTGTCAGTACATAGTACCACAAGGCAGCAAACCTTACAATTATTTACTTAATCCTTATAGCTCTTTTACCCGTCATCTATTTGTATAGAAATGTCTTATACTGGAAGTAACTAGTCCATGGTACTTGAAATTCTTTCATGTACTTCAAGTTTTTTATTTAATTCAAGTACTGATAATACTGCAAGTAGTCTGTACTGGATACTGGGTACTGCATTTTAAAACTTTAAAGTAAAATACTTATTACTTGCAATACTTCTCTAAAAGTAGATTACTCGGTTCTGGATACTTGCAGTACTTTCAGTGACTACTGGATACTGGTACTGGAAGTACTTTATACTAGTACTTGTGGCAGCTCTGGTTAGGAAATTATTAGCCATAGCCATGCGATGGATCGAAATTCCTTTTTATAAGCTTAATAAATATGTAACACGTGTTTACATCTTTCTTCATGAGTACACGGCATGGTAGAGGTGTCTATTCAATTTCTTCTTAAGGCTTTCGTGGCCGTTGTCCATGGAATAATGGTTTCCGGGCTGGTTGCCACGTCGTCGTTGGTAATCTGTAACACTAAAATTGACATTAACACTTGACGTTTCGACTCTCATATCGGAGTCTTCTTCAGAAGCTATTCTGAAACTGAAAATCCTATCGCAGGTAACTCTATTTATACTCGCCGGTAATCACTGAAGCGCGACGTTTTCACGGAACAGTGATTTCCAAGTAACCGGTAGATCCATTCCTCCATCTCTGTTGAAGTTGGGTCTCTTGAAGATTTCTATAGCCTCCCTGATCCGTCTGGGCCAAAAATTGGGAATCCTTGCTAGCGCCTTAGTATCCTCGAAACGAATCTCGTGTCCTGGCAAAGAGGAGTGTTCCGCGACTGCTGACTTCTCCGTCCGTTGGTTCCTGACGTCCCTCCTATGCTCTTGCAGCCTCGTGCTGATGTGTCTCTTCGTTTCTCCGATGTATTCCTTACCACAGATACATGGGATGCTGTATACTCCTGGTCCTTGATGCTTCTTCTGCTCTCCTAGGGTCCTAGGGAAACTTGCAGCAATCTTTCCAGGTGGATTGTACACTACGTTGATCTTGTGTCTGTTGAGTAGACGTCCGATTCTGTCCGTGCATCCATCTATGTAAGGAAGGTAGGCCGTCGCAATGTAGATTTCTGGTTCCTTTCGCCGTTGGTCGCTCTTCCTGATAGCATGCTCTATGGCTCGTAGAGAATATCCATTCTTCCTTAGGGCTGTCTTCAGATGCGCTAGTTCTTCCTCCAAATGTTCCGGTTCGCTGATTTGGCGGGCTCTGTGCACCAAGGTGTTGATGGTTCCCTGTTTCTGTGCCGGGTGATGATGGGAAGCGGCATTTAAATAGCGATCCGTGTGCGTGGGCTTCCGGTATACTCTGTGTCCCAGGGTTCCATCAGTCTTGCGGTTGACGAGGACGTCTAGGAATGGGAGGGCGCCGTCTTTCTCCATTTCCATCGTGAACTGAATGTTGGGGTGCAGTCCGTTCAGGTGGTCCTTGAAATTTCCGAGGGCGTCCGATCCATGGGGCCATACGATGAAGGTATCATCCACATACCTGAACCAACACTTCGGCTTCAGAGTCGCTGTGTCCAGGGCCGTGGTCTCGAAGTTTTCCATGTAGATGTTCGCTAATGCTGGTGATAGAGGTGATCCCATCGCTGCTCCATCGGTCTGTTCATAGAAGTCCCCGTCGAAGGCGAAGAACGTAGATGTCGTGCAGAGCCGAGCCAGATCCGCGAGGTCTTCCATCCCTCGTTGCCTCAATCTGGAACGGGTCTCCACCAAAGCGTCAAGTGTTAATGTTAATTTTAGTGTTACAGATTACCAACGACGACGTGGCAACCAGCCCGGAAACCATTATTCCGTGTCTATTCAGTCAAGAAAATAATACGAAATCTCACTAAACAGCAATAGGTTCTAATCGAGGTTCTAATAAAACTTTGTAAAAATTATTTATCGACTTCAATACGTATCCTGTTCCTCAGCCTGCTTTGGTTTATAGTGTAAAAGATGGTAGTGTTTTAAATGGCTTAAAACGAGCTGTACATTGTTTTGTAAGGAAGAAAAGTGTCATTTTTTAGTGATGAGTCTGTAGGCTTGGCGGCCGAGCTTGCGAGGCCGACAACACAGATAGCGTGCCTGGAGTCACAGCGGAAAAAATATTTTAAGTTTATTTAATGTAGGTATTAAAAACTTGGTGCAATTAAAATCATTACATTTAAGGCTAGGCGCAGATGTCAAATGTTAAAACTTGCTTCTTAGGTGAAGTAGCATAAATTGCTAAAAATCAACATTAAAAGCAGTAAGAGCAAAGGTAAAAAATACTTACGCAACTTTTGAGGTTAAGACTGGTAAAACAATCATCACTCATCACGTACCTGACCACTGTATCCAATGTATTAAAACTGATATATTTGAAATTGAATTAATCAGTATTAATCAGTATTAATCAATGTTAAGCCAGTCAAGTACAGGAAATCTTCACTAGTGAAAAAATTTCAAATTTGAAAAATGGTGGATTGACGGAGAAAAATTAGCAGTTGTCAAGCAATTGTACGAAAGCGTAGAAGGGCCACACTATTAATATTTTACAAATTCCGAGATAGAAGTCGGAATTTTGTTAAATTCCGAGATCGAGGTCGGAATTTAGTTAAATTCCGAGATCGAAGTCGTAATTTAGTTAAATTCCGAGATCGAAATCGGAATTTAGTTAAATTCCGAGATCGAAGTCGGAGTATTGTTAAATTCCGAGGTCGAAGTCGGAATATTGTTAAATTCCGAGATCGAAGTCGGAATTTTGTTAAATTCCGAGATAGAAGTCGGAATTTTGTTAAATTCTGACATAGAAGTCGGAATTTTGTTAAATTCAGAGATCGAAGTCGAAATTTAGTTAAATTTCGAGATCGAAGTCGGAATTTAGTTAAATTCCGAGATCGAAGTCGGAATATTGTTAAATTCCGAGATCGAAGTCGGAATTTAATTAAATTCCGAGATCGAAGTCGGAATTTAGTTAAATTCCGAGATCGAAGTCGGAATATTGTTATTCCGAGACAGAAGAAGGAATTTAGTTAAATTCCGAGATAAAGTTTGTTGAAAGTTGAGTTGCAGTAATGCTACTTAAATATAACAGACATTAATACTTTGCAAGCTTTATACATTAAGCTCTCATTATTGCGCCCAGTCAAACTGTATTATTTAGAAGTACCTTACGGTGACGTGAAGCAGCCAGATTACTACCCACATAACACAAGGCTATCCTAAGGATCTCCACTGTACATCCCTTTTAGAACTTGGGACGTCCCTAGGATGTACCAATATCCCATCATTATAGTAATTTGGCTGTCATATGGACCTCCCAGTGTCACACTTTGGGATGGTAATAATTGAGCCAGTGGACGTCCGCTGCACATGTCCACTGTACCCCACATGGACATCCCAGGATATCCTAGGACATACTAGGATGTAAAAGGGACATCCCAGGATGTCCTATTCAGTACATAAATGGGACCTCACAGGGATATCCCTAAATTAGAAAATCGGATGTACATTAATTTCTATTATTCACCTCCAGTGAAATGTGAAGAATATCTGGGAAATGGTCTTAATGATATTTTCCAGAAATGTTTCACAGTTTAAGACTTTAAGGTCCGGTTTTTCAAAGAATCTAACACCGGATTAAGTCTGACACCGGCTTCGTTGCTATGATACCGGCTTTCTGTAGCATAGTAACGAAGCCGGTGTCAGACTTAATCCGGTGTTGGATTCTTTGAAAAACCGGGCCTAAGAGTAAGCAAGCATTATTTAATATAAACATAGAGATTATTTATTAGGCATTATTTATTAAGCAATAATCACGATAAAATAACAACTAACATAAATAACAACAACAACAATAATAATAATAAATTTATTTAGTCGTATTGGCTATGTAAGTGCTATAATACAATATTATACAGGGTAGTCCACTACGCGCGCGTCGGTCAATAGTCGCTAAACCGTTGGACTTATGGGAAATTTTTTTAAATAAAACTTGTAAGGTTCCATCTTTGCTGCAACTGAAAATTATTTTCAATTATACAGGTTGTCCCATTTCTTCTGCGCAGTGCCTAACTCAGTTTTTTTAAATGGAACACCCTGTATTTGATCGCATTTTGGAGTTCTTTGTTGAATTTAAGTGCCACTTTGTTAACCGTACATTGGGTCTAAGTCCCACAGTTTCAAAGTTATTTGATGTTAGAAATCGTCATTTTTCAAGTTTCGCCATTTATAACTTTTAAAAAGTTCGAAATAAAGAAAAATGACTTACGTGTCCCTATCTTAGTTTTTAATCCTCTATCTCACGGGGCTGGAAAATGGTGCTTCCTGATTGGTCAAAAAATGGCAAAAACTGACCTATCAGGAAGCAGTATTTTCGAACCCCATTAGATAGAGGATTAAAAACTAAGATAGGGACATGTAAGTCATTTTTCTTTATCTCGAACCTTTTAAAAGTTATAAATGGCGAAACTTGAAAAATGACGATTTCTAACATCAAATAACTTTGAAACTGTGGGACTTAGACCCAATGTACGGTTAACAAAGTGGCACTTAAATTCAACAAAGAACTCCAAAATGCGATCAAATACAGGGTGTTCCATTTAAAAAAACAGAGTTAGGCACTGCGCAGAAGAAATGGGACAACCTGTATAATTGAAAATAATTTTCAGTTGCAGCAAAGATGGAACCTTACAAGTTTTATTTAAAAAAAATTCCTATAAGTTCAACGGTTTAGCGACTATTGACCGACGCGCCCGTAATGGACTACCCTGTATATCAAAAATAATGAATTCTAGTCTACAGATATGAATCAAAATGAAACTAAAAAGTAAAACGTAAAAGTAAAACCAAAAAGTTCCATGGCATAAACAAAAAACATATGAATTCAAATTTATACAAAACTACATTAACTATGCGTAGCAATAAATAAAAAATAATTGTATTTAAACAACTTGTAATTATTATCTGTAGTAATACAATAAGTGGTCTGGAATTGTCGGAAATTTTACGAAAGCTGTTGCGTTGCTTGGTAGCCACGAGTGTAAATTTGACAGTTAAAAGAGCGCGAGTGATCTTCTGTCAAATTTGCACGAGTGGCTAGTAAAAGCAACAGCTTGAGTAAAATTACCTAAAAATTCCAGACCACGAATTGTATTTGACAAGATTATTTTTTGAATCGAAGCAAGGTAGTTCAAAAGAAATTTTATCTCAATTAATTCACATACAAAGAAATATGTTGGGAATATTTGACGTTTGGCTAAAGTAACTAGATTATACATTATAAATGCACCTAAAAATTCGAAACTATGGCAACTTATCAACAAGCAAAATTATCGAAAAAAATTACCGTATGTAATATCACAAGAGAGTGAGAATTACTTGAAAATAATTCGACAGATTTTCGAAAACTTGTCGCCAGGCAATAGACACGAGAGCCCGTAGGGCTCGAGTGGCTATTGCCGAATGGCGACAAGTTTGAGTAAAATGTGGAGAATTATTTTCCAAGTTATTCTTACTGTCGTGTGGTATTCGAAAGGTTATTTTTTGACGTTCAAATATGAAACAACTGTCAATATTATTCTTTCAATGTCACAATTTGCGATTAAAACATATAAGACAATATGTCAAAACCAGAAAACAAGTCGTTTTATCAACAAAAACAAAATACTAAAAAAAATTCCCGCTGGGATAAGTTAGGTAAAAAATTCTCACTATAATAATGATTTAATTGGTCAGAATTAAACGCGTGATCAAAAATACTGTTCATTTATTGGAAAATAGAAACGGCAAAAAATAACCGTATGTAATATCACAAGAGAGTGAGAATTACTTGAAAATAATTCGACAGATTTTCGAAAACTTGTCGCCAGGCAATAGACACGAGAGCCCGTAGGGCTCGAGTGGCTATTGCCGAATGGCGACAAGTTTGAGTAAAATGTGGAGAATTATTTTCCAAGTTATTCTTACTGTCGTGTGGTATTCGAAAGGTTATTTTTTGACGTTCAAATATGAAACAACTGTCAATATTATTCTTTCAATGTCACAATTTGCGATTAAAACATATAAGACAATATGTCAAAACCAGAAAACAAGTCGTTTTATCAACAAAAACAAAATACTAAAAAAAATTCCCGCTGGGATAAGTTAGGTAAAAAATTCTCACTATAATAATGATTTAATTGGTCAGAATTAAACGCGTGATCAAAAATACTGTTCATTTATTGGAAAATAGAAACGGCAAAAAATAACCGAAACAATACACGCTTCTAGACCCAAATGCAATGTTCCTATTGGTCAATTTGACGATGAAAAAAATAATCTAACCTAAACCTATATTTAAACTACCTACCTATAACAAAATTTAATTACATAAAATAATTAATATACATATTAAATTTTATTCGGCCCGTTTCTTGGAATTTGCCCTCTATCCTGGCCCTTCTAAGAAACTCTTTTATGCATTTTTCCACCTCATTTTCGTCGGTCAAAAATTTCGGGTTTTTCATTATTGCCCCTAAAAAAATATTGAATAAATATAAATAGCATCAAGGGGAGGCATTTTATCAATAACGCGTTTTTTAATTTACATCCACAACACCGTACAAAACCTTCTAAAAATAACATTTTTAAGGCTGACAGAAAATATCCAAATAAGCCAAAAACATGAATGTCTAGAGGGTGTATTTTTTAAACGTCCGCGAAAGATTATGCCTAAATGACGAAAAACATAAAGAAAATATTTTAAGTAACCACACCTCATTTTTTAAGCTCTATAATTTAAAAATGTTTTTACTTATACTAGGTTAGTCCAAATAGTTGGAATGATGGTCAACTTTGTTTTTTCTTATGGAATGTGCATTATTTAATTTTTTACTTGATTCAGAACAATATTTTAATGGCACTTTCTTAACATAATATTATAGTAATTTTCTTTCTTTTTTGAGATAACATTTTTTTTCTCGATATTTTGACAGTTACATCATACATTTAAAAAATTCATATTTCTGCACTGGTTGAAGATGAAATAATGATATTTTTGACAGCGGTCCTCATGATAGTCATGATAGTCATGCTCAAATTTTGTATAAAATATACGAGGAGCATTCAATAATTTACCAAATAAAAATGAGAGAAAACCATCAAAAAGTCAGTTTTTCCAAATGACATGGTATGTTTTTTATTACTCCATTTGAAAGAGCGGAAAATTTCGCATGGGCTCACCTAATAAAACAATATTGTTACATAACTATAATTTTTAAATATTTACAATATTGAAATTTTCATTTCAAAAATCAAAAATAACGTTAGCCTTGGAATGTCTACAGTTTTGTTGTTGTTTTACTATAGGGTTTTATGTTCTGTGGCTGTATTTTTATAATAAAAGTTTAGTTATCATATTTTCACTACGAAAATTTCAATATTGTAAATATTTAAAAATTATAGTTATGTAACAATATTGTTTTATTGGGTGAGCCCGTGCGAAATTTTCCGCTCTTTCAAATGGAGTAATAAAAAATATACCATGTCATTTGAGAAAACTGACTTCTTGATGGTTTTCTCTCATTTTTATTTGATAAATTATTGAATGCTTCTCGTATATTTTATACAAAATTTGAGCACGACTATCATGACTATCATGAGGACCGCTGTCAAAAATATCATTATTTCATCTTCAACCAGTGCAGAAATATGAATTTTTTAAATGTATGATGTAACTGCCAAAATATCGAGAAAAAAATGTTATCTCAAAAAAGAAAGAAAATTACTATAACATTATGCTAAGAAAGTGCCATTAAAATATTGTTATGAATCAAGTAAAAAATTAAATAATGCACATTCCATAAGAAAAAACAAAGTTGACCATAATTCCAACTATTTGGACTAACCTGGTATAAGTAAAAACATTTTTAAATTATAGAGCGTAAAAAATGAGGTGTGGTTAGTTAAAATATTTTCTTGATGTTTTTCGTCATTTAGGCATAATCTTCCGCGGACGCTTAAAAAATACACCCTGTAGACATTCATGTTTTTGGCTTATTTGGATATTTTCTATCTGGCAGCCTTAAAAATGTCATTTTTAGAAGGTTTTGTACGGTGTTGTGGATGTAAATTAAAAAACGCGTTATTGATAAAATGCCTCCCCTTGATGCTATTTATATTTGTTCAATATTTTCTTAGGGGCAATAATGAAAAACCTGAAATTTCTGACGGACGAAAATGAGGTGGAAAAATGCATAAAAGAGTTTCTTAGAAGGGCCAGGATAGAGAGGGCAAATTCCAAGAAACGGGCCGAATAAAATTTAATATGTATATTAATTATTTTATGAAATTAAATTTTGTTATAGGTAGGTAGTTTAAATATAGGTTTAGGTTAGATAATAATTACAAGTTGTTTAAATACAATTATTTTTTATTTATTGCTACGCATAGTTAATGTAGTTTTGTATAAATTTGAATTCAAGTTACAGGAACCACCTGTATACAAACTTTATGTAATACGATGAGCTTACTTAGATTAGATTATAGCTTTTACTTTGTATTATCTTTTCTCACATGCATTCTCTATTCATATGTCACGCTGTAACGTCTATAAATAAATACTTAAAACTTTTGTAATATTTTTTTAAAAACGTTATTTTCAAACTCAAAAATATTACTGGCGCAGTCGGTAGGATTGTCGAAGTGCATCTATCGAAGATTCACTTGTTTTCCTAAACTTTATCGGCAATCGAAAATTTCAAACCTACGAAGATATCACTGAAATCCAGAAGACAGCGAAGAGAATCAGCACTACCTTCTCGATAGATTGAAGTGGCAGGTCCCCAAAAGTATCCAGGACAAAATCGCCGAAGATGCTGAGGAGTCCTATAGCGTAAGTCAAAGAAATAGTTTTCCACTGATTTTATTATTAATGTCTGTTATTATATTGTGTATGTAAGTTCCAAGATTGCTTTTACATTTTCACGAATAATAGGAGAATTTTATTTTGCAAAATAGATAATTTAATATTAGAATTTGATAAACTTAAACTAGAAATGGCTAACCCGCCTGTGTTTGATACAAATCATTTGAAATCAATTCCTGAATACAACGGTGATACTCACACTCTGAGTAGATTTATTAGTTCCTGCGAATTACTGCTAGGACAATTTTATAATGCTCAGAATCCGAATTGTTATCAAAATAAGTTATTGCTTAATTGTTTAACCGAAAAATTAGTCGGTAATGCTAGATTAGTTGTAGATTCTCAACCAGTAGAAACTTGGACTCAATTAAAAGAGTCATTAACTAGAAATTTCTCAGATACTCGTAACGAGGAAAATTTAATAATAGATTTAACTAATATGCGTCAAAAATCTGGCGAATCTGCACAAGTATTCTACGAACGTTGTCTTTCACAGCTTGCAGCTATGAATTCAAGGGCAACAATTCACGAACCAACAGTGGCGTCTCGAAATATAAAAATCGAGCAGTACACGAAATTAACTTTAAGTATATTTTTAAATGGTCTTTTTGAACCTTTACGTACCAATATCCTAAATATGCGTCCCAATACCTTATCAGAAGCAAATCAATTTATCAGAGAGCGACAAAACAACAACGCAATTTTTAATCGCTATCGTAATCAGAATTCTGTCGTAAATAAACCGAAACCCCAAAATTTTATTCCTAGACCTCAACCACCTTTCCAAATGCCAGCTGCTAGACCCCAATATAATTTTCCACACGTTCAAAATTTTCCTTCGACAGGAAATTTTTTCCAGAATCGTCAAAACAGTTTTAATAGTGGCTTTCGCCAAAATCCAATAAATCCAATAAACGTTTTCGCCCCTAAAAATATTCCAAACTTTACCAAACCTACTCCTATGAGTATTAGTACCAGAAACACCGGATATCAAAATTCTGGTAAACAACATTTCAATAATAGATATCAAAATCAAAACGCCCAAAAACCCAGCATAAATCCAAATTCTGGATCTCGAAATTGGGTAGCAGAAGAATTATTTAATACGGATAATTATTACAATAATCCCGAAAATCCTGAATATTCACAAGAAAATCCTAATCAATCTCTTTCCGAAAATTCTGTAGAGTATCTCAATTCATATCAGAATACTACAGTTCATACTGATAACGCACGTCACGAAGTAAATTCTACTAACGATAGAGTCCATTAGTGTAACGGCGAAATCAAAGCGCGAAATTTAAAACGCTATCCTAAGAGAATAGTTGGATAAAATTTTTCAATGCATTTTAAATGGAGGTTAAATGACCTTGCACTTCACATTCTATTTTTACCTTTCATCCTGATTTCTTAGCATTAAATCAATATATGGCGATTACTATGAAGCCTTTTTTCGCCGTTTGTCTTGTAAAAGCATTTATTTATGCAGTCATTTTGTTTAAAACTAAAATTCAACAAACTACTGCAATTTACGGCGCGAGAATGTCGGTGATAGAACCGGCGCAGTAGATTGTCGTTAACAACACTAATTTTTAACACTTTTTCTTCCATTTTACACTTTTTAAATATAAATAAGGACTTAAAGCACCTATTAAATAAAAATTAAACAATAAATAACCCGGAGAAATAAACAATTTAGCCTCAAACCCTGTGCAGCAAATGTCAAAATAATCTCCAAGGTTACTGGTCTGGTCTGAACCCGACATACGTTCTTTTCTAATATGTACTGTGCTCCGTTTTAAAATATTTCTGAAATTAAGTTGTATTTTAAGTTGTTTTTGAAAATGTAACAGCTGGAAAGAGCAGTCTATATGTCACTTGCAGAATCCCCGTTAATAAATGCACTGAATTTAAATAATCAGTGTTTAAAATCTATGTCCCATAAGAGCTCCATGTTAAGAATTTTGAAGTAGGATAGCCCGCGAAACTAGTAACATAACCTAACTAATGGACTCTATTTCGAAGAAGTACATGAGAACGACGAGTCAAATTTTCAAGTAGGCGTCGATTCAGAGAACTTAACGTAGTTGAGTTCCATAATGTCGACCACTGCAAATTACCGTTTATTGTTATACCAGGCTATAATATAAAATTGTTTATCAACTCAGGCTCTTCAAATTCATTTCTCAGGCCATCTTTAGCTTCCAAATATTTTTCCAAAAACATTATTGACGATCCTATTGTTATTGCAGTTATTCGCCATAATAACGTTATAAACAAATCTGTTGAAATTCCAGCATTTCCTATTTTCGATATACCATACCCACTGAATTTCAAATTTCATTTATTAGAATTCCACAAATACTTCGATGGAATTATAGGATTAGATATTCTTCTGCAATTAAAGGCGAAATTAAATTTGGTAACGTCGCTTTTAGAAACTCCATATTGTGCTATCGGTTTGCACTATATTCGTTCGAATAAACCGCCAATTTGCACTGTAACCGTACCAGCCAGAATGAAAATTATTGTCAAGATCCCAGTAAACATTAATAATCACGAGATAATTATTCCTTATCAGGAAATTAATGGCTGCGAAATACCTGAAACTTTAACAATTTCCAAAGACAACTATGCGTTAACTTCAATCCTTAATCCATCAGAAAACACTGTCAAAATTACTTTCTTAGAACCAATTGAAGTAGTCACATATAATGATCAAGAAACTTTACAAATGTATAATATAGAACATAATTTGGCAGGAACCAAGGAGACCAGTAAAAACAAAAAATTAAATTTTTCAAAATTACGTACCGACCATTTGAATTCAGAAGAATCAGAAGCTCTGAAAAAATTAGTATTAAAATATTCAGATATTTTTTATGACGAAAACCAAAATTTAAGTTTTACGAATCAGATAAAGCATTCAATTAAGACTACGGACGATACGCCAATTTATACAAAAACATACAGGTACCCATTCGTACACAAACAAGAAGTGAAAAACCAAATAGACAAAATGTTGCAACAAAAAATTATCCAACCATCCAATTCACCCTGGTCATCGCCAATTTGGGTAGTTCCCAAAAAACGCGACGCCAGTGGCGTGCAAAAATGGAGGGTAGTTATCGACTACAGGAAGTTGAATGAGAGAACTGTGGACGATAAGTATCCGTTGCCAAATATTAGCGACATCCTAGACAAACTTGGCAAGTCCCATTATTTTACAGTCTTAGATTTGGCTAGCGGATTCCATCAAATCGAAATTAATGAAAGCGACCGCGAGAAAACAGCATTTAGCGTAGAAAATGGGCATTATGAGTTTCTCAGAATGCCCTTCGGCCTGAAAAACGCGCCTGCGACCTTTCAGCGCGTTATGGATAACGTACTGAGGGGTTTATTGGACGAAACTTGCCTAGTTTATCTTGATGATATTGTCGTCTATTCGACATCGTTGCAAGAACATATTGAAAAATTGAAAAAGGTTTTTGATAGACTTCGTTCGACAAATTTCAAAGTTCAGCTTGATAAGTCGGAATTTTTAAAGAAAGAAACCGCTTATCTTGGTCATATAATCGGGGAAGACGGCGTCAGGCCGAACCCAGAAAAAATTAGAGCTATTACAAATTTTCCCATCCCTAGAACAACAAAACAAATTAAATCCTTTCTTGGACTTCTGGGATATTACCGCAAGTTCATTAAAGATATTTCCAAATTAACAAAACCTTTAACTAGTTGCCTAAAGAAAAATGCCAAAATTAATTGTTCGCGACTCCGAATTCATTCAATGCTTTGAGACTTGTAAGAACTTACTGATAAACGACCCGATTTTGAAATATCCAGATTTCACGAAACCGTTCATTTTAACGACCGACGCGAGTAACGTCGCCCTAGGCGCCGCCCTATCGCAAGGTGATGTACCAAACGATCGCCCCGTAGCATACGCATCGCGTACATTAAACGATACCGAGTGTAAATACAGTACAATCGAAAAGGAGTTATTAGCCATAGTGTGGGCTACAAAATACTTTCGCCCATACCTATTTGGTAAAACATTCACAATTTATTGCGATCACCGACCATTACAGTGGCTGTTTTCACTTAAAGAGCCACAGTCAAAATTAATTCGTTGGCGATTGAAACTCGAGGAGTTTGATTATAAGGTAGTATATAAAAAGGGTTCTCAAAATTCAAACGCAGATTGTTTGTCAAGAATCGAAATTAATATAAAAGAGGAAAACTCTGACAACCAATCCGTTGTTGTTAATTTTGATGTAGATGAAGTCGCACGTCAAATTCTAGACGACATAGAATCCTGCACCAGGCATTCGAACAGAACCGAATATACATTATCGTAGGAATCCCGATTTCTGAACAACCAATAAATTACTGTAACAACCAAATCATAGTTTCCAAAACATTATATCCCGTGAAGGCTCCGCAAATAATAAATTTGTTTAATAATAAACAACGATTCAAAATTAAATTCACAGAGACAAATTTCGATCGAGAAGTTATAGGATTCATCAAAGCTTATTGTGTACCCAATGTTAAGTATCTAGTATATTTTGAACATACTCCGTATTATGAACCATTTTGTGAAATAGTTCGTAAAACTTTCGATTACCCTTCGTATAACTTCCAAAAATCCAATACCTTACTAATCGACGTGTATTCTCAAAACGACATTGTAGAAATAATAAAAAACTATCACGAAGGAAAGACGAACCATCGCGGTATCGACGAAACAGAACAAAAATTGAAAACACTGTACTATTGGCCTAATATGAGGAAATCAATTCAAAATTTTATTAACGAATGCGAACTCTGTAAACTAACTAAGTATGAACGCAAACCTCTTAAAATTGAATTCAATATTACTCCTACACCCTCTCGACCTTTTGAGATCATCCACATTGATACATTTTCCATTTCAAATAACAAATTTGTTACAGTAATCGACAGTTTCTCAAAACTAGCACAAGCATATCCCGTAAAATCTTTAACCGCTCCAGAAATTGTAGATGCTCTTCTTCAATTTTTCAATCATTACGGTTTACCAACTTTAGTGATTCTAGACAGAGGTGGAGAATTCAAAAATACCCTTTTAACCGAACTTTTTAAGCTCCACAAAATAAATTTTCATTTTGGCTCAGCAGGACATTCAGAATCTAACAGTCCAATTGAAAGGTTGCATTCCACCCTAATAGAACATTTGCGGTTATTGAACACCCAATTTAGCGACTTAGCTATAAATAGTAAAATGTTTTATGCTATTTTGGCTTACAACAATAGCATACATTCAACAACCAAATTAAAACCTATAGATATCGTAACTGGACATTTTGATACCAAAACACTACTAGAATTAGACTTAGAAACGCGTTTGTTGAATATATATACCCAGGATCATAAAGAAAGACTCAAAACGATTTATCAAAAAATTCATAACAATTTAGTTGACAGCAAAACCAAAATTATTTCAAAATTAAACGAAAATCGCGAGCTGTATGAACCACAAATTAATGAAAAGGTTTACATAAAATCTAAACAACGCGCGGGTAAACTATTAAATAAGTACACGCCCCAAATTATTACAAAAATCAATAAAGAACACAAAACCATCACCACCGATAAGGCGGACCAGAAACATTTAAGTGCAATCAGACGACCTCCAGTAAAACCTGATCCCGCAACTATTGATTTAACCTTTGATTCCGATTTTAAAATTCCATCATTCTTACAGACTGGCCCTGCTGACTGTAGCGGTCACCACCGTCCGTCAGCCCGAACCCAAACCTGGCACGTCAAGAGAGTTCGATTAAAACACTCGAACACAACCCCGGAATTCTTCCTTTTCATATTGGCCAAGGATCCACGATTAACTTTTACCAAAAAATTATATTTTACAAAGACTTAAGTCCACTGGCAGACGAAATCATTTCGATAAATAATCAATATGCTAACTTGCAGACTAATCTAATTAATTTTGAAAACTATTCGCAAAATGTAGAACTTCATAATTACCAGGAGCTTTTACAGTTTTCCCTTTCGGATTTAAATAAACAATTTGAGACGTTGTTACCAACAAAAAGAATTAAACGCGGGTAGTAGATGGACTAGGTTCAATTTTTAAATCCCTAACAGGCAACTTAGATGCAGCAGACGGACAACGATACGATCAATTAATAAACCAATTACAGACAAACCAGGAAACTTTAAAAGATCACATGAATAACCAAATTACAGTTTCGCAGAAATTAATAGACAAATTTAATACGACCTTATCTTCTGTAAGGCACAACGAGAAAATACTGAAAGAGAAAATAGCCGGGTTGGCATATTTCCAGGTATCCAGTCAAAAATACAATCAAATAAAATTTTTATTTAATCATCTAATGAATATCATAACGAATCTAAAATTCATTATTTTAACTTTACAAGATTCTATCACATTTGCATTGAAAGTAGAGACCTATTACACGAATTGAATATGATACAAGAAAAATTGGAATTACCATTTAAACCCGAACTAACAACATTAGTATATATATATATATATATATATATATATATATATATTTCTGAATCGAAATTAACCTTTGTTTTGGAAATTCCAATAATAAATTCTCTGAAACTTAACATTTATCACTTATTCTCGATACCAAAATTAATTAATGGAACTTACATGGCAATTATGCCTCACGGCAAATATTTGATACGATCACGGAATTCCTATATCTTTGACAATCGCCTGCATTGCAAGATATACAACAACCAATACCTATGCGACTACACGCAAGAAGATGAAACTAATCAGAGAACATGTGAAACCGAAATTTTGGAATCAAGTAATCTGGCAGAATGTTTGCTGACCCCAGTTACCTTAAAGAAAACAATCATTCAAAAAGTGACTGACACAAATTTCTGGATAATAATCCCTAAAACTTCCGCAACAATTACAGAAAATTGTGACGGACAAATAACAAATTCAGTGATAACATCTCCAAATTTGATAGAACCGGCCGGATGCATTTTGAAAATAAATGAAGAAATTATCAATACCAATAGAATAAAAAAATTGTCAAGCCCAGTGATGATTGCGTACAGCCCAGACATCACACTCAACAAAAGCAATTTCTCCATTGGAACCTCAAAACTCGAAAATTTCCAGTTAGATGAACTGCAAGACTTAAAAACGACTTTCGAAACCAACCACGTAGAATTCAAGCAAGAAGAATTCCACAAGCACCCTGCATGGACCTTCTCCTTGTACCTTTTACTGATTATCTTAATAATCTTTTTTGTTTGGAAATATAGATGCCAGTTCAAAAGGGACATAGCCAAGGAAACAACTACTTCGCGAAATTTGGGTCCCGCCGATCCCCAAATTTCGTTCTGAAAAGGGAGGAGTTACAGGAACCACCTGTATACAAACTTTATGTAATACGATGAGCTTACTTAGATTAGATTATAGCTTTTACTTTGTATTATCTTTTCTCACATGCATTCTCTATTCATATGTCACGCTGTAACGTCTATAAATAAATACTTAAAACTTTTGTAATATTTTTTTAAAAACGTTATTTTCAAACTCAAAAATATTACTTTCATATATTTTTTGTTTAGGGAATAGGTACTATATTATGCCATGGAACTTTTTGGTTTTACTTTTACGTTTTACGTTTTACTTTTTAGTTTCATTTTGGTTCATATCTGTAGACTAGAATTCATTATTTTTTGATATATAATATTGTATTATAGCACTTACATAGCCAATACGACTAAATAAATTTATTATTATTATTATTATTATTGTTGTTATTTATGTTAGTTGTTATTTTATCGTGAGTATTGCTTAATAAATAATGCCTAATAAATAATCTCTATGTTTCTATTAAATGCTTACCTACTCTTAAAGTCTTAAACTGTGAAAAATTTCTGGAAAATGTCATTAAGACCATTTCCCAGATATTCTTCACATTTCACTGGAGGTGAATAATAGAAATTAATGTACATCCGATTTTCTAATTTAGGGATATCCCTGTGAGGTCCCATTTATGTACTGAATAGGACATCCTGGGATGTCCCTTTTACATCCTAGTATGTCCTAGGATATCCTGGGATGTCTATGTGAGGTACAGTGGACATGTGCAGCGGACGTCCACTGGCTCAATTATTACCATCCCAAAGTGTGACACTGGGAGGTCCATATGATAGCCAAATTACTATAATGATGGGATATTGGTACATCCTAGGGACGCCCCAAGTCCTAAAAGGGATGTACAACGGAGATCCTTAGGATAGCCTTGTGTTATGTGGGTAGTAATCTGGTTGCTTCACGTCACCGTAAGGTACTTCTAAATAATACAGCTTGACTGGGCGCAATAACTAAATTCCGACTACGATCTCGGAATTTAACAATATTCCGACTTCGATCTCGGAATTTAACTAAATTCCGACTTCGATCTCGGAATTTAACTAAATTTCGACTTCGATCTCGGAATTTAACAAAATTCCGACTTCTATCTCGGAATTTAACTAAATTCCGACTTCTATCTCGGAATTTAACTAAATTCCGACTTCGATCTCGGAATTTAACAATATTCCGACTTCGACCTCGGAATTTAACAATACTCCGACTTCAATCCCGTAATTTAACTAAATTCCGACTTTGATCTCGGAATTTAACTAAATTCCGACTTCGATCTCGGAATTTAACAAAATTCCGACTTCTATCTCGGAATTTGTAAAATATTAATAGTGTGGCCCTTCTACGCTTTCGTACAATTGAATGCTGGAGGGCACACATTTGTTTGTTTTAAAACCCGTTTTAAAGAAGAAGAAGAGGAGGAAAAACAAAGCAGATGTTTGTGTTACCATTTGGCACCAAAAAAGGGGCGTAACTTAAACTTAGTCGCTTTACGCAGAGAATTGAATGAAAATTCTTAAAATGATACGACTGGCTGCAATATTGCAAACGTTGTTTCGTTATTTTGAGTTAAATTACACGAACTCTAAACATCACCACTTTATTTGGCACCAAATCTGCTCAAATTTTGGTAACACTCATGTGCATAACGCACATACCTATCTTTAAATATGTGGCATAACGTTGTGTATCCATACTCTGCCCTCCAACAAAAAATGGCGGCCTGTCAAAATCAACCCATTCTAAAATAGTGGGTCTGCATTACGCTCCGAAAGCGTACCAGACATTAAGAGTTAAGAGACAGATGTATACAAAATCTGCATAAGTCGCAACCGTCCACCGAACGTACCTAATTGCGCATGCTTGGTATGCATCTAACAGATATAAACGACGAAGTAGAATATACTATTTCTATCGCCTTTTCTCTGTCACGCTTTTTGCACATGCAAGGAATGGGGAGTTGTCTATAAGTAAGCAACGGACAGTGTCGCCAACTTTGAATCCGGTCAGGTTAACCGGATTCAAAGTTACTCTGGGTGTTTGGGACTAAAACCCTTGATTTAGTATAGATAATGGTTCGACACTCCGAGAACCGATTTTCGTCGCCTTCTGCGCATGTGGACAAACTTGTTGAGAACCTCTGCAGTCAGGAGTGTCGGATTCTTTTCGCTTTGTGACACTGCCAATATGTCAATTTAGCAACGTCAGTTAATTGCCATTAAATAAATTTCAGGATTTGATTCCCAAGTTTTTCGTTAATATAAAGTGTTTGAACACGAAAGTGTTCTTACATGAACTATTTTGGGTTTTACGTAATGCCCAAATAGGTGTCAACTGCAAAACGGCTAATTTCCAGATCAGATTTCCAGATTTCTTGACGTTTAAATTTCAAAGTTCATGATCTGGTCACAAATTTTCAATTTCTATTCCAAATACTATTTAAATTGTAATTTACGCTTTCAAATATGTTATTTTTTTGATGTTCCCATAATTCATTCTCACATTGGAGCAAAACAACATTCAAATTCAACCAAAAATTTTGATCTTCCACAATAGTACGCCGGATAGTGACATAAATTTTCAAATGATTTTAGTGTGTGGCAGAGGTTGTAAATTTGGTAGTTTGTGTGATGGCAAACAAAAAAGTTGACCTCTGCCCACCCCGCGTCGGACATTTTACAATTGGCATGTCTTCAAAAATTTGAAAGGAGGAATGAGTTAACCTAAATCTTTTCAGCGCCTCTGCCTTATGATTCAACTTATTAATTGAATCATAAAGAACGAGAAAATACCCGAGGTAGACGTTCTGAACAGTCTCTGAGCAGAGGCAGAGGTTCTGAAAGTGTTTGGAAAGTAGGCCTATTTAGATTCAAACGAGCTGAGATTCTGGACCTAAGTGCCTCCGTCATACGTCAGATTTTCATTCCAAACAAAACAAAAGCACGTGCCATTTGACGTTTATCGATATTATTTACAAAGTCTTAAACTAGTTTTTGCAATATAATTATAGACGTTTTGCAGTGAAAACAGTTTATTTTCAATTTGTGTGTTGGGCTTACGCGTAAAAACTTGAAAACAGCTATATGTAATTATAATTATATTTCAGAGGTTAGGTTAAAACGTCAGAAAGCACGTGGCTTTGTTTTGTTTGGAATGAAAATCTGACGTTTGTGACGCGCCACTTATCTCCTGAATTATTACTAAGTAGATAAGCTACTTTTCTAAACACATTTAATACGTCTTCCTCTGATCTGAGGCTGTTCAGGATCTCTGCCTAGGGTATTTACTTGTTCTTTATGATTTAATTAATGAATTTAACCCAACACAGGGGTACTGAAAAGATTTGGGTTAACTTTTTTCTTTCGCATTTTTGAAGACCCGCCAATTGTAAAATTGATATTCCTGATTTCCAACAGACAATTTACAATTTTATATGAATACGAAGTGCGCTGGAATGAGTTATAAAAATTGTCGCTATCCGGCGTACTACAAAGTTTGACAGCAAATTCCTACTGTGCCGTTGCTACGAGCAAATAATGTTCGTAGTGTCGTTGACGGCTGACGGTAACCGAACCGGTGATTTTAGAAAAATACAGTAGTTCGCGACATAACACCCCAGAGTTCCACATACTGACGTCAGTATGTCCCATACCAGTGGCCCCCAAAAGCTGCGCAATTCTCGGTTGAATATGTGAATTTTGTAAACTAAGCGAAAATTATTAAATTAAATAAGAACAACTTGTGAACAAATAGTTATATTTTAGAAAATTAGGTAGGTACCTACGTACAACACCTACCTAGGGTAATTTTATTGTTATTTGCAGCAGCATAATTTGGTCATTATATTTATTACGAGTTTAATCCAAGGCTATATTATATTCAGTCAAACTCCCCGAAACCACCCACATTACAATAGAGTCAATAAATAAACAAACAAATGAAATACATCAACAAGTGCGTATCCACTTACCATTTTCAACATTTATCTTGTCTTCGCGTTTACAAACAAAAATTCATCGTTTTGTGAATTGCGACCTCAGTATCTTTAGGGAACCGATAGAACTTTATTTCACTGCCCTCAGTTTTTCTGTTGTGGTTATAACATTTAGGAACCGCACAATAGGGAGGTTCAGAGAAAAATAAGATATCTATTTTTGGCATGAAAATGACAGAAAATTGTTATTGTAATTGATTTACGGCGAAATTTTTTTCTAAAAAATTTTTCTGCGGCGTAATAAGCGAAAGAAATTAGCTTATCATGCCCACATGCTAGTTCGCTTTGTTATTGGTTTGACGTCATAGATTCGTAAGGCGCTCCTCCCACTTCTCTTGAAGTGCCCGTGAAGCGGTATCTATCTCATAACATACTTATTGGGACTATTTCGAGCGTGAATTTTTAAAGTAAGGTGTCAAGGAAACATAAAACAAAGACAACATAATCGATATAATGATGCAACAAGGGTATCAAAAGTCCGATTCGCATAATTTGCCATATTTATGTAGTAGGTAGGTAAATGTCCCGGTAAATGTGGAAATGGTGTGTGATTCTTGCATCTAACCCCAATTTCATTCAACCTCAAAACAGTAGTGTAAAGGCAGACCGGTATAAGTAAAACAAAGTCAACAATTTATTAACTGTACATGCCTTTTATAATTCAGTATAAGTAGGTATGTAGATTGTAGATACCTGCTTACTTCTGTTTGTAAAATAGGTACCTACCTATATTCTCTAATACAATACAATACATACCTACTCATTTATGTAGGTATGTATACCTAAGTGATTGACAAGTTATCAAGTTAACAGTTTTATAACGGATTGGAAATTTAAAAAAAAAAACGGAAACAAATACAACTCACGCAAATCAAAAAAAACTACGCTACGTAGGTACTAGGTACTTGTTTAACAAAAAGAAACAACTGCTATATTCTGGAAGGGTTAATGTAGAAACTCGGAAAAGACTCTTAAAGACGCGTTATGGAATACGAAATTGGACAATGGGAGAAGCGGATTGAAAAAGAGTAGAAGCGTTTGAAATGTGATGCTACAGACGGGTGTTGAAGATACCGTGGATAGACAAGTTAGCAATAAGGAGGAATTAGAAAGAGTTGGGGAAAAGAGAAAAGTATGGAAGACAATAAAGAATAGGGGATAGGATCGTAGGATGGTAGGACACCTTCTGAGACACAAAGGAATAGTTCGCGACATACTAGAGTTAGAGATAGGAATAAAGAGGTAAAGGTTGGAGCAGATTAGACTACTGCTCTCAAATAGTTGGGGATGTAGAATGTTCTACTTTTACGGAAATGTGTAGGCTAGCTCAGGGAAAAGATGGAGGTACGCGTCCTACCAGTCTTCAAAAGAGAACTTTATGATGACGTACTATTTAATTATTATTGTAAAATAGTTAATAAAATTTCCTTTTTTAGTTCAGGGAGGGAACGCTACGGCGATTCAGTATTTGGCTCCGTCATGCTCCTAGCATCCTGTTTCAAATTATGCTAACCGTAACACGTTACCAAGTACCAAGGGGTTCTAGAAAACTGTCGATAAATTACATTATGTTCGATTTTATTTAGAGTGGCTGCAATGGGGCAACCGATAATTTTATAAACTTTTGCAATGATAAACTACGCGAAAATATCGATAATGCTGACCGATTTTCCTTCTGCCTCCAACGAACCACTTTTTAAGTTTTATTGGTGTCCTGTACGATGTATTAGTCTGGGTACAAAACAGAAAACACCAGTTAGAACCAGTTAATAATATTTAACAATTTAACTACACATGCATATGCATAATACTTATGGGACTGCTGCGCGCTGAAGCTGGGACTTGTACGTTTTATACTAAGTTCTGACGTCACGCGGCCTACTCTCGCTGCAAGGTACGATTTCCAGCCTCGCATCGACGGAAAACTTTGCAACGGCTTCACAGGCGAAGGAATTTTTTTGAACAAAAATGAACAACATAACTGCCTTCAGTATAATAAACTCTATCAATTTTAATGAAATTTGAAAATTACCGAACCTGCCTATTCGGCATTTTCAATATATTAAAAACTAACGTGTCTTTATCTTTAACTGCATGGTCGAACGATATTCACCGGTATTTCATACTCCACTCTTAGCCACCAAATGCCAGCAAAGTGTTTTTAAGATAAGTAGGTATATTATGAAGCTATCACTTCGTTGTTGGTCTATAAATTAATAACAAACCCTTGAACACTTAAACGACATCTTATGTCTGGAGAACCGAGAACGGGAGAACCGTACACGTCCTGCAAATGTAGGTATCGGCTGGAGTTCGAATTCAATTCAGTATAAATATTGTATTAAAAAAAGACCTCACTTTTTAACTGATTTATTTTGTGGACTACGATAACATCGTTCGACCCATGAGTGGTGGTGTCACCAACCCAAATTTCGTACTCTAAAAGAAAATAGTGCGTGCAGATGCATTTACAGCAATGCTTACTTAAGTGGCGCGCCGTTCTTTTTCTCCCGGCTGACGTCATGCGCGCTGCCGAAGTTAGTAAGCTAGATGGCACGGCATGTTAGGGATGCAGGACTTTTAGGGAAATGTTTAGGTTAGCTCAGCATAGGAGGGGTTCATGGGCGTCGCCTCCAAAATTTCCAGGGAGGGGGGGCGACGCAATGTTTTCTTAGCATATACTTGATTGGTTTTCATTATAGTAATATAGTACTGTTATCAACACTTACTCCTGTGTTGCTCCTATTTCCTTCGTCTTCTTCTAAGCCAGTAAAACGCCCAACTAACTTAAGAAGCTATTTATTGGAAATAAAAAAATACTTTAAACATTCTTTTCATTTTTCTAAACTCATCTCTCTGGACACGTCTATCTGTCTCCCTTTTTCTCTACTACTACTGCCAACTTCTTATTACAAAAATTCCCTGAAACTTAAACTGAAAAACTGTATAAAAATAATAGCCCAACATAAATTTCTAACACTCGACCTAACCTGACACTAGTTTGTCCTCAAATTCCCATTTCATAATTCTCTGTCCAAACTGGTGCTCTAGGAGTTCGAGCAGGACGATCTTGTACAGAAGCAGGTAACTCCTCACTTTCACTGGATGGTGGCTCCCACTCTTCACCATCTGTTGAAGATACATCTTCGCTGGTCTCATCGTCAGTTTGTACCTCTTCTCTCTCCACTTCAAACTGTTCTAACTCTGTTTCATCACCCTCTTCAAATTCTTCGTCTTCTTTATTTGGTATAAAAATCTTTAGTTGTGACACGAGCTTCAGATTGTTTTCATAGTCTCTCTGCATCAGCATTCCAGCTCACCCTTTCGATGACGCATCACAATGCAATTCTGTCACCAATTTTGGATTGTACAACGCTAACACCGGTGGTTTCATCAATCTTCCTTTCAATTCTTCAAACGCTTTCCTTTCCGACTCTTCCCAATGAAATGTAACACTTTTCCCCGTCAACTCCGTCAATGGTCTTGCTATCCGAGAATAGTCGTAAATAAACCTTCTAAAGAAGCCCACCAGTCCAAGGAATCTTCCCACTTCATGAACCGACACTGGCACTTGAAAGTTTTCAATTGCACCCATTTTCCTAATACCTGGTTGTACACCATCCCCTGTCAGTCTAAACCCCAAATATTCAACTTCATACTTGGCAAAAACACACTTCGACAGCTTCAATGTTAATTTAGCTTTCAACAATCTCTCGAACACCAACTTTAATCTCAACTGCATATCTTCGAAATCTTGCGCCGGTACCAAAATGTCGTCTAGGTAGGCAACAACTACATCATTTCGAAGAGGACCCAAAACTTTATTCATCAATCGGCTAAACACTTACGGGGCATTCATAAGTCCTAAGCTCATCCGTTGAAATTCGTAAGTCTTATCAGCAGTGATAAAGGCAGTCTTTGCTTTTGAACTCTCTTCTAGCGGCACCTGTAGATACCCCGACATCAGATCCAAAACGCTAAATAACCTGCAACCACTCAACAGGCTCAGACAATCATCAATTAATGGTAACGGGAACACCTTCTTCTTGGTTTGTCGATTCAATCGTCTAAAGTCGACACATAGTCTTTTATCACCATCATTTTTCTGTACCAACAAAACTGGATATGCATATTCCGATACAGTTGGTCGAATGATGCCTAACTCCTTCCACTGTTCTAATATCTCTTGAATTTTCCTCCTATTTTCTTGGTTCGTACGATATGGTCTTGCTCGCACTGGTTCTGCGGAATCCTCTATCTTCATCTCAATTAAATCAGTACAGCCTAATTCCCTCAAACTTGTTGCAAAACAGCCGCGATAACGATTCACCAGTTCCACCAATTCAGTCTTCTGTTCTTCAGTAACCGAATCCCCAACCTTTATCATGTCACTGTCTATAGGTTCTCTAGTGTTATCTTCTCTTGTTACGAATAATAATTGTTCTTTCTCCGACACATCGTAAACTCTAAGAACAACCGATTTCTTATCACACATTCTACCAACGTTCGAATTCACAATTTCATCCACATCTAAGTTCTTAAACGGATCAGAGTCAATGCAACCGAACATAAACGCACCGCCCTTTTTCACGTACCCGATATGGTTTTGCTCTGTGAAAGAACGCCCGATCATCAAGTCTGTTTCTTGAGCACTTTGTGGCACCAACAAAAGTTCTACAGTAGCAGATACATTGTCTATCGTAATAGAAGCAACTATTTTACCACGCGTAACCACAGCACCTCCCGAATCTCCAAAAACATATGAACGTCGTTCGTCTGGAATTACTTCACAAAATTTTAACTGATTCGCAATTCCTTCTTTGATCGTACACACCGCGCTTCCCGTATCTATGTAACCCGTTAAACGTATCAAGTCTTTTCCGTAATTTCGTCCCACCATCCTCAAACCTGTCACGTTGATTCTCTAAAAGTTTCACACTTGCGTCCTTAGATCTTTCCACTTTCTTTCTTTCCGGACAATCGGTAGGCACATGACCCTCTTCCCTGCGTGTATAACACACAACGCTCTTTTTATCGCACTGTGCTGCCACATGATTTGACAGACCGCATTTGTAACATCTAAACACTTTCGTTTCCTTCGATTCATGCCTTTCACCGAAATTTGCCAATTTTCGCCTATCATTCCCCACTGTCGTCTGTTTAGGATTAGAACTCTTTATTCGTTCCATCGAAATTATATCATGTACCAAACTATCGTAATCTCTATAATCTTTCACTATTAACGAAGCAGCTGTAAGATATTCTTGGATATTAAACCACTCAAAATTTCTGCTTTAGCACCAACAACGTTCATGCCAAGTGCCTGGCACAAATGTAACTTGTCATAAAAATACGCCATCACACTTTCATTCTTCCCCTGACATCTATTCCTCATGCGATCCCATTTTTCCGACAAACTAAGGCCTCTAGCAAAAGTGTTTCGAAATTCCCTTTACGCGCAGTTTTGTGTACTGCTGCTGCCAACAGAAGTTGCAAGTCCAAACAAAAGTTGCAGAATTGTTCACACCACTTGCACCTTGCACTATTTTACTTCAGCTGCACAGTTGCAGTACACGCTCGCAACTTGGTATGACTTGTGCGTCGCAGAAGAAAATAATTAAAATTGTTTGTTGTTTGGTCGTAACAAAAACTTTGATTTGTGCTTTACTTTCTGTATCTACTCGATGATGCATACCGATCATGTGGTAGAAGCTGCAGCTTGTCTCGCAATTGCATTGTTGAGAAGAAAAAGAAGAAGACAACAGTTTACAAAAAGAAAACGAATCGAATAACTTAAGTTGCGAAGTTTTTTATGCTGCAGCGCAGCAAAAGTAGCTGTGTCTGACCGTACCTTAAGTTTAACTTTAACTCTTTAACCTTAAGCCGGGTTTTCCTAGCGACGCACAACGCAATACGCCCCGCGTAAAACGCTGTAAACTTGTTCAATAAAAATCAAATGGAAGCGTTTTCCTAAACAGCATAAAACGTTGTACGCCAGCTTAATACGAGCGACGCAATAGGGCAACTGCTTCCAGAGCAGTCTGCGTGTTAAAGTCGAATTTTCCAGGTTTTTGTGCAAAAGTGGCCCTGCTTCTATTTTTTTTTTGAAAATGGTCCCCAAAAATGAAATTTATTTATGTAATATACCTACCTTAATGTTAGTTCCAGTTTTTCAGCTGGCGAAATAGGATTTCGCACACGATTGCAAAACTCAACACTTAAATCTTCTTTGACAAGATCGAGAAGAAACGAGAATTGCTGAGTTGTAAATCTAAAATATTCTTTGAATTTTACTTCGTCATCTAGTAGATGTCTATGGGTAACTAATTTAAATGCTTCTTCCCTGCTTCTCTTCTGAAATAATTGACTAACGGAATTCCTAGTTCTAATATAATCATAGATAATATTTCAATATCTTCTATTAAAATTTCATTTTCTTGTAACGTCACTAAAGCTAAAGCTTTTTTTAATTTCTCAAAACACTCATTATTCGGCTCGTAAATCCACACAATTGAAAATCCTAGAGAAACACTTTTACGCAGCGCGTTGGATGTTACGTTACGCCAGGCGTATTACGTTCTGCGTCGCGCGAAATGTGCGTTGCTAGGAAAACGTAGCTTTAACTGTTGATTACGATTTTACGATAAGTGACTGTTTTGTGGGTTAACGGTCGTGTAATGTGTAATGGTGTAATAAGTAATATTAATATCTTCATGTGTTTCATTCATTTTTGTAAACCGCCGAATTATTCTTAAGTTGTTTCTCGTTCCGTAAATTCCAAATTTTGCATTCTGTATGTAGGTAGAGGGTAGTTTGCTGGAAATTAAAACCAAGGAGTGAAGGAGTAGTTGGACCTGTGGCTGGACCTTGAAAGTGCAAGCACGTGTTTGGAAGATTTACCCTATTGTTGTTTTACGTGTTCCGTGGTTGTTAGCTCCATAATTGGGATTTTACTTTCAGTGGCGTGGATTGGTTTAAAATTGGTGGCATTGTGTTTTGGTAAAACTTGTGAATTGGGAAAACCGATCCGTTACGATTTAATTCAGCCTTATTTGCACACCAAAATCAAGAATCCAGTTCTCTTCACCAGCTCTAACCGAGATGTTAGAAATAGGTGCCTAGGAGACGTAACATCTGGAACTCCTACAGTTCTAACACGACAATCTACGATACCATCAGTGGACAACTAGATTTGGTGACGACAGCTCTCCACAGAACCGGAAACAACTTTTAAGGTCAGGGTCAGATATTTTATCTTTATTGTGCCGTGCTATCTCTGAGTAACCACCTAGCCGGTAGAACCTCGTGTTGTCGTAAGGTGGGATTTCCTAGCGACGTCCAGCGTTCGCGGCCCGCCGCGACGGCTGGCAGTTAATGCATTTTGAATGAAACTGTTTTCTTTGAAGCTTCGCGACTCGTCGTCTCAGCGTCCGGCCGTCAGCGGCTGCGGCCCGACTGCTCAAAAACATGTCAAGCCGCGAACGTAAACCCTAGCAGTCACATGTACCTACCTATCAGTTGAAATAAGCATATTGTGGTGGATATTACGACCGAAAATTTACACATGCAGACAACGAAGTATTGATTCCACGTGTACGTGAATTTCATTGCATTAAGACCACGAAAATAAAGACTTCAAAGATTATCAAATTCGGGAAAATGATGTTAGAGTATTCCTATTCAACATGACAACAAGCCGTTGTTACTTAAACTGCAGTCAACTGTACCACCTGAACACAAAAACACTTTTGATACTATGGGCGGTTCTCTCGCTACTACAAAAACGTGCTCGCCAGCCTTTCAACCAAATCCAAAAATCTTCGTGGCCAGGCGTTACTGCTGGACATCGCGGCGGGCCGCGAACGCTGGACGTCGCTAGGAAATCCCACCTGTACGCTGTCCTGTTTTGGCGTATGTATAACTTTTGGTGTGTTAGTAATATCAGCGGATCTCTGTGTTCCGTTATTATTGCCTGTCAATTTCGTCGTTTTCTTACCTTTGTTATAGTATGCCGGATAACGACAATTTTTATAACTGATTTCAGCGCCCTTTGTATTCATATAAAATTGTAAAATTGTCTGTTGGAAATCAGGAATATCCATGTGCGAGACCCCAGCGTAGGACACTTTACAATTGGCAGGTCTTCAAAAATATGAAAGAAAAAAGTTAACCTAAATCTTTTCAGTACCCCTGTCTTTAGCTGAATTCATTAATTAAATCATAAAGAAGAAGCAAATAACCGAGGCAGAGATCCTGAACAGCCTCAGATCAGAGGAAGACGTTTTAAATATGTTTAGAAAAGTAGCTCTACTTAGTCATTTCAGCTCGTTTGAATCTAAGTAGGCCTACTTCCCAAATACATTCAGAACCTCTGCCTCTGCTCAGGGACTGCTCAGAACCTCTACCTCGGGTATTTTCTCGTTTTTTTATGATTCAATTAATAAGTTGAATCATAAGGCAGAGGCGCTGAAAATATTTACGTTACATAACTTATCCTTTCTTTGAAATTTTTGAAGACATGTCAATTGTAAAATGTCCAACGCGGGGTGGGCAGAGGTCAATTTTCCTGTTTGCCATCACACAAACTACCAAATTTACAACCTCTGGAACGCTAAAATCATTTTAAAATTGATGTCACTATCCGGCGTACTATTAGTAAATTTCGGTGTTTTGTTTGCATGATCTGTAAATTTTCTTGGTTTTGTTTAGCATTACTAGCAAATTACGTTGTTTGGTAGTAGGGAATAATTTGGCATTGTTAGCATTGTTGTAACCACCATTATATTAAGATCTCGGGTTGTGTGCCTTATTGTATTCGATCTTTCTAACTAGTAGACTTGTGTACCGATCTTTCAGATTGTATGTAACTTGTGATCAGTGATTCAGTTATTCCGCCAGTTTTATGTCAGTATTTTCTCGGATCTATAGGATATGATTATGAAGCTTCATCTCTGTTAGGAATACCGGTTTGATTTAACATCTGATTTTCTGGTGGCACGCGGTGCCGAGTTGCCGAACGGTCACTGTGGACCGTCCAACTTGGTCATATTGTATTTTGATAAATTTTCTTCGAATATTTACGACTGAATTTGATATTCATTTTAGGTAAACATTATCTTAAAATTTCAACCTTTCTGTTTATGATATCTTTATGGGAGTGACTACTGCACAGTCCGGCCGCTTGCGCATTACAGAATGTAACCTATATTTGGCATTTTGGAAGTGTAAAAAAAACTAAAGCTGAGAGAACGCTTTTTTAAAATAGACCCTTACTTGCCCTTTCGCACCAGACACACGCATTTTTTGGCAAAAAAGATGACGTAGAAACAAACAAAAAATGCGGACCCGTGCGGGCGCAGAACTCGTGTAGCCGCAGGGGAACAAAATGGCAACTTTGTACTATACCCGAACACCCATCAAGATTGTTGGCGATATGTTTTAATAACGAAGTTCTTAACCGTCATTTTACTGATATTGTGTGGACTGACCTGGAACAAAATTTAAAAGTAACCGGCGGACTGTTCAGTAGTCACTCCCTATTTTTATTCATTTTTAATACATTTTTTATTAAAATATTTGTGTGCATTTTTGAATACTGTCTGGCTCTTTTGTGTACCTAGCAGTTTTTAGTAATTGTGGCTGCTGGATGTTGTTGCTTATTGGAGGATCATTGACAATTACTTGGCTCCTTGCTATTATCACTGTTATTTTAAGCCCACCCTAACTCCGGCTTGATCTATTGGCGGTGAATCCTATTTTGTGACGGTAGGTATTTAGGCCTGTCGCAAATTCAAATTACCATACTTGTAAGTATTGTACCTAGCACGATGCTTGTATCGGAAGTAGCTGTTAACAGATCCGCTAACAAAACTAATACATACTTTTGAACTTTAAATGTCGAGCAGTTGGCAGCCGTTGTGAATTCAACATTTCGTACTTAACAAAATGGCCTACAGTACATGCTCTCTGAATCTGTATTTTTAACTTTAACTTAACTATTTGTACTTCTTAGATGCCTCCAAACGCAGATATATATTGTGAAGATTTGGGGATCAGACATATCCTCAACACCAGAAATACTGGCTACCGAGATGGGTCTGTCTTTGCATAACGCCAAGATAGGGGGTATGGATAGGGTGATCAGACGTCCCGGTTTTCCGGGATTGTCCCGGTTTTTAGCAAATTGTCCCCCCGTCCCGAGAAAAAACATCGGGACGTTAATTTGTCCCGGTTTTGTATATTTTAAATTGTATGGGAATTAACTTCTTCCAACACACGTGACCTACGCGTCGGCTACTTCCAAAATTTGTAAAAACACGATTACTCAATTCTTGTTGTTAATTGGTCGACGGTGGTGTTCGGCTGACGCGAAGGGGGAATGCCGCCTGTCGGGTCGGTTCATCAACTTCAACAGTCAGCAGTGTTGCCAACCCTACCGAAATTTCGGTAGATCTACCGATTTTATATGTTATCTACCGATCTACCGAAATGATACATAATTCTACCTAAATTTCATTTTTTAATTATACAATTATTAAGAAATAATGGGAAATTACCCATAGATCATAATTAGTAACGCCTTTGCGTTTTTCCTTTCTTCTTTGGCAACTCGTATGGTATCATTTTAGTACAGCGGTACATTATAGTTATGCAAAAAACCTAGAACCAAAACAGAAAGAAGCCGCCGGTGCGCCGCGATCCGGGGGCACCTTTGCAGGGATGGCTCTATTTAAAATTCCTACTCATTGTTTTCCTTTTTAAATCCGAATCTACCGAAATTTGGCAAACAAACTTCCGAAATATTTACGACTGGGGTTGGCAACACTGACAATCAACAGTCAGTCGGCTGCTGATTGCCAGAGTGTGAGGGCCGAATGCCGACGTGGAGGTGCTGGTCAGATTCCGTTTCGTTTTTTTCTTCATTTAGGTAAAACGTAGGTACCTTAATAATCCGGGGCCTGAGTATAAGGTTGTGTAGGATTTTGATGTGCCCTAATTTTTATTCGTGGAATGGATAGAGGGTGCCATGACAATTATTTATCACTCGGGTGATGAAGTGTCACGTGGTACATTTTCCTGCAATACTGACATTAAATATGGCGCATGACTTTTTGTAACTATGCGCACTACTTCATGACATGTCGACGTATTTTCGAAAAAGAAGTGTTAAAATCGAATAAAACTATATTTCTGAATCCAGTTGTGCCATTATTTAATTAATACATTGCAATACACCGGTAAAATTGATCATTTCCGCATTATTTTTAAAATTAATTTGAAGTTTTTTAGTTGCCTGTTATTATGGGTCCTATAAAGCTGAAACGGGTGCCAAAAGAAGAGAAAAGCACCCGCAGCGAACTGAAAACATGCGTAATATGCAACAAAAGTGACAGAAGTTTTGTAAGTACAGCAAATGGTCGGGAAAAAATCAAAGCAGGGGCTGTAATTAGAAATGATATAGTTGCTAATAGGCTTAAATTTGTTGGTGCTGATAGTGAATTTTATTACCATGTGACTAATAAGTGTTACAAACAATATTGTCATAAAAGATTGTTGGAAAAATATGAAGAGGACTCAGATGTAGAAAACGAAGATCCGAATGTCCAGGTCAAAAAGTTGCGAATGTCAGACAGAAAACGGATGCAGCATACCACTTCTGTGTCAAATAAGGATATATCAACAAGGTATTTGTTATGTGTAGTCTGCAACTGTTACACCCACAACAAAATTTACGAAAAGTTCAGAATAAGCGAAACTCCGAGAGCTAAAATATTTTTGAAAGCTACATTGTTATTTCAAGAACATGTTCACAAGAACATGCGACTTGCAAGATGTTTACAGTATATTTGGTGCAAACATTTATTGTCACAAGAGCTGCATTAGCAGTTACATACTCAAATATCAACGGAAATTAGACTCAAAAGGTTCAAACACGTCACTGGTTTCGCAAAAGATGGAAATATTTTCATCAGTGGCAAATGACATCGAAAATGGTTTGAATCAGGGCTTTGGATATACACTTAGTTATGTCCGCGATAAATTAAACATGGAAAGTGAAAACCTTGTGTTCCAAAATAAGGAATTGAAACTATTCTTGTTAAACTACTTCGGCGATAACATTATATTTTCAAAGCCAAAGGAATGCAACAAACCTGTAATGTTTTATTCCGCGTTACTTTCAATTGATGAAGTTGCTGATGTGATTCGAAGCTGCAATCCGATCACAGAAACAGCAAACCTATTTCGAGATGCACTGCAGAGTCTTGATTTTGACCTTAATGATAGGTTTTGTGATGTGCAAGACATGAGAAATGCGTCGTTGTGCAATAAAGTGCCGAAAGTATTTGTCAGATTCTTTGCCACATTGTTCAATATTGATGCAAGTGACATTGAAAAGTCGGATATGGAAGACGAATTGAACGCGGAAAATGAGGAATCACCAAAATGGCATTTAAAAATTCAAACACTAGTACAAATTATGTATTATAACATCCACAAAGGGCGTAAAAAACTCCTTTACACGTCATGGCTGGCCAAGCAATCCACGAAAGGTGTAAGAGTTTTAATCATTTGGGTCTCAGTGTTAGCTACAATGATGTTATGCGACATCATCACAACATAGCACAGTATGCAGTGAAAAAAAGGTCTGATGATGTTCCTCTTCCAAGCCATTTCGAGATTAAAATGTACACAATTGGAGCCTTTGATAATTTTGACCACGAAGAGGCGACATTATCTGGATTAGGAGGTACTCATGATACCGTTTGCGTACTTTTCCAGGACCAACTAGACAGTATCCCTCGCAAGCCATCCATATCGGATAGTGAAGTTAACCGTGGTCCTAAAACCTTTAAACAGACTCTTGAGTGTCAAAATTTACAGCCGTATATCAAACCTGCAAAACGACCTGACCTTCCAATTGATTATCGCGTGGAAGAGAATATATTTTCTATGACCGAAGATGAAAGTACATTTTTTGAAAACCTGGATTGCACATTGTACATCGCAAGATATTATGACATCATCCAACTTGGGACAACCAGTACCATCTTGGGCTGCTTTTAATGCAGCACTTTCCACCGAAAAGCTGCAGAAGAAGCAAATTGGATTTTTACCAGTTATACCCTACCCAGTAACTAAACACGAAACTGTGTATACTGCACTGTGTAACTTCAACAAGATCTTAGATCAATTAAACCAATTATTTTTACCTGTAGCCTGTGATGAAGCTGTTTATGCGATTGCACGAGAAGTTCAGTTATGTAATCCCAGTAAATTCCCCAATATCATACTTATTTTGGGATCATTTCACACGGCCAAAGTTCTGCTTCATTGCCTAGGGAAGTATCTGAAAGGAAGCGGAGCTTCGAACGCATTCATTGATTGCTCAGTATTTGGAATCAACGTTACAGAATCTGTTTTAAGTGGAAAACATTATGTTAGAGGGGTCAAAGGGATGTTTATGTTAGGTGAAACTATGTTTCGCTTGCAAGCCCTATCTTTTTTTAAAAAATATGGTTTAGAGTCGTACGAATCTGATATCAAGAAACTTCGCCAACTCCAGGAAAAAGTGTCAAACCTTAATTTAAAGGATCATGAAAGTTTTGAGTTAAGTAATTTTCAAATAAACGGATTATTAAAAGATTTTGAAGCCTTTATTGAAGAAGGAAGGCAGTGCTCAGAACAGTTTACATATTGGGATAACTTTCTACGGCTGCTCTCACTGTTAAGGAATATGATCAGAGCAGATAGAGAGGGACTCTGGGAATTGCATTTAGATACAATTCAGAAGCTTCAACCTATATTTGCAGTGTTTGATTCTGTGAACTACCAACGTTGGAGTTCCTTATACTTAGAAGATATGAGAAGATTGAAAGAAGTAGCACCAGAAGCTTATGACATGTTCATGAAAGGGAAACACGTTGTCAAGAGATTTGATCGTAAATTCACAGCCGTTGCAGCTGATATGGCTCTGGAACAGACTATAAATAGATCTCAGAAGAGTTCATCTGGAATTGTAGGCAGCACAAAAAGAAAACAATTTGTAGCACAATGGGAACTTATATATCATGAAATTTTGATGATTACAAACTATTTTAGAGAAATAACGGATTCCATAACGCTTACTCAAGATTTGAATATACACCACGAATTTTCAACAAAGAAAACTCAGGATGCAAATGCAATAGTGGTGACAATGCTGAAATACGTATTACAAAAAGGCAGCCCATTCGAAGTTCATCAAAATCCACTACATAATTTAGTGACTAAAGCTTTAGTACCAGATTCCACCAAACAAAAACATTGAATATTTGGAAAATAAGCGACGATTTATATACTAAATTTCGCCAAACGCGGTACATCGATAAAACTGTTCGTATATCTGCCACAATTAACAAATTTCACATGCCGAATTTTGATACTTTACGAGAAAAGGAGGCAGTTTCTAAAGGAAAAACGCAGAAGAAACAAAATAGTGTCGCCCACCGTTTTATGCAAATCGCCCAAATTCGTGGTTATGATATGCAGGATATGTTTAGATACGAGATTTTTGACAAATGTTACGTTATTTGATGAACATGATCTTCTTGTAAAATCTCAGAAAAGTGGCCTCATAAAAGAACTGGAAGCTTTTAAACCTACGAGAACCGATTTTAATACATCCGGGACTGTTCTTCAAAATGCAGTTTTTCATACAAGTGACACAACATGCTTTATTATGGACGTTATGAACTGCTTACGAAAAGTCGTAAATAAAGACAAGGAAACCTTCGGGGCGGTGGCAGCAGCATATTCTTCGTACGTTTCAAGAATAGCAACAAGCTCAGGAAGAGTCGATCATATTTTTGACAGTTACTATGATTATTCTCCAAAAGATTCCGAGAGAATACTTAGAAGAGGTAACAGTGTGGTAGATATAGCAGAAGTTTCTGAAAGGGTGCCTTTACCTGTTCAGTTAAATACATTTTGGCCATCTATAATGAACAAATTGCTTTTGCAGCGGTTCATTACCGATTATTTAAAAAATTCTTGCGAACGAGATACAAAAACACCATTCATATGTTAAGCGCTTTTTCCGGCACTGAAGACAGTGGTATAAACGTCAAGACCACATCCATACAAAATGGAATCGAACACAATCATCCAGATTTGGATCGTTCTTATATAGAAGAGGCAGATTTCAGAATAATGCTACACGCAGAACATGCCGCAAAAGCGGGTTTCAACAAAGTTGTTTTGGTCAGTGCAGATACTGATATAATGGTTTTAGCTTTGTTTCACTGGAATAAACTTCGTTGTCTGGGATTGGAGGAAATGTGGATACGCACGGGTGTTGGAGATACAACTCGATTTTTGTCTGTTCATACAATATCTTTGAATTTGGGCCACGAGCTCTGTTCTTTATTGCCTGCCCTTCACGCATTATCTGAAGCAGATTATACAAGCAAAATTGGGACAAAAAAGTTGGCTTTATCAACTGCTTCGACAGTCTACCTAAGTCGGTTTGGAGTTTCCGCAAACGCAGTTGATATTGAGGAGAGCCTAAAGCCAGCGGAAGAATATTTAGTGCAAGTGTTGCGCAAAGGTGTCCCCTGTAAGACGTTCGATGAACTACGATATTGGTTATTTCGACATGGAAAAAATGTCGATGTTGATGTTTTACCACCAACAAGCAGGTGTATTAGGGGACATTTACTGAGAGCTTACTTTCACACCTACTTGCAGAGGCATTGTATTGAAGAGGATCTCACTCAACTGGATCCCCATGAATTTGGCTTTGAGGAGGTTGATAATAACCTACTTCCACAAAAGAACATAAAACAATACCCAGATAATTTCGTTGGTGTATGTTCGTGCATAAAATGTGCAACTAAAACTTGCGTATGTAGAACAAACCAAATTTCTTGCTGCCCATTTTGCAAATGTAAGAGTGTAGAGGATTAAAAATTTGTGAAAATTTTGTTAAAATGTTATTGTTTATGCGATAATTTATTTCTGTTGAATAATTTATGATTTATGAATATATTGTGTTTTCTTTGTACATTTAAAATTTAATTCACGTGAAAATACAGGAATACTTGAATATTCCTACTCCAAATTTCATATAATAATTATATTATATTATATTTTACTATATGTTTTAAGAAGTATCAGTATAGGTACTTGTTTTATATACTTTATAGCCTATATAAATGAAAATAAAGACAAGCTCGCCGCCGCGCTCGCCGCCATAGTTGATGACGCCATTGTGGGAAAATGTACCACGGGGGAACCAATCACCCAAGTTAAAATGTTTTGTTATAACTCACTTATAACATTCCACGAATCAAAATTAGGGCACATCAAAATCCTACACAACCTATATTCAGGCTCAGGACTATAACTTGATTTTGCTCTAGCGTATTGTTATTGTGCGTTATTTGAAGAAACAAGGAAGGTAGGCAAATTTTTTATAAATTTGTTTTAGAATTTAGTCCAGAGTCGGTCATTAGCAGTCAGTCTCGGTGAAATCAAAGCACAAAGTTGAATTTAATATATATAAATATTTATTTATTTACTTTATTTACTTTACTTGTGATCTCATATGTTTTTGTTTTAGTTGAGAAGTTATATGTATGTATGTATGTTGTAAACTGAACTGAATACATTATATAATATGTATCGAGTTGTGTTATTTTTTTTAATAATTAAGTATGGTTGAATAAAATAATTTTTCATCAAAAACCAGAGGTGCTTCGAAAATTAATATTAAAATATTAGCCAGTTGCGCTAGCCGGGGGGGGGGGGGTCGCGTTTGTGTCCCGGTTTTGTAAACTGGAGATCTGCTGGTCACCCTAGACCCTAGGTATGGACATTATGTTCGTGGCGTTCAATATTTCACACTTCCAGCGAAGAAGACCGAACGCTGCAAAGTCTGCTTCTGTGTGAGAAGTTTCAAGATGATCTTTACGATGTTGCCCTGCATCCCACTGGTTTATATGCGTTGGTGGGGTTTTCTGATAAGCTCCGCTTTCTGACCATCTAGGTCTAGGTGGACACTTTTGACAAGACTAGAGCGTTCAGTATCAGACGATGTAAGAAGTGCTGCTAGAGCAGTTTGGGTCATCTTCTTGCCGCCGCAAACGGAAATGTTATACAGATTTAGTTGACAATAACGTTTTGAAAGGATACAGTGGACAGGTAAATAAAATACCTATGTATAAACCGCCCAAAAGAATTTGACGAAAACTTGTTTGTACGTCTCGACAGGCAGCCATCGGACAAAACAGTATAGGACACTTCTTGTTAGAGAATTTACTCACTTCTAATTGCAGCATTTTCCTGAAAAGTTGATGACAACCAAGGCATTTAAAAAAATCTGTCTTGTCGGGGCGTTCAAAACTGTTATTTGTTTGTAGAAAAACATTCCCAAATAATTAAGTACCCTGATTATTATTATTACCATTAAAATAGAGGAGTAAATGATAAAATAATTTAATCATATGGTTTTTGTCCTTAGCATTGCTGCTAGTATGCAGCCTATATGGCATCCAGTTAAATGGACCAAAATGCATTCTAACCTTCAGTGTGTTTGTCGACTTAATTATTTTCTTTTAATCCTTTCGCAGATAACCGGTATATCTTGGTCAGCTGACGATTTGGAAATGTGTTCGTGTGGAAACGATGGAGCCGTGTACGACTGGAAAGTGGCAACTGAGATGCGAACGGCTCCAACATATGGAGAGATGTGAAGATATCCGACAAAGGAGTGGATGCCGTTTTACTTTCCAATTGGAATCAAATTTTGTTTGTAGTCGCTCATCAGGGACGCGTGCTTTCTGTTAAATTGCCGCTGCTGGATGTTGCGGAGCACAACGAATTTCCCGTTCATTTAACACCTGTCACTCAAGTAAGTATAATTTTTGGAAAGATCAGCATTGCAGAAAATCATCCATTATCGCGGACCTTTCATAAAGCCAGCCCAACTTATTATGTAGCTAAATGACCAACGTTTAGTTTACCTATATCGTCGAGCAGGGGACGGAAATATAATAGCTAGAATCGTATCTTCTGTTCAGGACTTGGATAAATCCAAGAAGAGTTCAATTAGTGTTTATTATTAAGTATTATTAAAAATCTACGGACGTTCTATACAAATCGAAATCATGTTTTCAAAGTTTGTAATAACTTCCTTAATAAACATAGCAACGTCCGGCATAAACGATTCGCATCGCAAACTGGAACACCACTTTTGGAATTTATAGTACATACCTATTTACAGTAAACATGTTAACTGCGAGTGGACAAGTCTATTACACATGAACTGCTTCTTTGAGTTTCGCCCTCCTATAAAAGACGACTTATTGCATGTTTTTGTCTTTTTGTTAGTCCACTCCACATACATAGAAATAAAAATGAAAAAAACAACTTGAATTTCAGATGCGAATAACGTACGACGACCGAGTGCTAATAACTGCTGCCCAGGACTGCAACATCTGCATCTGGAAAATTCTAATTGCCAAAAGTAAGCAGATCAGAATTGACGGAGATTTTAAGGAATTCACAGATATTCTAATAACTGGAACTGATCTGGAGGCGAGACGAGACCTGACACAGAGGACGCATGATTTAGTAACGGAACATGCGTGCCAGATGAGACAGAGCGAAGTGGCACACAACCAGAAAATGCAGGAGGTTCACGAGGGATATTGCAGGGCCATAGAGGAACTGAAAGAGGGGAACTAGAAAACGGAGGCTGATCATGTCCAAGAAATGAACAACATAAACATGGAGATTGCTAAAATGAAGACGCAACACAAGGAGTTTGTCCACAAACTGGAAGCAAATTATAACGAGAAGTTGATCGTGGAATAGGACAAGTACCTGAGATTGGAAGACAAGATGTCCAAGATGAGGAGCAACTACGAGAGGGAATTAGCCGAACTGAGGAAGGCCAAAAAGGACTCCGAAGATAACATCACGACCGAGTTTTTGCAAAAGTTGCAAGAAAAAGAGGTCCATCTGGAAGAGATGGTGATGCAAATGAGACAGATGACGAAGGAGCACCAACTGATAAAGCAGCAAATCGAAGACGACGCCGACCGCGAAATATAAGAGTTGAAAACGGAGCACGAAAAGGAAATAAAAGAGACGGGCATCATAAAGAAGAGATTGGCCACTTCCATAAAACGAACACATCAAATTCAAGGGAGTTATTTTTAGGTCAGTTATTTATTATTCTTAGGTCCACCTTCCCATATTTTCATTAGACCGCAAATTACATTAATTTCTAAACAGCCTTAATTCCTTTTAACGGTTTATACAGGGCGAGTCGGGAGGAACGCGCCAAATTCCGGGGGTGTATCCTAAAGTAACATTTACATCCAATTCGATATCGGCATACTTGGAAATCCGATTGCAAAGTGGGTATTTCACATATGCATTTATGTATTTGCGTTTACAACGGCACTTTGAATTCAGCACGGATCATGTCAAAATTCAAATTCGAATTGCGTGTTTGCAAATGGCAAACTTCCAATTTGAATTGTGACAAAAATATCGAAATGACAGCTGACAGTTACAAAATATGTCCGATATAATGTAATTTTCTCCATGATATAGTCAGAAAAGCGGTGAAAAGTAATTAATAGACGAGGTTTGTATTCTGTTATATTCTTTTTACTTTCAATTTTAACTGAAAGCAATGGTTCTGTTAGATAATACCACCGTCGAAATCACATTTAGAATTTTCAATGTAAATGATACCCAATTTCACTTCAAAGTTTCTAGCACAACTCGCAATCCGATTTCGAAGTGTGCCGATATCGAAATGGATGTAAATGTAGCTTAAGCCTAAAAATTATGTAAAAAAACTCAAATGTTACCCATTAATCCGGATCCTCAATAGTCCGGATTATTCGGTAATCCGGATAGTTCCTTGATTGCATTGCATACTTTGTAATCCGGATAATTTCAGTTTCGGTAATCCGAATGCGCCTCTAACGTACCTTTTAAACGCTTTGCAGGCGTGTCACCCCCTCCTAAGGTGTTTTTCTAACCGATCCCCAAATACTTGCCAAATCAGGCGTTCGGCGGTGAACCCGAATCAGCGTTGCCACAGCTAGAGCAAATGTATGAATCTAGTACATTTTTGACCTGATTGATTGTACAAAAATACATTTTAAATTCTTTTTCCGATTTAATGCTGGCTACTCCACTGGTACAAGTTGATTTTGGTCAACTGGGAGTGGCGGCGAAGGTATCAAAGGGTGAAAATAAAAATGCCGGCAATCCGCACACTTCCTTGCAGCTTATGGATGCCGAGGCAGCTTCTTTGTTTTGCAAAGGAAATACCGACGTCTATAAAGAGCCGTCGCATTGGAGTTCGAGGACATTTTGACATTAACGACTTTGCTTGATGAAATTTAAAATTTACGACTAAAAGTACGCTTTCGTTTGCGCCGGTAGACGCGGCGTGTACCGGCAGCTGACACACCCGTTGTACTTCTCCAATAATATTTAAATAGAACTGCTCTTGTTTGTGCGTTTCACCTGCCGGCCGGTGCATTCATGTTCAAATGCGACTGTGTCCGTCGCGCGTGTCGGCCGCCGGTACGTGCCGCACCTACCGGCGCAAACGAAAGTAATAATAATAATAATAACATTTATTGAAAAGAAGTTTACAAACAACCTTCAAAAGGATACTATTTTTCAACACTGTATAAATGCTCTTTACCCCATGCCCTGAATTCACAGAAGCCGATTAGACAGATTTAAGCATTCAACAATGTATAGATTGGGCTGAAAAGAACAACGCACCCCTAAATGAATTGTTAATACTCAGGCGTCAAGCATTTTGTTTGAGTCTGCAGAAGGTCAGCCAAACTAAAATTACAGACTTTATTTATTAATGTAGTAGAAGCAAAATTATGCAAAAGTGTTCTTATGTTCATTTTACCTGTTTTGTATGTTTTTACAATGAAATCATTAAAAATCCCTCTTGTTCAGTTCTTTTATTCAAATATAGATTGACTAGCTGGTACCCGGCGCGTTGCTGCCTCTGAAGAAATAATTGTGGTAAAATCGTTTGAAACTTGATAAACTGCGAATGGCATATGCCGTTTGACGTTTGCATTTTCACTTTATAAATTATTTGCTGCCCGGTCCCGGTACGACATGCGCGGCACCTACTGTAAGTTAATCTTCAGATTAGCCCAGCGAGTGTTCCTGTGAAGTTTGGTAGCGATCGGATCAACATAATTTTTTTGTTTTGTGCGAGGCGGGGGCTTGATATGACACTTATCAACTGTCAGATTTGACAAATAAAATTTATAAAATCGAGCGTTACCTAAAAAAACGTTACGTTCCTCTGCGTAACTATGGATACGTGTATTTATGTACAATGACCAAAATTATCAAGTTAGTAATTAATTTCAAGTTGTCAGTTTAAAATTGTAATATTTTGTTGTGAAACTGTCGAAAATGTCGATTTCGGATGGTGAGGAAGAAACTATTTGTACTCCTGCAGATATAATTGAAACAGCAAATGAAGCTACAAAAGATTTATAAGTTTGTTAAGAACATTACTGAAAACGTCCCACGGAAACGGGATAAAAAGTATCCTATGTCCGTCTCCTGGTTCTAAGCTACCTCCCCACCAATTTTCAGCCAAATCGGTTCAGCCGTTCTTGAGTTATAAATAGTGTAACTAACACGACTTTCTTTTATATATATAGAGATTTAATAATCCGGATTTTTCAATAATCCGGATCGCCCATGTTTTTATTGATCCGGATTATCGAGTCTGTACTGTATTATGATTTCAATGTGCTGTTTTTAAATGTCCGTTTGATTCATATCCAGCTAAAAATTCTGTCTTTGTTTTTAAGAAACAATATTCATTCATTCAACTCATAGACTTGACAATGAAAAGGTCTTAATTAACTTCTCAAGAAGTATCAATAAGTTGTTTCTATTCAGTTATTGTCAACATAATGTACAGTTTGCCAATATATTGTGAATTTGTGCATATGTGTTTTTAATTAAATTGCAAGATGTGAAAAAATCCAGCGATATGCGAAAGCAATTCGCAACAGCGTCATTAAAAAATACCCACACACATTGTTCTAATCATTGCGATCTCGTAATAAATTTCCAAAAATACCGCCACTGACTTCCAAACATTTTGCACTTCGTCTATGAAGTGCGCCCGTTGCTCTTTTGATTGTTTCATGCCTTCCTGTAATTATTACCGACTGCAGCATTTCTAATACGTCAAATTAGTACATCCCGAGTGTTGAATTTTACTTTATAAAACTCACTTTTGAATCCGTCCCATGGATAATAGTGCAATGGTGTGAGGTCTGGAGACTTCGGAGGGCAACTAATAGGACCACCGCGACCAATCCAACTAAAAAATGAATTTGCGGGTTGCGGCTTACTCGATTAAGATAGCCAGTGTGGGAAATTTTTTAATTTTTTCGTTTTCTTCATGACGCTATAACTGGAAAACAAATAAAAATCGGATAACGACACTTGAGTTTTCTTGCGTTACTTTTACACCTAGAGTACACACTCAGAATTTGACGCGTTCCTGCCGACTCACCCTGTATGTAATTTTAAATTATTTCCCCCTGGGCAGGCTACCCTCTAGTTCTTCCGCACGGCCCCTTACTTTATTCTTGAAAATGGAACAATCTAATCGAGCACATCCGCATAATTGTTCAGTTGTCAGCGTTTTTTTGCAGGCTTGGAACAAAACAAATATTTCTCTTTGGTTAAAACCATTTTTAACCAGTGTCCGAAATCAAAATTATATTTTGTTAAATTTAACTATTAACATTTGGTGTCATTGTCGTCTGCATGTTCAGCAAACACGTGTAGAGTTTAATTACTGCGTCACTGTTTCGGCGTGCGAGGTAAACTTATAAAGAATTCATCGAGAGTTTACACCAAAGTTCACGATCCAACCATTATGTGAATTAAAAGATATCCAATAATTTATTACTGTATCATTTATTTTGAAACCTTTTTAAAAGATAACATATTTTAATGACTATTGGGGATTTGAAAGATGTAGTAGACATTTTGAAAATTAAATTGGGAAAACTCGAAGAGCCTCCTTAACACGTAGGGCTGCACCGAGTAGGCCGAGTACTCGGTGCTCGGCTAGAATTTTCACCGAGTAATGAGTACTCGGTGCTCGGTCTTATATTCATTACTCGGCCGAGTAATGCCAATAAGTAGAATATTGGAAACAATCCTTATCCGGCATGTCAAAAACAGTAAAGTAGTGTTCACATCTATGAAATTTTTGTTGCAGCAACAAAAATTGCACGCGGTTGCACCATGTAGAATTGCATGAGCCATTCACACCAATGCAAGAAAAATTGCATGTCAGGTTGTCTGTTGGTGTCGATGTCAATTATCATATATGTTTGACGTTTTTCTTGATTATGTTATTTAATAACATCGAGTAATATATTTGTACAGTAATTACTGATTTATAAAACGATCGTGATGAGCGATATTGTAGAATCTCCTGTATCAGCGTTAATAATTCGTCGACCTAATCGTTATTTGTTCCACGTAGAAAAACCTATTTTTTCAGGAGGTGGAATTGCAATGTAATTAATTTATTAGAAATCAGTTTCTATTGACATCTACTAATTGTCAAAATCGTAGAGAAACTAATACCACCACACAACTTTATCATCAGTAACGATAAAATCCCTAGCAAAAAGTCACCAGAATTTGCAGTTGCATGCAACAAAAATAGCGCAGGTTCTAATTTAAAGCATGATGCCAGAATTGCATGAAATGGTTAATCTGCGCATGCGTGCAACAAAAATTGCATAATGTGAATAGGCTTTAAGAAATGAGACACAACAGCAAATTAATGAAATTAACAAAAAACAACAATCATTCATAATTGGTAATAATTAGAGACCGGATTATATGCATTTGCATGTTGCATATGCATTTGCATATTTAGCCCCTTTTCACCTGTTATTGCATATTTTAACTAAAAACTAGTGATAATGCATATTTTCGCGCTATATTTACAATACTTTAAAAATCTACAAGGGCGGGCCCAAGCTCGATGTCGTTTGTCACCGCGCTTGAGTGACTGCGACCTATAACTGCTAGCGAATTGAACAGGAGCACAGCATAATACAGCAGTTAAAGTTCTTGGCGGTGTGTTTGAACTATTTTAGCAGCATTTGGTGACCTCCAACTGTAAGTGATTTACTACCGCGGCGTTTTATCAATCGGTTTAACACTGGTATTAACTCGGCGACAAAGGAAAAAGAACACGCGCGTAGCCTGAGAAGTTGCGCAGGCTACGCTGCGCAAGCTAGAAAATTTAGGGAGAGCTGTTCTGCTGTATTATGCTGTGACAGGAGCAGAGCCAGGCAGAGTCAGTCAATGCACCTACTGCCTGCACCCCGCTTGATCCATACCACACGCGTCAGACACCGCAAGTTGTTAGTCGCACGTCCATTGTTTCAGTTTACATTTAGCTTACATGTAGTGCACCATGCCCCCCGAAAAAAGAAATGTCGTTTCGTGGATAGCTTACCATCCTGGAACATTTACATATGACGACAATATTTTATATTGTCGAGTTTGCGAGAAAAACGTTTCGTACACAAAAAATTTTTATTATTTGGTATTGCATATGTTGACATTTTTCATGCATATTTGCATGCATATTTCGAGCTTGTTATGTTGCATATAATCCGGTCTCTAGTAATAATTAATATATTTAAGCAAAGTAACAATAAGTTCTTAACTAAATTTATTAAGACAGAAACAGTGGCATTAATAATTCAATACATGTAATTTAAAAGAGGAAGATTATGATGTAAATATATAAGTTTCTCTCCATTCTCCGGTTTCAACACATTTCTTTTTGTCTCGAAAACGTTTCCCGCCTCTGAAAATAACCTTTCACTAAAAATGGTGGAAGCTGGAGCAGCACTGGCCCTTTCAGGCTTTCTAGAAATAATTTGACTTGATAGTAATAAAGTTTGGTTAACAAAACGCCATTTCTCCAATTTGGATGTTGAAAATAGTGAAAGAATAAAGATAAATCGCTATTAATTCGATTGACACTTTGACAACTCAATTCAATAAATTAAATCAAATGTCATTTTCTACAATTGTCAAATGGAAATCTGGTAATGTAACCACTCAATTTTTTGAAATTTTAAATTGGAAACGTATTTGATAATAATTAAAAAATTACAATGTTCGTTTTAAAAAATATTGTACGAACCTCGATGCGCGAAGACATCTTCGGCACAAATGAAGCACTTGCTCCTTCGTCGCTCGTGCTTCAAACATTGCGCGAAAAATGTCTTCTTGCACTCGTTTCGTAAATAATTATTAATATGTCATCCCTGTTGAGTTCCTATACTTGGGCCGCCCAACAGACTGAGTGATCACCCTGCAAGAACGTGCTCTAGCGGGGCAAATATTAATTTTTGACGACCGAATTGGAGTGATGCGACTTCGTTGGGTCTAAAGAAAGCGCATCACTGCGGTTCTGTCGTCCTAAATTGATAGTGGTCCCGTCTAGAGCTCGTGATTGCAGGGTGTTCACTCCGTCTGTTCGGCGGCCCAAGTGTAACCCCTACCTTGCCTTCTACGTGAATTTTTCTCTTGATTTTCCCTATTACTCAATTTTTCTTGATTTTAGTAAGTAATTAGTACCTCCATTTAAATTATTCATCACTTTAGAAAGTAATTTTAAACTTCCAACATTTTGCTGACATTTACGTTTCTGACGTTTATTTGACTTGTATTTCTGTCGACAGTTACCTACGTCTCAGAATGCCGTCATTGAGAGAAGAAACAACTGCGACATACGTTTCGGTCTTAATAAATTCATACGAATATAGTCGATGACGAAAAATGCTTCTTTTAAAAATCGAACTGTACATACATAATTTCAACGTGAAAGGTGCGCGCGGTGCGTTGGGCAGAGGAACGTAAAGCCTCAATTTTAGTTTCCGCTTGATTTTACTCCTCATAAAATTTTCGTACCGCGGGCTATAACTGAAAATCGATTCTTAAGGAGTAAACTCCAATAATTTTATCTACGCCCGTCAATTAAGAACTTCTTAACACACTAATTTTGGGTGCGTTAAGGAGTTTATTGCTGCACTCGTTTTTCTTGCTTTTTCTTGCTTTTCAACCAAGTTAATGACAGTAGCATTAAATATATTAATATGTCAATTTTTACAACTGCCATCTTGATGTGTATGTAGTTTCAATGTTTGATTTTCTCTGTCACGACAAATAATGTCAAATTATAATTACTGTTTATTTTCACTTTTTAGGGGCGTATATAAAAATTTGTACGATATACGTGTGATAACGCTTTATTAACGTACTTTTGCGATTGCCCAACTCGTGTTACGCACTCGTTGGTCATATCCCACTTATATCTTAAATAACTATTAATTTATTTTTAGAAAAAAGCATAGCCCACTAAGTTAAATGCAAACATTTTGTTCGCGAATTTAAGACTCGAGGCAGATTTTTATTTTAAAATAGTTTTTTAACTTTCTAACTATTTCTATGTATTCCGCCTCCTGACAATTTAAAAATCTGTGCACACTATACCAAAATAGAAAATTTTTGTTTATGAACCGGAGATGCCGGAAGATTTGCTTGGCGCTTTCGAATGCTTGACTTTTGGAATCTCTCTCAGAAGACTAAACAGAATATATCTAATTTTTTTTTGCTCTCTAATAATAGGTCTGGAGCGGGACATAGCGGACTTGAAGAAAGAAATAGCGGAAAGGGACGCCGCAATCCAAGACAAAGAGCGCCGCATTTATGAGCTGAAATGCAAGAACCAAGAGTTGGAAAAGTTCAAGTTCATCCTCGATTTCAAAATCAAAGAGCTGAAATCCCAGATCGAACCTCGGGAGAGGGCCATACGTGAGCAAACCGAACAGATCAACGACATGGTGAGGGAACTGGAAAATCTGCAGAGGGTCGTCATCAATTTGGATTTGCAAATCGCAGAACTGAAGGAGAAGTTGGCTTCCGCCGATTCTGAACTGAGGAAGGAAATCGAAAGGAACAGGGCCATGAAGCTGGCTCTGAAGACCATTCGGATGGACATCCATCAGGCCAGCGGTTTCATCAAGGACATTCCAAAACTAACAAAGGTATTAAAGGTAGGTACTCTTGAGATATTGATATACTGAAGGTAGAGAATGGAAGTAAAAATGGTATTGCTTTAGGTTATCCCAGGATGACGTGAGACAAGGGTGATGGTGGCGGTTTCCTCCCTTTCAGTAAGGATCAACCGGCTGAAACCTCTCGTTTTACAAAATACCCAGGCTTTTCGCAGAAAGGTCGATTTTGCGATATGACTGTGACACATACACATCTACTTAGGATGTTATTTATTTACAATGGAAGGCTGCAGCATGTGTCTCAACGCATTGCAAGTAGAATTCGATAGAAAAAATAATATACTTTCCACCACAGTTGTAAATTACTCCAAAAGCTGTTGTCCTTCGAAAAATATGAATCCGACCTTTCTTACAGTGAATTTTATAATCTTTATTTTCTTATACACACATACTTTTGACTGAACACGTTGAACAACCGTTCTCTCGCACTTTGCCTGCTAGACAGAGGTCAAGTCTGACCTTGGAGCATACTTAGGCCCTACCCACTAGATATGCAATTTAAAACAATAACATTTTTATCCTAGATCATTCCGTGGTTTTCATCATACTTCTCGATCTGTCGCTTCATCAAATAAGCGAATGTTGCCTGCCAGTGATTTGTTTATAAAATTTCCAGGAAATGTACCACAAATACAACGCAGACAAGGATTTCGCGACGACACAGCAAGAAGATGTCGAAGCGAAGAACGAGTTTTTAAGACAGAGAGTTTTTGGAAGGAACCATAAAAACTTTAAAACAGCAGGTAAGTCGAAAATTCCTGTAACGATGAGATATTTTGGTGGTTCACAGCAAAATCTATATTAGGGAAGTTGTCTCGATTAGACTTTCGTTCCGAAAATGACACATACCTGCACATGAAAATAGTTACTTTTTGCTCTGAGAAAACATGCTCCCAACTGGTCTCCGAAAGAAGTGTCGTCAGAAGACAGCATTCTTGCCCTCATCTGCACTAGGACTAATATGAAATATTTTTCTGTATGTACTCGAGTTTAAGTGCTCGTTGACTAGGCTTGATTTTTAGTGCCCCGTTAGTTGAACGGGTAGTCCATCGGGCTGGTAATGCGCTGGGCACGGGATCGATATTTGTTTGCATCAATTGAACGTAGTTCATTATGCCGGAGTGAGTCAGACTTATTCCAGTATTTCAGATGAATTAGAAACTTTGTTGCTGTTTGTTGTTTGATATAAATATGTACGTATAACAAACGACGGCATAAATCCGTAGCTAGAAGACACTTCTGTCTCTGAAAGCCTTCCTGAACAAAAAAATGGTGAATTTCAATGAAATTTGATCGTTCTGTGCGGACACTTGGTGTATTTCATTACCTCCAAAAAGCATGAACGCATAAGTACACTCTTGCAACAAAGCTCAATTAAAATATTTACAAACGTAGTAGATTGCCATTCATAATTTGTTCTGCGAAGACGCCACAGCTCCTAGAAATAAGAAATAAGGGGAGGTTCGACGTCAACCGTGTACACGTGTACATATACACATTTGGAAGAAACAAGCATGCACCATATGAAATGGGGGACAAGAGATGGAAGAAACCTCAAAAATGATAGCACACTGTCACATATTGTACAGGCAGCACTAATACCCCCGTTTAAAAATCTCTAAGGCAATCGCAGAAGCAGCCCCCATCCATCCAGCTTTATAAGAGGGACTGTCGAGGTGGCCGAGAATTAAACTTCTTTACCACATCCTATCATTGACAGATTGACTTCCCAACTGCTCTGATCGAACGTTTTTGCTTTGCGGTATGATTTTCTAATATACGTAATCATCGTTTCCATATAAGTGTCGATGGTTATTAATTTATATCATAGCCTAGCTATCAATAATCAATCAATTATCCAACCACCTGCATCTGACTGATTTGTGACATACAAGCCTGGTGAAATTGGAGATGTCTGCCCGGGTGTCTGCCGATGCCACTTCCTGCGGTGATCGGTTCTCATCCGATCAATCGGCGGTCTTTGGTGTATGCTGGTTACTTATCTGTAACACATTTGCTAGTGGCCTCAACCTAAAATGATCGCACTTTTATGGGACCATGTAGATCCCATACCCAACCCCGACAGACAAAAACCGAATAGAGAACCATTAATATTTTAAGAATCGTACTTAATTTTCCCGTAAACATTTTGCGCATACCACCATTTTACCGAACCTAATTTTACATAGTTAAATGAATAGTTTCTGTTTTGGAGTTTATTGCCGTTTAGGAGTAGAGAACCCCGTACCCTTCTTTTACTGAAAGCTAAGGATATTATCGACGAATAGATGTCCCACCGATTATCTTGGTGCAACAAGAGCATCAGTAGTAGATAAGTTAACTATCCGATAAGTAGAGAGATATATGGCATCCCATGATGCAGACTAGAAAAATGCAGAACGATTTACTCGATGTCTCTATGTCTAAACTGAGGACACTTTGACACAATTTTCCATATAACACCCGATTGTTGTACTTTTGATCACTATACATAATGTTAGGGATTTGTGGCAACAATACAGCGACACCTATTATTGCATAGCTTAAGTAACAAAATTTGATTCTTGTATATGGGTTTCAGGTGGCACTGCGGTGGGTATGGGCGATAAGATGCGTTTGGGGGAAGAAAACGCCACGTTGATTACGGAAACAAACGTGTTGCGAGCAAATCTGAAAATGGAAGAGAGGAAGAGCAAGAAAATGGAATCCATTCTGGGACTCAATTCCAAGTATATGTTACCGAAAGTAGCACAGAAACTCATGACAGATGCTGTAGCAACGAGGGCGGAAATTGAAAGTGAATTTCAAGTGGAACTGAAGGTTTGTCATTTTTACAAATGCTAGACTTGAAAAGGGAATAGGGTCATTTAATAGAATCCCAAAATTTCGCTTTTTTACATTGCTTGTTAAGTATTGCATATATATATCACCACTAAAAAGTTTCAACCCAATCTGACAAAAACTACCGAAGATATTCGCCTTAGAACATTGAAATATTTTGTCCGGCGGAATTCTACCCTCTGACGTAATGGGATCTCGCGAGTAAGCAGCTGCCGTTTGCGCTCGTCTTCGAACATAGCAAGAAGTAATATAATCCAGCGACTATTAGTAAAATTTTTAAAGCGTTTTCCGCTTTATTTGTAAATTCTGATACCAATTATTATCATTATATATTTACTTGTATTTTATATAATATTCGCAATTTGTGATGCTAACTATATTAAAGCCGATTCTTCGAATTTGCCGGAAGTGGATATTATAATGGTAATGGATTATTTTAAATCGAGAGTTTATAAGTGCCGAAATGAGGGGTGTAAAACTTCAACAGCAAGTTTTTCTTATTACATAGGCAGCTTAGAGAATAGTATTGTTGAAGTGTTCCATAATCGAGGTTTTTTAAATAAAACTAGTTGTCAACGCATTGACAGAACAGCTTCCTAGCCACAGCCACAACTGAACTGGAGGGCGTGTTAATCGCGCGCGCCTTCTTTTCGTAATTTTTTTCTCAATTTTTTCCTTATACAACCTATTACGATTTTCGCACATTGTGTAGAGAAAAATACCCTGTATCCGATGCAATACAAAAATACATATACGGTCTCATTGAAAAAATGTTCTATGACGTCATATCTCGGCTTAAAAGTGTTTAAAAAAAAAACGCCCCATCAGTTTCCTATGAACCATCTCTGATATACCTACGTATGCAAAAATTCAGCAAAATCTGTGGAGCCGTTTTCCCGTAAAAGTGCCAACAGACATACACACATACATACGGACGGAAATGTGCCACCTTGCCTAAAAGTCTTAGAATGACCTGAAACGTCCACATTTGATGAAAAAACACCATGGTTAAAAAACGACTATCACAATAGCTACCTAGCTTAGGCTAGGAAGCTAAAAAGGTGTAATTGAAATCCGATTATCCTCGACACTATTTATTTTCGAATATAAGTGTTCGTTCTATGCAAGTACTCCATAAAATTATCCAATGCATATTGAGGAACTAAAGTAACTAATCTATGACATATCATTTCTGATCTATATTATCAATTTTCCTATATGATCTCCTAATCTCGTCCCTTATCAAACTACTAGCAAGAAAATTTGCAATCTTATCACTTCTAAATGAACAACGGCGGTTAATACGAATATTTATGTACCTTGGGATCAATTTCTGTCTTCTACACTCCCTGTTGAAATGCACATTGGTGTATGTAATGGTTCTTGAAGTATGTACATAGCTCTTTATATTTTCGGAACAAAGTGGCCGAACCTGCCCCTTGAACAAAATAAAGAGTGTCGAGGATAATCGGATTTCAATTACGGCTTTTTTTAATTTTTTTATTCGGAGAACAGTATTTTTTTGATTCCTTGTTTATAAGCTCAGTTCTACGCACAGCACGCTGCCACAACTTCCTCGCCTGTACATTTTTGGACATTTGTAATAAATACCTTTTCCGGCGTGGTTGTGTTATGGCATTCGGGAAGTATACAGTATTTATAATTTTTCTTTTTCTGATTATCCGATACAGCGGTAGCAACACAACACACAACCAGCCGAACAAAAAATAAAGTATCTAAGTAAAGAGAAGACGTCGCGTGCTCCCCTGTTCCGCTAGCTAAGCGATGCGCTGGACAGATCCGATGACGTCACGTCTCTCCAGCTGCATGCGGTAGTTGTTTCGCAGAGCGGCAACTTTTATAATTTTTTTAAATACGAAATCGTCATCAGAAAATTTTAAAATTTTATATCGTTACTGAATCAAACACGCTTTTTCAGAATATGCAATAAAAAATAATCATGAAATGAGCCTATTCTACGCTTTTTAATTTTAGGCGAAAGAAGAACGAATTGAAGCTCTGAAACAAGAAAATGCCCGATCGCTGGGGAAAATATCCGAGGACGTTGAACCTGAACCGAAGCCGTTAAAGAGACAATTCTCCTTTAGACGATCCAGCAACTAATTTTTTCTTGTACTTATTTATGTTTTGTATTTTACATGTATACGCATACAAGATGTTATTAATATTATCCCTGCACGAAATTAAATGCACATTTATTGGTTTTACATCCGCCCTTGCAGCGACACCGCTTGTAACCTTTTCCACCTAAAATACTGGTTTCAGCTGAGGCTTTCAGTAAATCGACTGCACATTTCACTGAGATCCATGACAATTTGTGGTATTTTATAAGGTCCAAAATAAGGCTTTTGATGAATTGCACTGAAACCACAGCGACACACAGAATAACACAACCTAATTTTTATTCTCATCATCGCCCTCTCTCAAGCAGGGAAATGCAACATGTCCCGGACAATGTCGTCAAACCACACTTGACTAACGAATTGTCAACACCGCCCAATTTACTTGGCCATAGAAGATACTGCCCGACGTAGTAGGGCATTATCGACATTGCCAGGACAATAACGTGGATTGGCCGGAATTTAGTCATTGTCCGTAACATATTCATATTTTAATGGAATAATTCGATAAAATATTATTTTGTGAACTAATTACTTTTTACTATTTGAATTGCTTTATGCGATACTTGAATATTTTGTATGTATGATTTTTAAAAATGTTCGGCGGGAGTTCTAGTTTCTAAAATGAAACAGTTATTGTATTTATAAAAATGCTAGACATACTAAACAGGTTAAAACTGATAGAACATTTTGCAGTTTTAAAAAGTTTATGGAACTTGTGACATTTTATTCTTGCAAATAATTCTGGCTCCATCGAACCCCGAAGCCACTGCTGACTTTTTGTATTTCACAGAACGAATTATTGGAAGAAGGGCAGGAGCATGCTGTAATGCTGTACACTTGGAGATGCTGTTCTAGAGCAATTCCCCAATCAAAATCAAATGAACAGCCAAATATAGTGGAGATTTATGAGAAAACGGTGCAAGCTTTGGCACCAGAAGTTAACAAGCTGTTGAATTTCATGTACTTTCAGGTAGGCGATATTTAGTTTGTTTTGGTCTCTAAGTGTGAAGAACTTTCTAATTGCAGAGAAAGGCTACCGATCGATTCTCAGAAGAGGTGAGACGCTTGTGTCATGTGGAAAAACGAAAAGATTTTGTGTCTGAAGCATATTTGTTGACGTTGGGTAAATTCTTGAATATGTTTGCCGTCTTGGATGAGCTTAAAAATATGAAATCGAGTGTGAAAAATGATTATTCCACTTACAGAAGAGCGGCTCCGTTTTTGAAAGTTATGCCAGATTCGCAAACTTTGCAAGAATCTCAGAATTTGTTCATGTTTCTGGCGACGCAGAATAAAACCCGCGATACCGTCAAAGGAAATATGGAGAAAATAGCGGGATACGAAGATCTACTAGCAGATGTCGCCAACATATGCTTGCATATGTTTCATACAAAAATGTATCTCACCGAGTGAGAAGCATATGCTCGTTAAAGTGATGGGTTTCGGGTTGTTCCTCATGGACAAATTGGACGTGAAGAAAAAATTAAGATTAGATTGTATCTAATTACGTGAAACGCAGTAAACATTTTGATCCCAGCAAGTGGCCCCTTTCGAACAGCACTACTGCCACATCTCCCCAAGCTCAATTGATGGTGCATTTGCCTCAAATTCGAGATCATGTCAAGTATATCAGTGAATTGGCTCGTTACAGCAACGAAGTCACCACTACTTACAAAGAGAGTGGCAGCGATGTGGAAAACCATGAAACGGCCGATCTGTCTGCGTGGCTTGCAGTGGACCAGTGTCGTCACAGAATTGTACTCCTGGAAGTTGCTGCATCCCACAGATCACCATCAGGATAAGGAATGTCCAGTAGAAGCTTAAGAATACGAGAGGGTAGGTATTTTTTGCACGTACCAATTTTACGTCTCTCGCTTAACTTGATCCAGATTAATTTTACCCTCTGGCAGTTGCAGAGAGTTTAAACTCTCTCGGCCAAATTTTCTTCCTCCATCTTGGCTTTCTTGCATCCGCAAGTTCCTTTAATTTTGAAGAGAGCCTTAATTAGTTTTTTTTTTATACGGCTTCTCTTTTTGCCAGGCCACCAGGTATAATTATACCGACGGAGAAAAATTTGCTCTGATCCAGGTGATTGCCATGATTGAGGGCTTGCAGGTGCTCATGGCCAGAATGGAAACTGTCTTCACAGATGCAATCAGGAGGAATATTTATGCGGAACTGCAAGATTTTGTGAGATAGGTTTACGCGAGCCCTTGCGGAAGGCGATCAAAAATAAAAAGGATCTCATTCGAAGGTAGAATCTTTGATTTTTTTGCCAGCGCTGTTTCCAATAATTATTTTGTTGTCTAGTATAATAATGTCGGTGCGAGAGAGCTGCGCAGATTGGCAAAGAGGTGTGGAACCCTTGGCAGATCCTGCGTTGAAAGGAAAGAAAGATCCAGATACGGGATTTGGAATTAAAGTGCCACGAAGAAATGTAGGGCCTTCTTCAACTCAATTGTACATGGTCCGAACAATGCTGGAGTTTTTGATAGCGGACAAGTCGGGGGGCAAACGGACAATCAGGAAGGACATAGATGGGCAATACTTGATGCAGATCGATCAGTTTCACAAGACGTCTTTCTATTGGAATTATTTGATCGGTTTTAGCGGTTAGTGATTGTAAAATTATTGGTACGGAATTTTTGAGAAAAAAATTATCTTCCTGTCCAGAGATCCGTGTAATATTTGGCCATACTGTAGAACCTCTTGATTAGAGATGTAAAATTCTCGAGAATTTGTAAATCGGTAATATTCACTGCAAGTTTTCTCGAATTTAAGAAACGTTGCCATAATGACCTATTAAACAAATTTGGTATAAAAATGTACAACATGAATGTTCAATATTTTGTATTAATATTGTATATTGCATTGTACATGCAAAGTGAAACCCATAAAACTCACCTACAGATTGCGATGACAGGTTCAATCCAGATCTGTTTGATTTTCCAAATTTTTCCTTAATATTGTTAGGACATTTTTGGCAACTAAATAAATGTTTGATTAATCTTGTGGCGTTCTTGCTATATTCTGATGAACAAAACTTGCATATATATTTGGCTTTTCTCTCATTGAAAGTATAATATTTCCAAACAAAACTCTTATTTTTCACCATTTTAGAGGAACTAAAATAGTGCAATATCGGCACTTGGGAACGTTTGGAATAAACTAAGATGTTTAAATGACCAAGTGGCGTATGTAAAAGCGAGGGGAAAGGTAAAAAAATTTGCTGTGCAAGAAAAGACATAAAATGAAAAGCTACTAATCAAACAAAAGCGGCATCGGCGGCACCTTTGTGCGGTGCAGATTATAGTTTTCTGTCTACGTCTAGGGCGCACCGCACGCATAATAAATTTCCAACACGGTGTGACCGTTGGCGTGCGCGCAGTGTAATGCATTTGAACGAATATTACGAAAAATTTCAATATTCGTTTGGAAATATTCGCACTGCACATCACTACTCTTGATACTCTGAACCTTTGGTAGATCGGATCCTCCCTTAATTCGGACAGCCATTTCCAAATAATATCGTTTTTTGTCAGATATGTGAAAATTGGTGACATTTTATGTTATTGAACCTGTTTGGTCGTAACATAACATCATAGCAAAAATGTTGATGTATGTATTTCTATATGCCTGCATGTTCCATCGCACTCTATTTATGTTACCGTGGTTTATATTGTGCTAAAATTTGATAATAATTATTCAAATTTGCCATAAATTATTTAAAAAATCGGTATGGAGAACCATACATGCTTCCATGTTCATTGTATACACGGTGTCCCAACGAAAACTTGTACCCCTGTAACACGTACTCGGCAAAATAAACGTTTTGACAAAAATCCAAAAATACGTCGATTTTTACATCAAAGGGGACCAATTTTTATGCAATAATCATTCTTGCAACTCTAGCCCTGTGCGGGGACTAGGGGTCAAATGATCCCTTCCCTACTTTGGAAGGGTTTTTCATTACCTACACAACCGTATTTGTTTTATTCAATTCGATCAATTTGTTACCGAGAAATTGCTTCTTGAAGTTTCCAATTTAAAAAATTAATAAAAGCATAAAAAGGTTTCAACTTTTATGTTATCCTGAGCTGTAAATACATAAATTTTTACACATTATGTGTGTAAACTATTTTCTGTTTGTGTAGAATAAAGTGCTATGCATATTCCACTAGAAAACTTAAGAAATTGCTTGTTTTAGTAATTAGAATTTTTACTAGTCTGAATCGCAGCAGTTTCAATTAGTTTGGAATATCGAGGTTCTACTGTATACCTAATTGTTTTGTGGCATATCTCATAGTCACGAGTTTGCGGCTTTAAAGATATCAGTAAAGGGGAAAGCCCCGCAAATTTTAAAGATCGACAGTTTACTATTCGAGACAGGTTCTGTTACGTTTGTTTTTATAATTTAGGCTTAGATTGGTCAAAATTAAATAAGAATGTAACAGGGCAGCTAAAAAATACAGTATCTGAATATCGTGGACTGTTGATTCTGAAGATATTTAACATGCATGAACACGCTGAGTGATTGATTTCCCGGACATACATTTTTTTATTCGGGGTCTATTATTATTTTAAATCTAACCAGTTAATGTGAACACAAGACAGGATGATAATGTCACATACAAGCTCTTTGATTTTATCGCATTTTGAATAATAAATTGTAGATATTTATGTACTATCAGCGCCAAAATTCCTGTTCCACTTTACTGCTCAATTCCGCTTAAAATGCCATAACCAATTACATTCTGAGGTAAAAAACCTTAGCAACTGTCCGCCAATTAAAGTTTTGAAGGCGGATCTAAACGATTTTATTTGAATGACAACAAACGTGTTAGCCTTGCACTAGTAAACAAAGGGCAGCAAAATAGATAAATAATCCTGCTCTTTTAACGAAAAATCACATTGTCTATGGGGGGCGGGGCTGACGAAAACATAGCAACGTCCGGCATAAACGATTCGCATCGCAAACTGGAACACCACTTTTGGAATTTATAGTACATAATATGTAGTTTACCGCAGAGCATTATTACAATTTTAATGTACTTTGCGATTGTAGAATACACGAGAAACATAAAGCTGTGTGACACGCTGTATACTTGAAAAACCCTGGACATTTTGTAACAAAATAAAACACTTTTCAGAATCTTTGCAAAACTGCTGCGATTTATCTCAGCTGTGGCATCGAGAGTTCTATTTGGAGATGACGATGGGCCGGCGAGTGAATGTGAGTCAGAGTAATCTTTCGCTTCCCCAGTTTTCTAATTTTTTTTTGCAGAAGTGTACAGTTCGTCATCACCACAATGAGGAGTGCAGTGATCTGGTAACGATGGAGAAACGTATTCAGTTTCCCATAGACATGTCCATGCCTTGGATCTTAACAGATCACATTCTGAAAACAAAGGAGCCTTTTATGATGGAATACGTCCTCTGTCCGTTGGACTTGTACAATGACAGTGCCCTGTACGCCTTGACCATATTTAGGAAACAGTTTTTGTACGATGAGGTCGAGGCCGAAGTGAATCTCTGCTTTGATCAGTTTGTTTACAAACTCAGCGAGCAGATCTTTGCCTATTATAAGCAACTAGCTGCCAGGTAAAGGTAATAGATGCACTGCCATCGATATATCGATAAAAAATGTGGAACAAAATATTGCTATTCGATATATCGATAAATTAATATTCGCAGCTCTGACCTGACCCGCCATGTGATGTCCGTACTGAAACTCCATGTTCCTGAGATAATTTTGAACTGAAAAGTCTGAATGCACATGTGCCCTAAAGTTGATCGTTTGCAAGTTATAGCAAACAAGAAGAAAAGTTGCAAACAAAAAACGACTTTACCTCTATTAGATCAAAACATACCAACTAAACTACCTTAAAAACGATTACCTACATCAGAAGATACGAACTAAACTACCTTAAAAGCTGTTTAAAGTAGCCACCTTGATTTTCACCGCACAACTGGGCCCTTTGAGAAAGGGACAACTTTAGGGCATAAGTGTATCCAGACTTTTCAGTTCAGAATGACCCCAGGAACACGTAGTTTCAGTATGGGCATCGCATGGCGGGACACCCTGTATATATCATCCGTTGCTCCTCCTTCTTTTCTAGAATTAGCTTGCCTGCCCAGTAAAACTTGCTTCTTTTCCGTTTTTTATATCGATCTTATTTTGATTTTTCAGTATCTTCTTGGATAAGCGATTTCGTGTGGAGTGCGCTGCCCTTGGAGCCTATCTGTTGCCCTATCCCAGAGCGAATCGTTACGAAACATTGCTTAAACAAAGGCACGTTCAGTTGTTGGGTAGGTCCATTGATTTAAACAAACTGATCACCCAAAGGATCAATGCAGACATGCAAAAATCCCTGGATTTGGCAATCAGTAAATTTGAAGCGGGAGACATTACCGGTGTCATGGAACTGGATGGACTTTTACAGGTAATGGGCAAGAGTCCCCTCTCAACATCCCTCAATAAACATTTCCTTCATTCTGTGTACCGAGTTAGTGGTTAGACTTGAACCACTCTTATCTCGTACATTTTTGTGTATACCAAAGTTTCAAACTAGAATATGCCTTTCTAATTTTTATATTACGACATATATGTATATCTGCTAGTTGCTCCTATAATGCTCTATTTTAGAATTTTTCCTCTTCCAAATTTTTCCTATAGCTTTATGTAATATACACAATGGGCCAGAACAAGGTACAAATTTTGTAAGCTCATATATCTTCGTAAGTTTATAATATAATAAATAATATACCATTGAAAAGCCCAATTTTTAAAGATAAGATGAGGCACTTTTGCTCACAAAGTTTAATGAATAATCTTATCATCTTGACCTAGGCAAACCATTTTTGTCTCGAAAATTAAAATAACTGGTACGACCGATAGCTAACTCCTAAGATTGTTTGGAAAACGAAAACAAGTCATGGCCTACTAATTTTAACATCTACAAATGCGATGTGGCAGTGCATTATAAACTCCCAGCCAGCTTTCATTAATATGAAATATCATCGATAAAAAAAAGTTTCATAAAATGTAAGTAACAATTTTTGCAATCTCTAATTTCCGAAGAAATATTTTAATGTGTTAATTGTTATTGAAAATAAGATTATTTCAATTGTGCACAGTTTTTTCTGCCCACTGTGTATACTATCGGTCTTGCCATTAAATGTTTTCTGCTGCCATAGAATGTTTCCAGGCTTAACTTTTATGTTCTTTAGCACTTTTATTTTAACATTTATTATTTGCTTCTCCATAGGATGGCAACTAATTTTCTTTTTGCCTTCTGCCCAAATTCGATCCATATTATTCACTTCCTTGTTACAACTAAATCTTTTACGCTTTTTTCTTTGTATTTGTCGCTGTTTATCCCGACTCTGTTCGGATACGTCATTATCTATAAAATTAATTTTTGTAACAGGTGAATCGCTTGTGCCATAAATTACTGAGCAAGTGGCTGGCACTGGACGATTTCGATTCCATGTACCGAGAAGCAAACCATAATGTATTGGCTCCTTACGGTCGTATCACCTTACATGTATTCTGGGAGCTGAACTACGATTTTCTGCCGAACTATGTTTATAATGCTGCCACCAGCAGATTCACCAAGTACAGGGGTCAGATAGAATTCGCCCCGCCTGTGCACCGGGACAGACCGCCGCATATGTCACATCACTATTTGTGGGGAACCAAGCAACTGAATCTGGCATATACGATGCAGTATGCGCAATATTCCGGTAATTATTTACTTAAATGAAATACCACCTTTTACATTAAAAAAATCAATTAATGCGGGTAAAAAGAAACCCTGAAAAAATAAGTTCAGCGAGTCAAATAGAAAGAAAACAAATTAACAATAATATTATGAAATGATATTACAAAAAACAAATAAGTACCTAAAGAAATAACCACAGTTTCCGATTTAAAGAAGCTTTAAAAGATGTAAGCGAAACCCCAACAATTGATCCACCCCAATCGTTAGCCTGTCTTATAAGTCTGTGACATGCTGTAAGAATGATGAAAGTGTAAAATTTGTTTTATCATCATAGGTTTTGTGGGCTCCCACCATTTCCACACCATGTGCAAGCTGCTGGGCTACCAAGGCATAGCAGTTGTTATGGAAGAATTATTGAAAATAGTAAAAAGCTTGGTTCAATGCAACTTGCTGCAGTTTACGAAAACGCTGTTGGAGGCCATGCCAAAGGTTTGCAAGCTCCCCAGATACGACTACGGATCTCCCGGTATTGTTATTCAAATTTTAACGAGAGCGCAGCAAATATTTTATGCAAATTTATTGACCAAGTGTTCTGGGTTACTATCACGCCCAGCTGAACGACATTGTACAATATCCAGATGCTCGCACGGAGCTCTTTCACAATTTCCGAGAATTTGGAAACACCATTTTGTTCTGTTTGTTGATGGAACAAGCTCTCTCCCAGGAAGAAGTTTGCGATTTACTACAAGCAGCCCCTTTCCAGAATATACTTCCTAGGCCTTACTGCAAAGGTATGTCTTGAGTACATACAGTTTGTCTCACACTTGTGGCCTATATGAATTATGCAGGATGTCGTCGTCAGGTGGGGTCACAATGAGGGAAAAAGAATTATTTTTTTGATTTCCGGAAAAAATCATTCGTCGTAAAAAATCCCGCTTGTTCTCCAACCCCCATCGCACATATCATTTTTTATCTCCACTTTTATCCAACTGTTCCGGGAAAGATTTTATTAATTTTTACGAGTTTTGTGCAACTACACTACTTGTAAAATTGAAACTTGACCTTGGCGCCATTTTTACCTACTTTAGCTGTCAAACAACATAACCCAAGAATTTTCAGTAAAATGTATACTATGTTTATCAAGAAACTACAATATTTTGATAAGCACATTGTAGTTAATAAAGCTTCTTGTTACGGAGAATGTAACTTTGTAATATTATGGTAAGAGCAGGTATTTTGGACATGAATTTATATTTTCTTTTGTAAGAAGAAAATTTTGTGTCTAGTCGTACAAAGTTGTTATTTTATTAACAATTTGATTATAGGTACGTACATTTAGAGCTCTAGACTCATTAACTTAGCTGAGCAGTACATTATGAGAGTTTTCAGTCAATCAAGTTCTTATACTTTGAACCTGAAGATGAATTACCGGAAATGGATTCTGAAACAAACTATCGTTGCCATGGAGGATCATAGAACATTAGCGGTAACTTTAGATGCTATTAGAGAAATATCAAGATATATATATACAGATGTCTCAGCAACAACAATTCAGAATTGTTGAAATTCGTGAAAATGAAAATCATTGGTTGGATGAAGATGATCTTAGTCTTGTTGAATTAATGGCAACGCTTGCGAAATACAGGGAATCGGTACAAATAGAAGATATTAATTAAAGGCAACGCTTGCGAAATATAGGGAATCGGTACAGATGGAAGATATTGACGTAGAAGGATACATTGCCATCGACGACGACATCCAAATTGTCTAGTTTAAAATGTCAGTCGTCTAATTGCGAAATGTCCGACAGCGAAGGCAACGAAGAAAATGAAAGTGAAGGCGTTGAGACCAGGATAACAATACCGACAACTAAGCAGTTAGGTGACAGTTAACTCAACTTTTTTGCGTCCCTTGAGGTTGAGATTCGACTTATGGGAGTTCCACTGTATTTTTATTGACCTTGTAAGAATAACAATAATTATTAAAAAATTCGACAAATTACAGAAAAATCACAATTTATTGCGTATGTTTAATACAAATAAAAATGAACTAGTTCAGTTCCACTCACAAATCACGATGATCCCGTGCTCTGTTTATTTGTCCGCAACCTGGGTCTCGGTGGCTTCAGCAACTGTGCTTCCAAGTCAAAACATCAGGCTCCAATCACGTGGAATAAAAAGGCCTACTCAGGAAACATTCACAATCTATATTTTTACGTCAAAATTATATTAGTTTTAAACGATTTTGATTCCAAAAGGAACAGCAGGTATACGGGTGCACGAGGACATGAAAACTTCACACAAAAACAAAAAAAGAACACTTAAACTATTCCAACTGATCAGAATAAACGTAAGGGATTTTAAATCACATTCAAAACGTGAAACCAAAGAACATAAGTAACTAAACAAACAATATTTTCTTTGGTTATGTTACTTGACACTTGTCAGTTGTTGAGCAAGCAAGCAACTCCAGATTTAATTGGACCACATCCACCAATCAACCGCGAGTAGGTAAAAATGGCGAAATTTTCTATCCCTTTTTATTGCATGACCGTAATTGATGCGCAATGGTCCAAAGGCGGTATATTTATCCACAACCTTCTCAACTTAAGTTGAGAAGGTTGTGATTTATCTAAGTATGTGGTTCCGTACGATACCCGAACACCCACAGAGATCGTTGCCGATGTCTTCCAATAACGAATTACGTAAAGTTAAGGAGGGTACACATCTGAGCAAAAGAGCCGAATGAGCACGCCGCACCGAATGAGCATTCATGCGGGCAATTTTTTTTCCACGCATGAGCCGTATGATCCTGTATTCGGAATTCGGGATATAAGTGGCGCGTCACAAACGTCAGATTTTCATTCCAAACAAAACAAAGCCAGGTGCTTTCTGACGTTTTAACCTAACCTCTGAAATCTATATATATATAAAAGAAAGTCGTGTTAGTTACACTATTTATAACTCAAGAACGGCTGAACCGATTTGGCTGAAAATTGGTGGGGAGGTAGCTTAGAACCAGGAGACGGACATAGGATACTTTTTATCCCGTTTCCGTGGGACGTTTTCAGTAATGTTCTTAACAAACTTTGTGTCACACCAGTCTATAAACCGTCTATAACAAATTTCATACACTTTTTTAAATTTATCGGGCAATAAATCTGTTGTAGCTTCATTTGCTGTTTCAATTATATCTGCAGGAGTACAAATAGTTTCTTCCTCACCATCCGAAATCGACATTTTCGACAGTTTCACAACAAAATATTACAATTTTAAACTGACAACTTGAAATTAATTACTAACTTGATAATTTTGGTCATTGTACATAAATACACGTATCCATAGTTACGCAGAGGAACGTAACGTTTTTTTAGGTAACGCTCGATTTTATAAATTTTATTTGTCAAATCTGACAGTTGATAAGTGTCATATCAAGCCCCCCGCCTCGCACAAAACAAAAAAATTATGTTGATCCGATCGCTACCAAACTTCACAGGAACACTCGCTGGGCTAATCTGAAGATTAACTTACAGTAGGTGCCGCGCATGTCGTGCCGGGACCGGGCAGCAAATAATTTATAAAGTGAAAATGCAAACGTCAAACGGCATATGCCATTCGCAGTTTATCAAGTTTCAAACGATTTTACCACAATTATTTCTTCAGAGGCAGCAACGCGCCGGGTACCAGCTAGTATAATTATAATTACATATAGTTGTTTTCAAGTTTTTACGCGTAAGCCCAACACACAAATTGAAAATAAACTGTTTTCACTGCAAAACGTCTAGCATTATATTGCAAAAAATAGTTTAAGACGTTCTAAATAATATCGATAAACGTCAAATGGCACGTGCTTTTGTTTTGTTTGGAATGAAAATCTGACGTATGACGGAGGCACTTATGTCCCGAATTGCTGTTTCCTTTGATCGACCGACAAAATACGGATCGGGTGCCGCGCTACATGAGCGTGTTTGGCGCGGCGCGTGTTTCCGTTCACATAATGAATGCTCATTCAGCGCGGCGTGCTCATTCTGCTCTTTTGCTCATATGTGTACCTGACTTTATTTACTGATATAGTGTAATATAGGTACGCCGCATGCGTATTGTATGCAACCGGTAGCTACTATTAGTGGCAGGGCTTGGGATAGTTGACACTTGAGGTTTACAATTTCCATCATAAACTAGACACTATATCTTAGATGTGGGAAGAGTATGGATACATAACTCCCGACCTTTTCCGTGCACGTGAGTGTTACCATTGAATATGTAAATAACAGAATGGCCAAGGTTAAGTAAAAATTGTCGTTCGCTAGAGGACTTGCAGCCAAGAGATGGCGCCACATAGTTAGGTCGGTCAGCCACTAGAGGCGCTGGTTATCGGGAGAAAAAGTCCGATCTGTCCGGTTACTTATTTTGTATTTGTTTATACGTCTTTCTGTCAATTTTTTAATTTGTCATATATCGCCTTGTTTTTGTTCTGTGCAAATTGTTATTGACAATAGAGATTTTGCAAGTGATAAAAACGAAGTGAATTGTGAATAGTGCAGCAAATATAAATCTGCATTTTCTGAAAATAATATGTAAATACGTAAAAGACACTTTCGAAAAAGCTTTAAAAATTTTGCCCACTTTAAAGAAAATAAACAGAAACACAGGGCAAACAAAGACACCCCCTTATTTTGATGATTTGATACAAACCGTTACAGCAACATTACAGATGTTTGAACAAGAAAAAAAGTAATAAACAATTTATACTTTCCAATCGTCTAAATCACGATGTTTTAGAGAATCAATTTTCAATCTATAGGCAAAAAGGTGGTTACTGTCGAAACCCATCAGCGCGATTATTGAAAACAATTTTTAGAAGTAACGCCAATAATTGCCTTATAAAGCCTCCATAATCGGCAAACTGCGAACCCGATATTGATATTTTGCCGGAAATTCCAGAATCTACAGAGAAACGGGCACTTTGTGATTCAGGTGAAAGTTCAAGTTCCACATCTACTCAGGCAGAAAGTGATACCAGAGAAGAAACATTAGAAGATTGCTCTGTATCCTACTTTGCAGGATACCTGGCATACAGGTGTGTACAAGAATTTAAGTGCGATGAATGTTCCAAAAGCCTCATGGGAGATACGACAAAATTTGAGAAGAATCAGTTATTAATAATAAATAAGATGTATGATAACACTATAAAAGGTGGCTTGACGACACCATCTAAATTATTTCAACATATTGTTGATGTTGCTTTGTGCTCATTTGAAAATATTTTACTTTGTATAATTACAAAGCTATAAGCATTGCTTTAAATATTCAGAAAAAAGTTTGCAAGAAAATTAATAAATCTAACAATAATTGGCTTGCTCATGAACAGTGCAGTGAACACAGAAAGTTTATCGTGAAGCATTTAATTATGTGTAAAATAAACACAAAGTGCTGGTGGATTACATCAAAAAAGCAAGTTAGTGGTGCGCAAAAAGAAAACCCAAAACTGAGAATTTTACAACATAAGTAATAGAGAATTTTTACTATTTTTGTTTATTCGTAGCTCCTAGGTAATAAGACATGTTTTATTTTTACGTTTTGGTAACAAAATTCGTTTTGTCTGTAACTTTATTCAAAAATTTTGTAGGTATGTACTTATCTACTTGAATAATAACTACATTTTTCTCATTAGTATGTTTTTTACTGAGGACAACTTATTTTTTTCTTGTAAGTAACTTGATACCACGCGATAGGGTACATTGTTTTCAATTTTTTGTGTGCCGAGTTTTAAAGAAGAAGCAGTATCTGGTACTCTTTTATTTTTGGTTTACTATCGTCGACTATCGTTCTCAGGAATAAACTTACTAAGCTTGTAAAAATGTAAAAGTTATATTTTTATAGCCTGTATTTTTTATATTGTAACTTGTTGTCGTGGTGCTTTGAAGTCAAATTTTTGATGTGCTAAGTGAAAAAAAAAGTATTTTTCTAATAATTTTTAATTAATTTTTTTTTGGTTTACTTATCGTTTTTTCAGGAACACACTGCTAAAGTTTGTAAAAATTTAGTTTGGGCGCAAAATAAAAGAATATCTTATGAAATTACATATATTTTTTATTTACAGGTGCATTTGTAAAAAGTAAATTCAAATATACCGCGCGATTCGCTGTCATCGCCTGCCAGACTCCTTTCTTTGATAATTCGATTTTCGATCGTACCGTACCAACACCAAGGTCAAGTTGCAGAAACGTCTATGTTGGCGGCTGGCAATAAAAATCAATTTATTCACATGGTAACGTCAAGGTCAAATGCAAAACATCTGTGTTGCCGTTCGCGCGTTTTAGCTGAAACTAGGTAGACAGCGACACCTAGTGAAATAATGTATAACCAAATAGGATGACGACAAAAGTTTCTATACATCGGCCATTCTGTTATTTACATATTCAATGGTGTTACCAAAATTTGAGCGTGTTTGGTGCCAAACAAAGTGATGAAACCAGGTTACTGTTTAGAATTCATGGAATTTAACTAAAAATAACGAAAGCAGCGTTTGAAATAGTGCAATTAGTCAAATCATTTTAAGAATTTTCCTTCAATTCTCGGCGTAAAGACACTAAGATTTAGGTTACGCCCCTTTTTTTGGTGCCGAATGGTAACACAAACATCTGTTTTGTTATTCCTCCTCTTCTTCCCTCCTCTAAGCACTATATAGACGTTTAACGCAAATGCAATGACGTTTAAACGAAAAGTAATTCAACTTACAAACTAGAGATGCCAGTGTTATACTCTTTGCAGTAGGGTCCCTGTATTGAGAGAGTACCGCAATCTCCGCCATGTTTACTCACAATAACGGGCGCCAAATTTGAATTGTGCCGGAACGTCAGATTTTATATTTGACATGTGTTACAAATTGCGGATTCACCTTCTGATTTTTGATCCATAAACAAATAAAATTTGACTGTAATACGTTGAGGAATAATACTACAGACCAGATTGTGGAAATATATATCACTGATTCACAAAAGACGATAAAACAAACACCAAACAAACCAACATTTCAGCTGGACTTTGACTGACATAATGGCATTTTGCTGCTGACACGGCAGTCCGCCATGTTTACTCACAGTTCTGAAACACAATGGAGCTATAGATTGCGGTACTCTCTAAATACAGGGACCCTACTTTGCAGTTAATCGAGTCGTCGCTGTGTGACACATAAAACACAAAAATGTCAAATCATTGTCAAATTGTCCACTAGCTGCTGCTAGCTGCTCACTCGATCTGAAAATTGAACACACTGTTCTAAAATAAAAAAAGCATGCGGGGTATGTATTTGTACCGTAGCATGGCAACATAACAAACACAAAATTTAATGTCAAACGTCTTCGAATTTAAATAATTATTATAGTTTGATCAGGCGTTATTTTCTTACATTCTTCTTGGACAAGTTGTTTAACGTGGACATAACAGATAAGGTGACAGATTTGGATTCTATCCTTTGCGTTTTGTGTATGTTTCATAAAATTATCTTGGGACTTATTTTTAACATTCATTGTGCTCTGGATTCTTCACAGTGGCGAATTAATTTATCAAGGAACGGTCTTTGAATTTGTTAGTAAGTGTGTTGTGGGTAGTAAATACTACTCAATTTTACCAATATTATGTGAGTAATTTTTTATTTAATAATATAATGATATAAGTTTTAAAATTCTTGTATATCCATTATTCGGGAGATAAGTGGCGCGTCACAAACGTCAGATTTTCATTCCAAACAAAACAAAGCCACGTGCTTTCTGACGTTTTAACCTAACCTCTGAAATATAATTATAATTACATATAGTTGTTTTCAAGTTTTTACGCGTAAGCCCAACACACAAATTGAAAATAAACTGTTTTCACTGCAAAACGTCTATAATTATATTGCAAAAACTAGTTTAAGACGTTGTAAATAATATCGATAAACGTCAAATAGCACGTGCTTTTGTTTTGTTTGGAATGAAAATTTGACGTATGACGGAGGCACTTTGGTCCCGAATTGATGTATCTGATTCTGTTTAAACATCGCCTCCTTCACACAATAAAATATGTCACACATCATTTGTTACATTTTGTAAAACCATTTTAAACGTCAAAAGTAAGTAAACTTCAAAAGATAAATATTCAAAATTCCCGCTTTCCGCCCCTAATTCTACTTCCAAACATCAGAGGCGCTGTTAGCAGTTCAAAAATAATATATGTGCGTTGTCTATCTGTACTGTTTAATTTATGATTTCCATGGTTGACAGTTGTGTTTTGGATGTGGTATGATGTTGGTTGAATTTTTGAGAAGAAAATTATTGAGATTGAGTTAATTAAATAGGGAAAATAAAAGTTGTGAATCATTATTTATTAATTTCCTAACAGTAGATTTCTTCACATTTTGACGTTCGAAGGAAAAAAGGAATCTACAGTATTTGCCGCTTCTGCTTTCTAAATACCTGATGCCAAATGAGAAATTGTCGTTTCAAAAGCCAGGAGTATCTAAATTCAAAACAAACCATGGGCGCCGGCAGGATTACTTTCAGGGAGGTGCATCTGGATCTATACATTATACTAAACTTTACTATTTTTTTTTTAAATCTTGGTAGCAGATAAAATGTTATACAACACTCACCCCTTAATGGGGGACATAAGTGCCTCCGTCATACGTCAGATTTTCATTCCAAACAAAACAAAAGCACGTGCCATTTGACGTTTATCGATATTATTTACAACGTCTTAAACTAGTTTTTGCAATATAATTATAGACGTTTTGCAGTGAAAACAGTTTATTTTCAATTTGTGTGTTGGGCTTACGTGTAAAAACTTGAAAACAACTATAATTATATTTCAGAGGTTAGGTTAAAACGTCAGAAAGCACGTGGATTTGTTTTGTTTGGAATGAAAATCTGACGTTTGTGACGCGCCACTTATCTCCCCCATTTATAATGAATGAATGGGCAACTGGACACTAATTAAATTTGTAGGATTTTTTCTTTTAATATCACAGTAAATACCACCTTAACACATTACGTCTTGATAAAAGTTTTAAATTCATGACAAATAATTGTTTAAAATGCTTCCAAACATCCACTTTTTCAAACGAGATTTCAGTGTGGGCGTGGCTTAAACTCAAATGACGTGCATTGCGCTCACCAATGAGCATGATCAAATAGTTTAAAAACCTATTCCCGCGCAGACACCAAACGGCAAATAAGTGAGTCATTTGAGCTACTGCATATTTGTCATTTTCGTTTGTCAATTTCGAGTTTAATTTCTAGTTCACGTCAGATTCAGATGTCAAAACGGCACGCAAAGGTTATGCAAACGCCAGAAGTGACATCAGGACAGCTGACAGAATCTGATAAAATACGAATAAACTACTTCCCGTCAAAACCGCTGTGTTGTCATATAATTCAGAGCGAAGTTCAAAGGCGTTTTTATTTCTTCAGTTCCGTTTTCTCGAAATAATTTTAGGTGATACGGTGGTTGTGTTTTGCAGTGTTTCATTTGCATGTATACAATGTAAATAATTCGCTATTTATTAGAAAAGTATAAATAATGATTTCAAGTTACATATGACAATATCGGATGTAAAAGTGACGTCAATTGCGCCAGGCAAAATTATTAATTAATTTTTTTCTGCCCTAAAGTGAAGCACAGAGAAAAATGCAAAAATAGGGGTCAAATATTTTCGCCCAAATTTTCATTTTTTCAAATAAAAAAAAAGTCGTCCAGTTGCCCATTTAGTCTTTTAGTCAGCTTATTATTTTTTTTCTAACACCTTGGCGAAGTTTAAGAATACAGAGTGCTCCCACCTTCATCAGTAACTCCTTGGGTTCATATTTGCTATTCGACGTAAATGATGTCATCGTATCCCACCACCCATACCATATAAGGCAATAAGTGGAATCTTACGCTCTGATTGGTGAATATGTAATAAAACTACCCTTGCACGCCTCACGAGTAGGGAACGGTCGAACGCTTGGTTTAAAAGTTTAACCGTTGATCGTTGGTGCGTTGATTTAACGGTAACTGTCCTGTAATGGTGTAATGGTGTAATGGTGTAATATTAATATGTTCATGTGTTTCATTCATTTTTGTAAACCGCGGAATTATTCTTAAGTTGTTTCTGGATGATTCTGTAAATTCAAAATTCTGCAGTCTGTATGTAGGTAGAGGGTAGTTTGCTGGAAAACCAACAAGCACCAAGGAGTAAAAAAGGAGTAGTGACTGTTTTGTGAGTAGCTGGACCTGTGGCTGGTGTGGCTGGACCTTGAAAGTGCAAGCACGTGTTTGGAAGATTTACCCTATTGTTGTTTTACGTGTTTCGTGGTTGTTAGCTCCATAATTGGGATTTCATTGGCGTGGATTGATTAAAATTGGTCGCATTGTGTTTTGGTAAAACTTGTGAATTGGGAAAACCGATCCGTTACGATTTAATTCGGCCTTATTTGCACACCAAAATCAAGAATCCAGTGCTCTTCACCAGCTCTAACCAAGGTCTTGGAAATAGGTGCCTAGGAGGCGTAACATCTGGAACTCCTACAACAGTCCTAACACGACAATCTACGATACCATGAGTGGACAACTAGATTTGGTGACGACAGCTCTCCACAGAACAGGAAACAACTTTTAAGGTCAGGGTCAGATATTTTATCTTTTTATTGTGCCGTGCTATCTCTGAGTAACCACGTAGCCGGTAGAACCTCGTGTGGAACCAAATAAATTGAAAATGTTTGTCGTAGTAAGGTGGGATTTCCTAGCGACGTCCATGTCCAGCGTTCGCGGCCCTCCGCGACGGCTGGCAGTTAATGACCCAACAATGCATTTTGAATGCAACTGTTTTCTTTGAAGCTTCGTGACTCGTCGTCTCAGCGTCCGGCCGTCAGCGGCTGCGACCCGACTGCTCAAAAACATGTCAAGCCGCGAACGTAGACCCCAGTAGTCACATGTACCTATCAGTTCAAATAAGCATATTGTGGTGGATATTACGATTGAAAATTTACACATGCAGACAACGAAGTATTGATTGATCGTGTACGTGAATTTCCTTGCATTAAGACCACGAAAGTATAGACTTCAGATTATCAAATTCGGGAAAATTATGTTAGAGTATTCCTATTCAACATGACAACAAGCCACTGTTACTTAAACTGCAGTCAACTGTACCACCTGAACACAAAAACACTTTTGATACTACGGGCGGTTCTCTCGCTACTACAAAAACGCAGACGCCAGACGTTTCAACCAAATCCAAAAATCTTCGTGGCCAGCCGTTACTGCCGGACGTCGCGGCGGGCCGCGAACGCTGGACGTCGCTAGGAAATACCACCTGTACGCTGTCCTGTTTTGGCGTATGTATAACTTTTGGTGTGTTAGTAATATCAGCGGATCTCTGTGTTCCGTTATTGCCTGTCAATTTTGTTGTTTTGTTACCTTTGTTAGTAAATTTCGGTGTTTTGTTTGCATGATCTGTAAATTTCCTTGGTTTTGTTTAACGTTACTAGCAAATTACGTTTTTTAATAGTAGGGAATAATTTGGCATTGTTGTAACCACCATTATACAGTAGACTCCCGATTATGTGAACTAATTAAAACCAAGGCAGTTCACATAATCAAATTATTCACATAATGGAGATTGGACCAAAAATAATAATTGTAGAAAAGGTTTTGTACATATTACTTATGTATTGCATATTATTACATATTTATATGCATTTTTAATCATTTTTTAAAAAGTCTGTAATTTTTTGTTGTTTCAATCTTTCTTCAGTTTTAATATCGATAGCCTTTTGTCGGATCTTTCTTAAAACTGTGACCTCAGATACATCTACGCACCCCTCTAATATCAGAAATGAACTGGCACAAAGTGGTTCGCGTCTCGCGTATATTGCTGGTCACATAATCGAATGGCAGGAATGCGGAGGTCAATACAAAAAGTTTGCTGTTCACATAATCCGGCGTTTCACATAAAACGGTGTTCACATAATTGCGAGCCTACTGTATTAAGATCTCGGGTTGTGTGCCTTATTGTATTCGATCTTTCTAACTAGTAGACTTGTGTACCGATCTTTCAGATTGTACGTAACTTGTGATCAGCGATTCGGTTATTGCGCCAGTTTTATGTCAGTATTTTCTCGGTTATCTATAGGATATGATTATGAAGCTTCATCTCTGTTAGGAATACCGGCTTGATTTAACATCTGATTTTCTGGTGGCACGCGGTGCCGAGTTGCCGAACGTTCACTGTGGACCGTCCAACTTGGTCATATTTTGATAAATAATTTTCTTCGAATATTTACGACTGAATTTGATATTCATTTTAGGTAAACATTATCTTAAAATTCCAACCTTTCTGTTTATGGTATTTTTATTCATTTTTAATATATTTTTTATTAAAATATTTGTGTGCATTTTTGGATACTGTCTGGCTCTTTTGTGTACCCAGCAGTTTTTAGTAATTGTGGCTGCTGGATGTTGTTGCTTATTGGAGGATCATTGACAATTACTTGGCTCCTTGCTATTATCATTGTTATTTTAAGCCCACCCTAACTCTGGCTTGATCTAGTCGCAGTGAATCCTATTTTGTGACGGTAGGTATTTAGGCCTGTCGCAAATTCATATTACCATACCTGTAAGTATTGTATCTAGCACGATACTTGTATCGGAAATAACTGTTAACAGATCCGCTAACAAAACTAATACATACTTTCGAACTTTAAATGTCGAGCAGTTGGCAACCGTTGTGAATTCAACATTTCGTACTTAACAAAATGGCCTACAGTACATGCTCTTTGAATCTGTATTTTTAACTTGACAATTTGTACTTCTTAGATGCCTCCAAACGCAGATATATATTGTGAAGCTTTGGGGATCAGACATATCCTCAACACCAGAAATACTGGCTACCGAGATGGGTCTGTCTTTGCATAACGCCAAGATAGGGGGTATGGACATTATGTTCGTGGCGTTCAATATTTCGCACTTCCGGCGAAGAAGACTGAACGCTGCAAAGTCTGCTTCTGTGCGAGAAGTTTCAAGATGATCCTTACGATGTTGCCCTGCATCCCACTGGTTTATATGCGTTGGTGGGGTTTTCTGATAAGTTCCGCTTTCTGACCATCTAGGTCTAGGTGGACACTTTTGACAAGACTAGAGCGTTCAATATCAGACGATGTAAGAAGTGCTGCTTCAGCAGTTTGGGTCATCTTTTTGCCGCCGCAAACGGAAACGTTATACAGATTTAGTTGACAATAACGTTTACGCAGCAGTATGTTTTGAAAGGACGCAGTGGACAGATAAATAAAATACCTATGTATATACCGCCCAAAAGAATTTTACGAAAACTTGTTTGTACGTCTCGACAGGCAGCCATCGGACAAAACAGTATAGGACACTTCTTGTTAGAGAATTTACTCACTTCTAATTGCGGCATTTTCCTGAAAAGTTGATCACAACCAAGGCATTTAAAAAAATCCGTCTTGTCGGGGCGTTCAAAACTGTTATTTGTTTGTAGAAAAAAATTCCCAAATAATTATTAAGTACCTTGATTATTATTATTACCCTTAAAATAGAGGAGTAAATGATAAAATAATTTAATCATATGGTTTTTGTCCTTAGCATTGCTGCTAGTATGCAGCCTATATGGAATCCAGTTAAATGGACCAAAATGCATTCTAACCTTCAGTGTGTTTGTCGACTGAACTATTTTCTTTTAATCCTTTCGCAGATAACTAGTATATCTTGGTCAGCTGACGATTTGGAAATGTGTTCGTGTACGACTGGAAAGTGGCAACTGAGATGCGAACGGCGGAGGTGATTGTGGAAAAGTGTTTCTTCACTTGCGTGGTGCTAACTTCAGATGGAAGATCTAGTTTTGGGGTGGGAACGGACGGTCAACTGCACGAACTCATCAGCTCCAACATATCGAGAGATTTGAAGATATCCGACAAAGGAGTGGATGCCGTTTTACTTTCCAATTGGAATCAAATTTTGTTTGTGGTCGCTCATCAGGGAAGCGTGCTTTCTGTTAAATTGCCGCTGCTGGATGTTGCGGAGCACAACGAATTTCCCGTTCTTTTAACACCTGTCACTCAAGTAAGTATAATTTTTGGAAAGATCAGCATTGCAGAAAATCATCCATTATCACGGACCTTTGATAAAGCCAGCCCAACTTATTATGTAGCTAAATGATCAATGTTTAGTTTACCTATATCGTCGAGCAGGGGACGGAAATATAATAGCTAGAATCGTATCTTCTGTTCAGGACTTGGATAAATCCAAGAAGAGTTCAATTAGTGGTAGATTAGTGTTTATTATTAAGTATTATTAAAAATCTACGGACGTTCTTTACAAATCGAAATCATGTGATCAAAGTTTGTAATGACTTCCTTAAGGGTGGCGGAATTTGAGCACCAAAAACGGGACATGTGGGCACATTTTTATTCAAACACCATTCTGAAATTAAAGTAGATAGGGCGTTAAATAAAAAAAAGATTTATCAATAAAGGATCAACTTAGAGACTCCCACTACTTTTATAGTAATATTTTTCGTTCGCCTTAAATAAATCTCCTTCAAATTATTGAAAAATCAGTCATAAACTCGACACCTTTTTTACTATTTGTACACATATTTATCGTAATTAGAAAGTAGGATTGTCTAAGTTAATTATTCCTTATTCATTTTCGACCAAGAACGTCTTGATATGTTGCTTCGTTCAGCCAGCATGTTGGAATAAAAATTTTATTACATTCTCTAGATCTGGTGCATATTTGGCCAAAATGCACAGTAAACTGCACGTTTGACAGTAGTAGTAGTAGTGTGGCCACGGCAATGAAGATGGCGGTAGCGCTTCAGTTGGTTCTCATATTTCTAAATAGAAAATAATAATTTAAAGATAGGACCGCCGACTAATCCTCCTAGATTTATTCGGTTGCCGCTAAAGCAAAAAACCTTGAAAATTCCTAGTTATAGAGGCTCGGTCTGAAGAGTTTGCAGCTGTGACACAAACCAATCATACTGTATTTTACATCATACTAATCACACTTTTGGGGGATAGGGGATAGGTGATAGGTGGCACCATTTTATAGACTAACAGCTGATAAATCCCAGCCTTAATAATTCGAACTTCGAACTGTACTTTCTACAAAAGTTTTTGGAACTTCCCCTGCATGGTGCCAGTCCATAATAATTCAAGAAACGTATGTCATCTAGTTTTAAATCCTCTAATAGATGAGTTCCACTATATTTACGTGGCGACAGTAGGAAAGGGCGGATCCAAAACCTTTTCCTGATTTTCTTTTTCTTTTGTCTTCTTCAAATAAAATGACGCACGCCGCTGCTGCAAGAAGTACATTTCTTTTGCTTGAAGAGTTCATGATGACTCACTTTAAGTCTGGGCGTAAGCTCGTTTTTTCAACTTGTTACATGTAGCCTGTTATTTCGTTATATGGCAATGTTATGTAAGTCTGGAACGGGCTTTACACAACAATTTTAAATCGCCGATTTTTTTTCAAAGTTTCTCGTCTCTGTGAATGTTCAGATATTTCGATTAATTTTCCCGATATTTAATAAATTCCAGTGCGATGTACAGAAACCTCCCATAACGGACACCTCTATTAATTGGATATCTCCGATAAAGGGACACTATTTAGGGAACGAACTGTCGCTTATGGGGCTTTATCATTCTCTATTAAACGGACACAAAATCGGTGACCATTGGTGTCCGTTTAAGAGAGTTTTCACTGTACTGAACTCACATTTTTGACAATTCGAATATGAGAAAGGTGCGAGTAGTGATTTCGTTTGTTTAAATGTATCATTATTATTAACTTTGCAATCTTCACCTTCTACTCTTCTATTCTAATTTGTAGTATGTACTATCAGCACCAAAATTCCTGTTCCACTTTACGGTTCAATTCCGCTTGAAATGCCATAACCAATTACATTCTGAGGTAAAAAAACCTTAGCAACTGTCCTCCAATTAAAGTTCTGAAGGCGGATCTAAACGATTTTATTTGAATGACAACAAACATGTTATACTTGGGCCGCTGAACAGACGGAGTGATCACCCTGCAATCATGAGCTCTAGACGGAACCACTATCAATTTAGGACGACAGAACCACAGTGATTCGCTTTCTTTAGACCCAACGAAGTCGCATCACTCCAATTTGGTCGTCATAAATTAATATTGGCCCCGCTAGAGCACTTTCTTGCAGAGTGATCACTCCGTCTGTTCGCCGGCCCAAGTATAGCCTTGCACTAGTAAACAAAGGGCAGCAAAATAGATAAATAATCCTGTTCTTTTAACGAAAAATCACATTGTCTAAGGGGGGGGGGGGGGGGGCTGACGAAAACAGCAACGTCCGGCATAAACGATTCGCATCGCAAACTGGAACACCACTTTTGGAATTTATAGTACCTATTTACAGTAAACATGTTAACTGCGAGTGGACAAGTCTATTACACATGAACTGCTTTGAGTTTCGCCCTCCTATAAAAGACGACTTATTGCATGTTTTTGTCTTTTTGTTAATCCACTCCACATACATAGAAATAAAAATGAAAAAACAACTTGAATTTCAGATGCGAATAACGTACGACGACCGAGTGCTAATAACTGCTGCCCAGGACTGCAACATCTGCATCTGGAAAATTCTAAATGCCAAAAGTAAGCAGATCAGAATTGACGGGGATTTTAAGGAATTCACAGATATTCTAATAACTCGAACTGATCTGGAGGCGAGACGAGACCTGACGCAGAGGACGCATGAGTTAGTAACGGAACATGCATGCCAGATGAGACAGAGCGAAGTGGCACACAACCAGAAAATGCAGGAGGTTCACGAGGGATATTGCGGGGCCATAGAGGAACTGAAAGAGAGGAACTAGTAAACGGAGGCTGATCATGTCCAAGAAATGAACAACATAAACATGGAGATTGCTAAAATGAAGACGCAACACAAGGAGTTTGTCCACAAACTGGAAGCAAATTATAACGAGAAGTTGATCGTGGAATATGACTAGTACCTGAGATTGGAAGACAAGATGTCCAAGATTAGGAGCAACTATGAGAGGGAATTAGCCGAACTGAGGAAGGCCAAAAAGGACTCCGAAGATAACATCACGACCGAGTTTTTGCAAAAGTTGCAAGAAAAAGAGGTCCATCTGGAAGAGATGGTGATGCAAATGAGACAGATGACGAAGGAGCACGAACTGATAAAGCAGCAAATCGAAGACGACACCGACCGCGAAATATAAGAGTTGAAAACGGAGCACGAAAAGGAAATAAAAGAGGAACAAGACACCAACGTCTGGTTGAGAGGTGAGACGGGCATCATAAAGAAGAGATTGGCCACTTCCATAAAACAAACACATCAAATTCGAGGGAGTTACAATAGGTCAGTAATTTATTATTCTTAGGTCTACTTTCCCATATTTTCATTAGACCGCAAATTACATTTCTAAACAGCCTTAATTCCTTTTAACGGTTTATACAGGGCGAGTCGGGAGGAACGCGCCAAATTCCGGGGGGTGTATCATAAAGTAACATTTACATCCAATTCGATATCGGCATATTTGGAAATCCGATTGCAAAGTGGGTATTTCACATATGCATTTATGTATTTGCGTTTGCGGTGAAAAGTAATTAATAGACAAGGTTTGTATGCTGTTATATTCTTTTTACTTTCAATTTTTGCTGAAAGCAATGGTTCTGTTAGATAATACCACCGGCGAAATCACATTTAGAATTTTCAATGTAAATGATACCCAATTTCACTTCAAAGTTTCTAGCACAACTGGCAATCCGATTTCGAAGTGTGCCGATATCGAAATGGATGTAAATGTAGCTTAAGCCTAAGAATTATGTAAAAAAACTCAAATGTTACCCAATTTTTATTCATTTTCAAGTTATAGCGTCTGTTTGTAATCCTATCGCTTTACTTAAGTTTGTTGTTATTTCGGCTGATTCAATGTGCTGTTTTTAAATGTCCGTTTGATTCATATCCAGCTAAAAATTCTGTCTTTGTTTTTAAGAAACAATATTCATTCATTCAACTCATAGACTTGACAATGAAAAGGTCTTAATTAACTTCTCAAGAAGTACCAATAAGTTGTTTCTATTCAATTATTGTCAATTTAATGTACAGTTTGCCAATATATTGTGAATTTGTGCATATGTGTTTTTAATTAAATTGCAAGACGTGAACAAATCTAGCGATATGCGAAAGCAATTCGCAACAGCGTCATTAAAAAAATACCCACACACATTGTTCTAATTATTGCGATCTCGTAATAAATTTCCAAAAATACCACCACTGACTTCCAAACATTTTGTACTTCGTCTGTGAAGTGCGCCTGTTGCTCTTTTGATTGTTTCATGCCTTTCTTTAATTATTACCGACTGCAGCATTTCTAATACGTCAAATTAGTACATCCCGAGTGTTGGGAAATTTTTTAATTTTTTCATTTTCTTCATGACGCTATAACTTGGAAACAAATAAAAATCGGATAACAACTCTTGAGTTTTTTTGCGTTACTTTTACATCTAGAGTACACATTCAGAATTTGACGCGTTCCTGCCGACTCACCCTGTATGTAATTTTAAATTATTTCCCCCTGGGCAGGCTACCCTCTAGTTCTTCCGCACAGCCCATTACTTTATTCTTGAAAATGGAACAATCTAATCGAGTACATCTGCATAATTGTTCAGTTGTCAACGTTTTTTTGCAGGCTTGGAACAAAACAAATATTTCTCTTTGATTAAAACCATTTTTAACCAGTGTCCGAAATCAAAATTATATCTTGTTAAATTTAACCATTAACATTTGGTGTCATTGTCGTCTGCATGTTCAGGAAACACGTGTAGAGTTTAATTACTGCGTCACTGTTTCGGCGTGCGAGGTAAACTTATAAAGAATTCATCGAGAGTTTACACCAAAGTTCACGATCCAACCATTATTTGAATTAAAAGATATATCCAATAATTTATTACTGTATTATTTATTTTGAAACCTCTTTAAAAGATAACATATTTTAATGACTTGGGGATTTGAAAGATGTAGTAGAGACATTTTGAAAATTAAATTGGGAAAACTCGAAGAGCCTCAATAATAGGGAATGAAACATTTTCATACCTGAGTGGTACTGAACCGTTTGAACAATTACTCCTCGCAAGTACCCTGCCAGGCATTGAATTATAGAACTGAGTCCAGATTTTGTGTACATACTTCGAGATCTCTTATACGGGCAGTGGCGGCTGGTGACTTTAGAACTTGGCAGTGCTCTGGAATGAAATCACCGCTCAGGGGTTGGGGGGAGGGGGGGGGGGGGGGGGGTCTGGCGGGTTCTCCCCGTATTTTTTATGAAGTGCTTTAGAAGCCATTTAAAACATTTTAAAACAAGAAATTTCACTCGCCGCAATATTTGTCGAAAATCCCAAATCCAAAAGGTTAAACTTTAGCACACAACTTTTACCGCGACCTTTCGAAAAGTATTTGATAATTCGCTCAGGCTTAGGACGTCCATTTCGTTTTATTTCAAGTTTTTCGTCAAAAGATGCTTTAAAAGTAAACTGAAGAAACCTTCTCCAATTTCCACTCTACAGTGTGGATAATTTCATGTGTGATTGATTATTTGTTTATATGTACCATGTATTTTAAATCACGTTTTGTTTCTTTTGACCTAATGTGCACACATTGAAATAAAATTATTATTATTATTATTATTATTATACAATGCGCTGCAAAAGTATGGATCAAATTCAATAAAATTGAAACCAATGCAATTTGGAAAAAATCCTCAGACACGTCGATTTTGTTTGTTTTTTGCGCCTAATTTCATGTATCGCACTTTGAATTTGCACCGGCCACGTGACCGCTGTGACGTCATCGGCATTTTTTTTAAATAGCACCCCCCATTTTTTTGGCAGAATCTTGTAGCGCTTATCATCCTGATTACAACGACATACCACATTCATATTTTTTCTTGAACATTTTGGTAGAAAAAATTAAAAATTAGGTTAACAACGCCGCAGAAGTACCAATTCCCGTGTCCCGTATGTATTATGCATATGCTTAGCGCAACCGCAAGTTTGCACATTTGCACGTGTATTCTCTGCTAGGTATTTTGAAACTGACGACGCGGGATGCTTGGCGCGGGTACTATTTATTATCTAAACGGTGGAGATTCAAAAAGTTTTAAACTTTAGTTTGAACCTTATCAAAAAAAGGTTAAAAGCAGTTTCTTGCAGGCAGTGCGCGGGCACGAGCGCACTTATTGAGGAGCCGCCAATGTATACGGGATGCTGCCCCAAACAAATCGTTGGGCTGGGAGCACCCTTGTATCTCTACATACTTTCGTGCTTATACTAGCATTAACTATTCATGTTAAATGTTTTTCAATACGGCATGTTTCGAATGTGCATGGAAAAACCGTAGACCACTGGTTTTGTCCCTGTAGGTCTCATCATTATGGTGTTTTGCCCTACACGTGAATCGTGCAATATTACTTACTTTATACGCGGTGTCCCGTTTATGCTTCAAATAAACCGTGAGCCAAATAATGAGGGTTGTCTTATGAAATTTTTCACTTACCTAGATTCTTAATAAGTTAACCCCACACGCCAAAAGACAGTGACACAGTAATTAAACTCGACACGTGTTTGCTCTGACAACGTCAGCATCTTCAGGAGTAGAAGATAATCTGTTAACTTATTAAGAATTCATAGTGAATTTACGTCAAAGTTCTTGATCCATCCACTGTGTGTACTTACCTAGATGCTTATTAGCGAAGATACAGGGTGTTAAAAGAAATGACTTTTTGCTGTAACTTAAGAACTAAAAAAGGCTTTTATTTCAAATTTTATTTACCTATCTGTTTCACTTTTCATTTCCCAATAAAAATAATTTTATCTACGCCTGTCAGTTAAGAACTTCTTAATGCACTCATTTTGGGTGCTTTAAGGAATTTCTTACTGCACTCGTTTTTCTTGCTTTTCAACCAAGTTAATGACAGTAGCATTATAGTATATTATTATATGAGCGATTATGACAACCATTATTCACGAAGATGATGTTTGAGCCCACGAGCCGAAGGCGAGTGACTCAAATCATCTGAGTCATAATCGCGAATATAATACTATACTTTTTCTACACCTATTAAACAAATAAATTAGACTCAAATTTGATAACTTTAATGGAACACTATCATAATACAGTGCAACCTCGCTAATCCGACCATGCGCCAATCCGAACCTCCAGTAATCCGAACCGCCGGTCGAAAAATCGTTGCCTCTATAATCCGAACAAATCTTAAAAAACTTCAATAATCCGAATAGTCCAAGAGCTACGGTGAAAAATACCACGCGAAAAGTATACAAAGAATGAATATGTTCATGTAATTGCCGTAGGCATTGGTAACACAAAACCGAGCGTCTGCCGTTTAATAGCGGCAGCTTTTAAGCGGGGGCGGCGATGAATCACGTGAATTTTGGAAAAAAATTTCGTGATTTTATACAACATGAAATATATACGATCCGATAGACAAATTAATGTGGAATACAATTGCCATTGGCAGACGTCACCAATCGACAGCTTTCTACGCGGCAGACGCAGCGCAATGCGACAAAATTAATACAAAAACACGGGAATTTTATACAACTTGAAACTATCACCAAAAAATATAGAAAAATTCATTTAACATGATGAGTCAAAGAAATTCCCGGCAGACGGTAGCGTTTCGTAAACAGACGCCCATAATTAACCGCATTACATCTTTGTTCAGACCGTTACAGTCAGCGCGTTAGATAAAGATGGTAAAACTGCAAATATACATAGCAACTTTTTATCAATTTATAATGTATTTGAACTATGCAATAACAAAAATAAAATATTGTTTTGTATAAACAAAAAATGTTTACCCACGACTAATACATAATATAAGTATTATATCTGTAATTTTTGTAATATAATGCCCTATGTTATTCCCTAAGGGAATAATGGTGAGGGAATAATAAACTATTATTCCCTCTCGTAAACCAATTAGAAAATAGTACTTGAATCATGGTTTCTGTGAAATTTAAGACGACCACCGTAACGGTGATAAATAAAATGACTGTTTAAACAAATAATAAATTGTGAAAAGTTAGTTGTGTGCGTTTTTTGTTGGTTGCGATTTTGTGATGAAAAGTGAAGAAGAAGGTGAATTTTCCTGTGCCACCAGATATTCTTCAATGTGGTCATTCTGCTCCATGTTGAGAATTGCTTTTGGTAATTAATCACGACGTGCACATTGAAAAATATGGTAAACTTCGTTCTTTTTTGAAAAGAAAATTGTGTTACAGATTAATCGTGGATAAAGTATAGTATACAACTCGCTATAATGAGTGCTACTATTCCCTCGGATGATTACACCCCTCGCTCGCTTCGGTCGCTCGTGTTGTAATAATTGTAACTCTCATCCTAGGGAATAATAGCACTCATTATAACGTCGCTGTATAATATACTATTATGTATTATGAAAGTGTACTTAAGTCATAATATTATTATTACTCGTCTTCATCACTGGAATCACAGTATAAATTTTCGTCATTGTCTTCATCACTGCCGTCGTTGGCATTTTCACTACTAATGATTATATCATTTAAACTTTCTGGATGTTGCGGCCCAGAAAACCAGTTAATTACATATTTATTGTTCAGTAATGACCAACCATTATTAACGGACTGTAAAATTTTGGTGTTTTTTCAGTAGATTACCTCCATATGGCACAAATTTGATTTGATCGTTTCGTTTTTTCTAATAAAATATTGGCACAAGGTGGCAAGGAGCTGCCGTCAAAATTCTTTAGATAACGAAATAGGTCTTTGTCTTACTTTGGCTTGTAGGCTTCTAAGAAAATTTCGTACCTAAAAGAATTTGCTCGTAAGTAAGGAAATATACAATGCAATACTCGCGTATTATGCATTTACGGTTTGAAAGGTAATTAAAAATTTAGGGAAATCGTAAAACTTAGACATACCCACCTCAATAGGAAATGGTATTTTAACTATCAGAAAATCGGAATATTGCCTTTATGCCTGCCTTGCTTTATTTACTTGAATGTGTTTTCGTTTTCCGTAAATCATGCAAGTAAATTCTTCCACGACTGATACTTGCTCCTCAGATATATTTTCTGAATCTCCAAATGTTGCGAACACACTCTGCAAGTTTTTATTCTGTTCTAGAATTTCAAAAGGGGGCGACTTTTCCGTTCTTGAAAAATGCTGCTGTGTAATCACAGCCTGTGATAGCGTGAAACGCCGGAAAGGATTTACTTAATTCTGAACCCAAAGAAGCAATAATTGAGTTAACATTTATAAACCTCAAAGCATTATTTGTACTTTGTAAACCTATAAAGCAAAATTATTCATATAAATAATATGTTCGTGAATAAAATTAATAGGAAATTACCTGTCTCAATCCAAACTGCAATATTGTTTGGAAGCAGATGAAAGTTTCCGATTGTAATGTGAATCTAATGTAATAATCAAAGCATCTGATACAGACATCCTTGTCATTACAATCGGAAACTTTCATCTGCTTCCAAACAATATTGCAGTTTGGATTGAGACAGGTAATTTCCTATTAATTTTATTCACGAACATATTTATATGAATAATTTTGCTTTATAGGTTTACAAAGTACTAATAATACTTTGAGGTTTATAAATGTTAACTCAATTATTGCTTCTTTGGGTTCAGAATTAAGTAAATCCTTTCCGGCGTTTCACGCTATCACAGGCTGTGATTACACAACAGCATTTTTCAAGAACTGAAAAGCCGCTCCTTTTAAAATTCTAGAACAGAATAAAAACTCGCAGAGTGTGTTCGCAACATTTGGAGATTCAGAAAATATATCTGAGGAGCAAGTATCAGTCGTGGAAGAATTTACTTGCATGATTTACGGAAAACGAAAACATATTCAAGTAAATAAAGCAAGGCAGGCATAAAGGCAATATTCCGATTTTCTGATAGTTAAAATACCATTTCCTATTGAGGTGGGTATGTCATAGTAGCGCAAAGGCAGTATTACCTTCTTATCTTCTGTCTAAGTTTTACGATTTCCCTAAATTTTTAATTACCTTTCAAACCGTAAATGCATATACGCGAGTAATGCATTGTATATTTCCTTACTTACGAGGAAATACTTTTAGGTACGAAATTTTCTTAGAAGCCTACAAGCCAAAGAAAGACAAAGACCTATTTCGTAATCTAAAGAAATTTGACGGCAGCTCCTTGCCACCTTGTGCCAGTATTTTATTAGAAAAAACGAAACGATCAAATCAAATTTGTGCCATATGGAGGTAATCTACTGAAAAAACACCAAAATTTTACAGTCCGTTAATAATGGTTGGTCATTACTGAACAATAAATATGCAATTAACTGGTTTTCTGGGCCGAACATCCAGAAAGTTTAAATGATATAATCATTAGTAGTGAAAATGCCAACGACGGCAGTGATGAAGACAATGACGAAAATTTATACTGTGATTCCAGTGATGAAGACGAGTAATAATAATATTATGACTTAAGTACACTTTCATAATACATAATAGTATATTATACACCGACGTTATAATGAGTGCTATTATTCCCTAGGATGAGAGTTACAATTATTACAACACGAGCGACCGAAGCGAGCGAGGGGTGTAATCATCCGAGGGAATAGTAGCACTCATTATAGCGAGTTGTATACTATACTTTATCCACGATTAATCTGTAACACAATTTTCTTTTCAAAAAAGAACGAAGTTTACCATATTTTTCAATGTGCACGTCGTGATTAATTACCAAAAGCAATTCTCAACATGGAGCAGAATTACCACATTGAAGAATATCTGGTGGTGTACAGGAAAATTCACCTTCTTCTTCACTTTTCATCACAAAATCGCAACCAACAAAAAACGCACACAACTAACTTTTCACAATTTATTATTTGTTTAAACAGTCATTTTATTTATCACCGTTACGGTGGTCGTCTTAAATTTCACAGAAACCATGATTCAAGTACTATTTTCTAATTGGTTTACGAGAGGGAATAATAGTTTATTATTCCCTCACTATTATTCCCTAAGGGAATAACATAGGGCATTATATTACAAAAATTACAGATATAATAGTTATATTATTGATTAGTCGTGGGTAAACATTTTTTGTTTATACAAAACAATATTTTATTTTTGTTATTGCATAGTTCAAATACATTATAAATTGATAAAAAGTTGCCATGTATATTTGCAGTTTTTCCATCTTTATCTAACGCGCTGACTGTAACGGTCTGAACAAAGATGTAATGCGGTTAATTATGGGCGTCTGTTTACGAAACGCTACCGTCTGCCGGGAATTTCTTTGACTCATCATGTTAAATGAATTTTTCTCTATTTTTTAGTGATAGTTTCAAGTTGTATAAAATTCCCGTGTTTTTGTATTAATTTTGTCGCATTGCGCTGCGTCTGCCGCGTAGAAAGCTGTAGATTGGTGACGTCTGCCAATGGCAATTGTATTCCACATTAATTTGTCTATCGGATCGAATATATTTCATGTTGTATAAAATCACGAAATTTTTTTCCAAAATTCACGTGATTCAGCGCCGCCCCCGCTTAAAAGCTGCCGCTATTAAACGGCAGACGCTCTGTTTTGTGTTACCAATGCCTACGGCAATTTCATGAACATATTCATTCTTTGTATACTTTTCGCGTGGTATTTTTCACCGTAGCTCTTGGACTAGAACAGATGTTGTGTAAACTGAAACAAGCAAAAATTGACGATTTTTTCTCCGCGTAACTTTTAAGGTTATGTAAACGTAAGGTAAACGTTACTCAAGGTTTACTTCTTTATTTTTATAAAAATTTTATGTTGTGTTGCCTGGTTTCTTACTTAATATGCGAAAAATATGTATTTATGTACATCAATGTACATTAATGTACATACATACCTCCTCTATCCATGCCTATACATACATACATATTATTTGTACTTGTTTAAGAATTGTTTTGATATTCTTCTAGAAATTTTATACGAATGTTATTACCAGTTTTCCCACTTAAGGTACACTTTCGTTTTCGCCAGTAGACGCGGCGCGTACCGGCTGCCGACACACGCGACGGGCACCGCAGCATTTGAACGTGAACGTACCGGCCGGCAGGCGAAACGCACAAACGAAAGCAATTCTATTTGATACCATTGGAGAAGTCTACGGGAGAAGTACAGCGCGTGTGCCTGCGGCCTGTACACGCCGCGTCTACCGGCGAAAACGAAAGTGTACCTTAAAATACAATGAATATCATTCTCAGCAAAATTTCGCGTGTTTTTAGAGTAATTCCAGTAAACCGAACAATTCGGTAATCCGAACATAGCCCAGTCCCAATTAGTTCGGATTACCGAGGTTGCACTGTACATTAATTTTTATTTTTCAATAAATGGACTACTTACTAGGAATATATATTGAAATTTGTGCAGTTAGTAATATATAAATTTGGAGTTGTCCCTTCCATTGATAAATTCTGGCAGTTTTAGTGGTTGGATTGTTAGTTTGTACGAATTAATGGGTACCTACTCGACCGAAGTGCATACGTTGGAAAACGTAAACAAGTAATATGGAGAGATACACTTGGCTGTCACCCGAGCGATTGTCAGCTTCAGCAAGAGTTGATCGCGGTCGATATAAAATATCATTGGATCAGGGAAACAGGGATTATTGAATCTATATTTGTGATTGGCCGAAATGCCGTGAATTATGATTTCATAATTCACTACAGTGAATTATGGGTACGATATTTCACGAAGAAAATCCGAATAATTGTCATATAATTAAATAGGTGTAGAAAAAATATATTAATATGTCAATTTTTACAACTGCCATCTTGATGTGTCGCTATGAAGTTTCAATGTTCTCTGTCACGACAAATGTCAAATTATAATTACCATTTATTTTCACTGTTTAGAGGCGTAGATAAAAATTTGTACCCTATACGTGTGATAACGCTTTATTAACGCACTCGTTGGTCATATCCCACTTATATCGTAAATAACTATTAATTTATTTTTAAAAAGAAGCATAGCCCACTAAGTTAAATGCAAACATTTTGTTCGTGAATTTAAGACTCTAGGCAGATTTTTATTTTAAAATAGTTTTCCAACTTTCTAACTATTTCTATGTATTCCGCCTCCTGACATTTTAAAAATCTGTGCACACAATACCAAAATAGAAAATTTTTGTTTATGAACCGGAGATGCCGGAAGATTTGCTTGGCGCTTTCGAATGCTTGGCTTTTGGAATCTCACTCAGAAGACTAAACAGAATATATCTAAATTTTTTTTGCTTTCTAATAATAGGTCTGGAGCGGGACATAGCGGACTTGAAGAAAGAAATAGCGGAAAGGGACGCCACAATCCAAGACAAAGAGCGCTGCATTTATGAGCTGAAATGCAAGAACCAAGAGTGTTCAAGTTCATCCTCGATTTCAAAATCAAAGAGCTGAAATCCCAGATCGAACCTCGGGAGAGGGCCATACGTGAGCAAACCGAACAGATCAACGACATGGTGAGGGAACTGGAAAATCTGCAGAGGGTCGTCATCAATTTGGATTTGCAAATCGCAGAACTGAAGGAGAAGTTGGCTTCCACCGATTCTGAACTGAGGAAGGAAATCGAAAGGAACAGGGCCATGAAGCTGGCTCTGAAGACCATTCGGATGGACATCCATCAGGCCAGCGGTTTCATCAAGGACATTCCAAAACTAACAAAGGTATTAAAGGTAGGTACTCTTGAGATATTGATCAAGTAGCGGGTAATATTTACTGAAGGTAGAGAATGGAAGATAAAAATGGTATTGCTTTAAATTATACCAAGGTGACGTGAGACAAGGTGGTGGTGGCAGTTTCTTCCCTTTCAGGAAGGATCTGCCAGCTGAAACCTCTTGTTTTGTAAAATACCCAGGCTTTTCAATTTTGCGATATGACTGACACGTACACATCTATTTAGGATGTTATTTATTTACAATGGAAGGCTGCAGCATGTGTCTCAATACATTGCAAGTAGTATTCGATAGAAAAAATAATATATTTTCCACCAGAGTTGTAAATTACTCCAATGTGCTTGGATGTTACCCCAAAAGCTGTTGGCCTACGAAAAATATGAATCCGACCTTTCTTACAGTGAATTTTATAAGCTTTATTTTCTTATACGCACATACTTTTGACTGAACACGAACAACCATTCTCTCGCACTTTGCCCACTAGACAGAGGTAAAGTCCGACCTTGGAGCATACTTAGGCCCTACCTACTAGATACGTAATTTAAAACAATAACATTTTTATCCTAGATCATTCCGTGGTTTTCATCATACTTCTCGATCTGTCGCCTCGATCTGTCGCCTCGATCTGTCGCTTGATCAAATAAGCGAATGTTGCCTGCCAATGACTTGTTTATAAAATTTCAAGGAAATGTACCACAAATACAACGCAGACAAGGATTTCACGACAACTCAGCAAGAAGATGTCGAAGCAAAGAACGAGTTTTTAAGACTGAGAGAGTTTTTGGAAGGAACCATAAGAACTTTAAAGCAGCAGGTAAGTCGAAAATTCCTGAAACGATGAGATATTTTGGTGGGTCACAGCAAAATCTATATTAGGGAAGTTGTCTCGATTAGACTTTCGTTCCGAAAATGACATCTGCACATGAAAATAGTTACTTTTTGCTCTGAGAAAACATGCTCCAGCTGGTCTCCGAAAGAAGTGTCGTCAGAAGACAGCATTCTTGCCGTCATCTGCATTCTGACAAATATGAAATATTTTCCTGTATGTACTCGAGTTTAAGTGCTTGTTGACTAGGCTTGATTTTTAGTGCCCCGTTAGTTGAACGGGTATACTTGGGCCGCCCAACAGACGGAGTGATCACCCTGCAAGAACGTGCTCTAGCGGGGCCAATATTAATTTATGACGACCGAATTGGAGTGATGCGACTTCGTTGGGTCTAAAGAAAGCGCATCACTGCGGTTCTGTCGTCCTAAATTGATAGTGATCCCGTCTAGAGCTCTTACTTGCAGGGTGATCACTCCGTCTGTTCGGCGGCCCAAGTATAGTCCATCGGGCTGGTAATGCGCTGGGCACGGGATCGATATTTGTTTGCATCAATTGAACGTAGTTCATTATGCCGGAGTGAGTCAGACTTATTCCAGTATTCCAGATGAATTAGAAACTTTGTTGCTGTTTGTTGTTTGATATAAATATGTACGTATAACAAACGACGGCATAAATCCGTAGCTAGAAGACACTTCTGTCTCTGAAAGCCTTCCTGAACAAAAAAATGGTGAATTTCAATGAAATTTGATCGTTCTGTGCGGACACTTTGTGTATTTCATTACCTCCAAAAAGCATGAACGCATAAGTACACCCTTCCAACAAAGCTCAATTAAAATATTTACAAACGTAGTAGATTGCCATTCATAATTTGTTCTGCCACAGCTCCTAGAAATAAGAAATAAGGGGAGGTTCGACTTCAACCGTGTACACGTTGCAGAGACTCTCAGGAATGTTGCTATTGCTAGGTTATAAATAACAACGGAAGTGCTCGTAAACTTTTTATTTCACCTACGTGTTACAAGTTAACAACAATCACTTACAAACTGCTCGCGTCGACCACGTGACTTCGTTCCGCTCTCGCAGCCGACTGACTTCGCTTCCAGCTCGCATGATATGTCCTGTTCCCCACGCTACTAGACGCGCACGCCCGGTACTTCACTTTTGGACCACCACATCACCCCTTCTTTTACAATGTAGTTGCAACACATTGAAACAAACAAAACATTTAACTTATGCTACACATTTTCAAACAATAACTAACTAAACAAATCCAACATCGAACGTCCTAGAATACCTAAATTCTAACAGAGCAAAGAAACTACTTAACTAAACACACAAACAACCTAACTTATACAACAAATAACTACAACTTGTTAACATACCCTTACTATCTATAACATTTCAGACATTTTGCGATAGGGTTTCAAGCCAGTTACATTATAGGTACCCAACACGCTGACTCCTTTTCCTACCTGGTAGGAATTATGGCCTACCCGACACAGGACTACATAGGGCCCCTCATATAGGAGAAACAATTTTTTTATTTTGCTCTCGGGTGCAGAGGAGAGATGGTGCGTCTTTATCAACACTTGGTCCCCCGGCTGGAACTGCACAATATTAACTTTACCATCATGCTTAGCATGTCTTTTATCTGCGCTTTTCCCCAGATTGGCAGCAGCAAGTTCCCAACATTGTTCTACACCCATCGGAGACCCCTCCGCCTTAGGGTACTTAATTAGTTTACGAATATTATTTTCTTCTACCTTACCATATTACCATATTGAAGCCAGGCTGGAATATATCCCGTAGACCAGTGGTTCCCAAAGTTTTTTTTGTCACGCCTCCCTACTGTCTAAAATGAAAATCCCCCCCCCGTTGGCACAAGGTAAAACATGTTTAAAAAAAAACAACCTTTATTCCAATTCTGGGTTGAATAGAAGAAAGTGCACAACGTAGATCACTAGCAATGTCGAGTTTGCTTCTGTACTTCGTTTTCATAGCTACAACTGCTGAAAACGCCTTTTCGCACAAATAGGTACTTGAAAAGGGTAAAAACATTTTCAATGTTTCTTCTGCTATGTTGGGATAAACTTTGAGATATTTTACCCAAAGTAATGGCTTATCCATCTTCTCAAAATCATATTTGGCAGCAGAATCACTTTTGATTTCCAAAGCTTGCTCTTGAAGTATTTCTGGCAACACGTCTATGTCAACGTGAAAAGGATCCGTCGCCAATCGATAAATATTATTATCACATGAGTTAGGGAAGTAGCGCTTAAATTCATCTGTGAGGTGCTGCAAGTGGTTCGATATTTCGGTCTTAATATCGGTTTCATCAAAAACCTCCTTAAAGCCCGCTTCTTCTGTGATTGCAGATAATTTAGGAAAGCAGGAGTTATTGGATTCTAAAATTTTTCGTTTCCATAGTTGCAACTTCTCAGTGAAGGCTGTGATTGCATCCCTATGATAAATTATGTTCGAATCTCCACCTTGTAATTTCAAGTTCAATGAGTTCAACGATTCGAACATATCCGATAGGTATGCAAATACCACTTGCACCCTTGGCTTTCTGAATTCAAGAAGTAACTCGCTTTCATTTCGAGTTTCCAAAAACTGAATGACTTCATCTCGAAGCTCATACAATCTTGCCAGCATATTTCCTTTCGAGAGCCAGCGCACATCTGTGTAAAATAACAATGTTTTATATTCTGTACCCAAATCTTCACAAAGAGCCGTAAAAAGTCGAGTGTTCAACGCACTTTTTTTAACGTAATTGACAATTTTAATGCATAATTTTAAGACGGCGTTGAGTTCGTTAGAAAGTGTCCTAGCCGCCAGGGCTTGACGGTGAATACAACAGTGAATAGCAATTACATTAGGATTCTTGCTTCTGACCAACTGTACGAATCCTGAGCGAGTTCCAAGCATTGACGGAGCACCGTCTGTGCACACGCCAATTAACTTTTGCCACGACAATTCATGTTTGCCAAAGAATTCAGAAATTGCTGTCATTATATCTATTACTTTTGAAGTAGTCGCTAACTCTGTGGAAAAAGCAATTCGTCTTTGATTGTTTCGTTTTGCATGTATCGAACGAAAACTAACAGTTGACAACGTTGTGCTATATCGGTACTCTCGTCCAACTGTATTGCATAAAATTTTGATTCTTTCACGGCTTCCACTACCTGTTCTTTTATGTCTTCAGCCATATCATCAATGCGACGTTTCACGGTGTTGTCAGAGAGAGGTATTTGTGAAAATTTTTGTTTACATTCTTGTCCAAGAACAATATCAGCTGCTTTCAACAGGCAGGGTTTGACGAGTGATTCTCCGACATTATGACTTTTTTGCCTTTGCGATGAGTAGCGATAGTTCATACGATGCTTCAAGCACTTTTTCAGATGATTGCGCAAAAGAACCAGTACTATCCAATTTCATGCGTTTCAAACTTGCAGATTTTGAAGCAAAAAACTTCTTTGGCTTGCCCTTTAACGCGCTATGTTTTGTGGACAAATGTCGTTCCAAACGAGAAGGTCTCATGGCATCATTGCGCAATACTTCGTAATAAATAACACACTGCGGATGTTCGATATCATTCTTTTGTATAGCAACAAAACCATATTTGATATAGTCATCATTATATTTACGTTTTTTCGCCGAACTCATGACGAAACAATATAAATAACCTAACAGGCCACTTTTTAATTTTTATATCAATGTACGCGTGGTTGCGAGGAGCGCGCTAACGATACTGGAGTGTGGCGGAAACGGAAAGGATTTCTGTTTCTCGCTCGCGCCCCCCTTTACATGTTATCGCGCCTCCCTAGTGGGGCGCGCCCCCCACTTTGAAAACCAATGCCGTAGACCCATGTACAACATTACTTATACAATGTTCTACCTCGTTCAACACGTAGGCCCAGCGAGTGTGTTTTTCATGACAAAATAAACGAAGCAACCAGCCTATTTCACGATTAACTCGCTCTGCCAAATTTCCTTTCGGAAAATACACCGAAGTGTGTCTAATCTTTATGCCGACATCTGACAACCTAGAAACCCACAACTTGGACGTGAACTGGGAGCCATTATCTGATAAAATAGACAACGGCATTTGCACATGCACGAAGTAATCGTTAGTCAACCTGTTTAAAATTGCTCTCGCATATAGTTTTTTTAACGCGTAAAGTTTGGAATACTTTGAAAACGAGTTTACTACGACCAGCAAACTGGTCGCCCCAAAACGCGAAATGGGTAACGGCCCCATGAGATCTAGCGTCACGATTTCCCCAACTCGTTCAGGGAGAACCGACCCTTCTAATCCTCGACAAGTTTTCGAAATTTTCGTTTTTTGACAACTATCGCATGCCGCAACAATCTTCCGAACAAGACGCTTCATCTCGGGGAAAATAAAGTATTGTTTCATATGCAAATACGTCTTTAAACCCCCAAAATGACCAAATGTCATTATGTTGTTGCAAAACTAAACCGAGAACCTGGTTCTGCGGAACACATAATTTACAACCACCCTCCTTCTCCTCGCTCCTTTTAAAGAGAACATCATTATATAACAGGTACCATTTATGCACGTTACCCGCTAAACCCGGACTACACAGCCTATCCACAATGTTTCCCCACCTCGGATCCTGCCTTTGATCGCGGACTATAGTTTTCAAATGGTCTTTCACCAGTTTGAATTCATTAGTAAGCCTTAACATCGATACCTTTACGTCTTCTTCCACATACGGTCCTACCCTTTTAAATTCCCTGATGGGGTTACGCGATAACATATCCGCCATAGCATTTTCAGACCCTTTACAATATTGAATGGTAAAGTCGAATTCTTGCAAGAACATGGTCCACCGAGTAAGGCGAGCGGTCCTTAATTTGCAAGACATTAAAAAGGCTAACGCTTTATGATCTGTCACTACAGTCAATTCTCTGCCTAACACGATCGTCCGCCACTGTTTCAATCCGAATACTACCGCCAACGCCTCCTTCTCAGTCACGGTATAGTTTAGCTCGGCACCCCTCAAAATTCTACTCGCAAATGCATTATTTAACTTCTCCTGCTTTTCTCCCAACTGGTACAACCAGGCTCCCAAACCGTACCCAGAACTATCGCATTGCACAAAATAGCCCTTACTGGTGTCGATGTGGTTAACCAGGGTGGCTTCTACCAAAGCTTTTTTAATCGCTTGAAAAGCTTCTTGGTCTTTTTTATCCCACTTCCAAAACTGCCCTTTTTTTAATAGATTTGTTAACGGGATCGTTAAATCAGCAAAATTCGGACAAAACCTACGGTCATAATTCACAGAACCCAAGAAACCCCTTAACTCCCGGATATTCCGAGGGCAGTTTAACTTTTCAATTGCTACCACACGCGAAGGGTGTATTGCTACCCCCGCAGCCGACATAATATGCCCTAAGAACTCAACTGACTGCCTACCAAACGCACATTTTCTCGATTTAATCGTAATATTCGCCTTCCCCAACTTTCCCAAGACTGTTTGCAAATGTTGCAGATGCTCTTCCACACTTTTTGAAAAAATAATATCGTCAACATATACCAGTACAAATGTCGACATTTCCTCCCCAAATGCTTCATTTAACCCCCTTATAAAACTCCCAACCGAAGTCGATAAACCAAATGGCAATACTTTGAAACAGTACGTTAAGTATTTGTCTTTGCTGAAAACGTATCAATAGTTCATCGAACATTTCGGGAGCTACATGGTCTTTACACATTCGCGAATTTAGCAATCGCGCATCAAGACAAACCCTCACTGAATCATCCTTCTTTCTGACAGTTACTAAAGGCGAAATATATTCGGTACTGCGCAGTTCCATTACACCGCAGTTCAACATAGCCTTGATTTGTTCATCTACTATCGTTTTGTCCTTGTGTGCGGGATTGGATATGACCTTTGACACCATGGCGTTGCGTCGCGCATTTTTATTTCATGTTCATAATTTTTCATTTGACCGGGAGTCTCAGAGAAAACCGACTCAAACCGCTTTAATATTTCATATAACTCATTTTGTTTTTTTGCTATCTAACGTTTCCCCACCCTCAGCTACCTTTCTAAAATCTATCTCCGAATACCTGTGTCTCGGTATTTCCCCCTCCATGGAAACAGCATTCACTTTAAAATTATGCCAGTTATATTTTTCTGTTTTAAAGGGGAATACCATAACTGTAGACCCTTTTCGTAACGATAGTGTCCAATGTGCAAAGTTTATTTCCGCATTTCTGGCCGCTAACCAGTCGCACCCCAGGATCACCTCCCTATTTAGCCCTGGTGTAACCAACAATATCAACTCAAACTCATACCCCCCTATTCTCAATTCTACCTGAACCTGCTCCCGAACCTTCTGTCTTTTCGTTCCTACCGCGACCTGCACATTGACGCTCCTAACCGGTAACACCTCAATTTTCCCCAAGGTTTTTAAATGGGTTTTAAAATTTTCCGACACTGCCGATATTTGGTTTCCCGAATCTATTAATATCTCTACCTCCACCTGATTTATTTTTCCCGCAAGGACCGGATACTTTTCGCTCTCATCCTCCGTTTCTTCTTCATCACTCAAAAGATCTTCATATTTTATAATCGTATTTACCGTATGACTTGCAGCTTCCTGTTTTACATTATTATTTCGGCTAGCACCTTCATTTTGTGTTTGACTATATTGCTGCCTATTATTACTATTTCTACCTCGCCAATTTTCTTCCCGTTCATATGTAAAATCTATTTTCCTTAAATACTCTTCAACCGCTTTTAAACCCGCCAACTGTATGCCTCTTTGAACCTCTGGCTCAAAGTGCAACCCTATATATTCTACCAACTTTTCCTCATATAACGCCTCTGACAGAAACGCAGCCCGCGCAACCAACCTCAAAAAATATTCTGCTCTGGACCCCCCTTTGTACTTACCATATTTTGCTTCGTAAAATAATTCCCGTCATCTTCCAATCCCCAATACCTATTCTTAAACAATTCTTCAAACTTATCAAAATCTTTAAATGCCCCCTCTCTTGCTACCGCCCAGTCTGCTGCAGATCCCCTTAACGCCCCAACTGCTAACCCTACGTGTCTCTCCTATGGCACCTCGGCCTCTTCGAAAACACTTCTAATCTTTTTAAGAAATAACATAGGATGTAATGTCCCATTCAAAGAAAAAACAATATTTTGACCCCCTAAATCTTTGAATGCCCCTATGTATGCCCTTATGTATGCCCATTTTTCGTATATCGCGGAACTTCATACCTTATTACAAATAGCCTTTGGTGGCTCGTTATTCTTTAACCTATCATCATGACGATCTACCACTTCCGTTAACTTTAGTAACCCCGATTGAAGTTGTATCATCCCTGCAGCCATTTTAGCAATAAGATCCTCAATTTCTGTTTCCTTTGACATTTTTTTTTCTTTTCTTTTTGAAAATAACCTGCCTTAAAACCATAAAGCTACTACTCCCCACTAACTCTTATTATAAACACACAGAGTACACAACAAATAAATAAAATTGTATATAGCTATCCGGTAAATCGCGAATACTAGGCAAGTTACCAGATACCGGGTCCACAACCAGTTCCAACGTTCCAGCCTCCGAATTCACGCTCGCCCCTACCAACACAACTGCTACCTTTGACTAATTGACTTCGTCCAACCTTCCCCGCGTCCACCGTCCACTTCTTTCCTGACTTCTTCAACTACAGTACAGACTCATTAATCCGGATCCTTAATAGTCCGGATTATCCTTGATTGCATTGCATACTTTGTAATCCAGATAATTTCAGTTTCGGTAATCCGAATGCGCCTCTAACGTACCTTTTAAACGCTTTGCGGGCGCGTCACCCCATCCTAAGGTGTTTTTCTAATCAATCCCCAAATACTTCCCAAATCAGGCGTTCGGCGGAGAACCCGAATCAGCGTTGCCACAGCTAGTACAAATGTATGAATCTAGTACATTTTTGACCCGATTGTACAAAAATACATTTTAAATTCTTTTTCCGATTTAATGCTGGCTACTCCACTGGTACAAGTTGATTTTGGTCAACTAGGAGTGGCGGCGTGGGTATCAAAGGGTGAAAATAAAAATGCCTGCAATCCGCACACTTCTTTGCAGCTTATGGATGCCGAGGCGGCTTCTTTGTTTTGCAAAGGAAAGACCGACGTCTATAAAGAGCCGTCGCATTGGAGTTCGAGAACATTTTGACATTAACGACTTTGCTTGATGAAATTCAAAATTTACGGCTAAAGGTACGCTTTCGTTTGCGCCGGTAGACGCGGCGTGTACCGGCAGCCGACACACCCGTTGTACTTCTCCAGAAGTATTTAAATAGAACTGCTCTCGTTTGTACGTTTCTCCTGCCGGCCGGTGCATTCACGTTCAAATACGACTGTGTCCGTCGCGCGTGTCCGCCGCCGGTACGTGCCGCATCTACCGGCGCAAACGAAAGTGTACCTTTACTATTTTTCAACACTGTATAAATGCTCTTTACTCCATGCCCTGAATTCACAGAAGCCGATTAGACAGATTTAAGCATTCAACAATGTATAGATTGGGCTGAAAAGAACAACGCACCCTTAAATGAATTGTTAATACTCAGGCATCAAGCATTTTGTTTGAGTCAGCAGAAGGTCAGCCAAACTAAAATTACAGACTTTATTTATTAATGTAGTAGAAGCAATTATGCAAAAGTGTTTTTATGTTCATTTTACCTGTTTTGTATGTTTTTACAATGAAATCATTAAAAATCCCTCTTGTTCAGTTCTTTTATTAACAAATATAGATTGATTTAATAATCCGGATTTTTCAATAATCCGGATCGCCCATGTTTTTATTGATCCGGATTATCGAGTCTGTACTGTAGTTAATTAGACACTTCTCTGTGGCGTGTTACCAGGTCACCAAAGGATGGAATCTAATACCACTATCACGTTAGCACTTACCTTTATCAGCTTAAAACAACCGAGCTCGCCTTCTACTACTCACAACCATTATCACTGCCATTTCGTTGGACGCCATTTGCAGAGACTCTCAGGAATGTTGCTGTTAGGTTATAAATAACAACGGAAGTGCTCGTAAACTTTTTATTTCACCTACGTGTTACAAGTTACAACAATCACTTATGCCTGTACTCTTCCGGTACAAACTGCTCGCGTTGACCGCGTTACTTCGTTCCGCTCTCGCAGCCGGCTGACTTCGCTTCCAGCTCGCTTGATATGTCCTGCTCCCCACGCTACTAGACTCGCACGCTCGGTACTTCACTTTTGGACCACCACAATGTGTACATATACACATTTGGAAGAAACAAGCATGCACCATATGAAATGGGGGACCAGAGATGGAAGAGACCGCAAATGATAGCACACTGTCACATATTGTACAGGCAGCACTAATACCCCCGTTTAAAAATCTCTAAGGCAATCGCAGAAGCAGCCCCCATCCATCCAGCTTTATAAGAGGGACTGTCGAGGTGGCCGTGAATTCATGTTTACCACATCCTATCATTGACAGATTGACTTCCCAACTGCTCTGATCGAAGGTTTTCGCTTTGCGGTATGATTTTCTAATATACGTTACAACGATTGCTTTCTCCGGATTTCGGACGTCACTTATACAACGATAAATTTCGTCTGGGTTTACTTCGTACGCCAAATTCTGGACGTTCTAGGTGCGGCCCTTAAATATGCAGCGGTACCCCTCGGTATCACTTATTGGGATATGCTGTATATTTAGGCTGGTCGGATCGTTCGCTTATGAACGTTTTTCTTGGGTTGTATTTACGGTCAGGTAAGACTTATACGTTGGTCACCCTTTTGCTCGTAGTCGCAGAAGGGTGGGTCCAAATATTAGGTTACTATTGCTAAACGTCGAATAACACAACAGAAAGAAAATGAAACGGTACTCTATTAATTTAACTATTTACATTTGAAAGAATTGAATAAACAGACTTGAATGGATAAAAAAACAGAATTTATATACAAAATACGAGATATTATTTACAGTGAAATAAAATGCGGTTCTCACGGAGTATTCTTAAAAGAATTAAGTTAATAAATCGGAATATATACAAAAATACGAGATATTTACGGGGAAATAAAACACGGTTTTTTCGGAGTGTCCAGATAGAACGCTTGCGGTCCGCCGAGTGATCAATTCTGAATATTTACGGGGTCTCGGAGATTTCGTGGGAGCACCGAACGGTGCCAACTCCGAGACGGGAACGGCGGGCAATTCTCGTCGCAGCACGCGAGTGCAATCGCCTGGGGGAACGCCGCTAGCTCCTCCGTCGCAAATAATCAATTCGTTCTACCTTAAGATTTCACCAGGAGCCGCCCGTTACCCGGATGCGATCGATTTCCACCGGTATGTCGTCCTATTACAGGCGCTAGGGCCCCCACAGGATGGGAAAATCGATCGATCTTCATAGACAGCACTCCCAATTCCCCAGCATGAACAAACTGAATTTATTTGATACGAACGAGGTAGGGTACTTACTCAAAATTACTTACTCAAGTATTTACGGAATAATATAATTACTTTCGGTTTGATCACACGGCGAAGTCGGAACGGTCGATCAATTACTACTAGGTCGGATCGGCGGCCAGCATCATCCCGGATGCTGGGAGTATTGGTTTCGGCTGATGGCCAGGCGACCAAATACTGAATTCTCTTCAGCGGAGCACCCACTTTTATCAGCAGTTTGACGTCGGATTCTTCTACGTCAGCTGTGGTGGCGGGAGGTCTTCGGCGGCGGGTCACTTCGAGTTTCTAGCGGGAAGAGTAGTGCCGGGTGCAAAATGCAGGACGTCAGATTAGTAACGGCCGCAACTACCATCTATCTCGCTTGACGGTCGTCTCAACTAGCGCGCGCTTGCGTCTCCCACCTGTGTCTACGAACACACGTGACGTGCATCTCTTCGGGATCCGGGCGTGACGTCAGAACGTTAAAAGTAAACACAATCAATTCTCGATTACCTAATGTGTTTCTTTTTGCAACGTTACAACGTAATCATCGTTTCCATATAAGTGTCGATGGTTATTAATTTGTATCATAGCCTAGTTATCAATAATCAATCAATTATCCAACCACCTGCATCTGACTGATTTGTGACAAACAAGCCTGGTGAAATTGGAGATGTCTGCCCGGGTGTCTGCCGATGCCACTTCCTGCGGTGATCGGTTCTCATCCGATCAATCGGCAGTCTTTGGTGTATGTCGGTTACTTATCTGTAACACATTTGCTAGTGGCCTCAACCTAAAATGATCGCACTTTTATGTGACCATGTAGATCCCATACCTAACCCCGACAGACAAAAACCGAATAGAGAACCATTAATATCTTAAGAATCGTACTTAATTTTCCCGTAAACATTATGCGCATACCACCATTTTACCGAACCTAATTTTACATAGTTAAATGAATTGTTTCTGTTTTGGGGTTTATTGCCGTTTAGGAGTAGAGAACCCCGTACCCTTCTTTTACTGAAAGCTAAGGATATTATCGACGAATAGATGTCCCACCGATTATCTTGGTGCAACAAGAGCATCAGTAGTTGATAAGTTAACTATCCGATAAGTAGAGAGACATATGGCATCCCATGATGCAGACTAGAAAAATGCAGAGCGATTTACTTGATGTCTGTGTCTAAACTGAGGGCACTTTGAAACAATTTTCCATATAACACCCGATTGTTGTACTTTTGATCACTATACTAATGTTAGGGATTTGTGGCAACAATACAGCGACACCTATTATTGCATAGCTTAAGTAACAAAATTTGATTCTTGTATATGGGTTTCAGGTGGCACTGCGGTGGGTATGGGCTATAAGATGCGTTTGGTGGAAGAAAGCGCCACGTTGATTACGGAAACAAACGTGTTGCGAGCAAATCTGAAAATGGAAGAGAGGAAGAGCAAGAAAATGGAATCCATTCTGGGACTCAATTTCAAGTACCGAAAGTAGCACAGAAACTCATGACAGATGCTGTAGCAGCGAGGGCAGAAATTGAAAGTGAATTTTAAGTAGAACTGAAGGTTTGTCATTTTTACAAATGCTAGACTTGAAAAGGGAATTCTACGCTTTTTAATTTTGGGCAAAAGAAAAACGAATTGAAGCTCTGAAACAAGAAAATGCCCGATTGCGGGGGAAAATATCCGAGGACGTTGAACCTGAACCGAAGCCGTTAAAGAGACAATTCTCCTATAGACGATCCAGCAACTAATTTTTTCTTGTACTTATTTATATTTTTTATTTTACATGTATACGCATACAAGACATTCAGGCCTATTCTGTAACTCCAAATCGAATAGAAATACGTAAAATCGAATAGAGGTTGACAAGTAGAATCGGAATTATTCGAAATCGGTATTCTGTAACTCCTTGCAATTTCTACGATCGAAATGTGTGATAGAAATCGATTTCGACCACTCAAACTTTGTCGAAGTGCAATTCCGATATCGAAATTTGCTTTGACGCATGCGCAGCATTGTTACATTCGTGAGCGAGTTTGACACTTTGCATTGTGTTTAGTGTTAATTTAACGTTAAAAACCTGCATGATCGAAGTATGTTGGATAACATTTTTGTATTTCGAGCAAGAGCCAGGTACGCCTTCGGGATTCAGCCTTTTACGAGGGATATCACTGGGAACTAACATTTGTAATTTTCCGTCTTTCAAACATCCTCCTTGTTTGGTATTCTACTATTTACTTTCGAATATTCTACACGAAGTTTATAGGCCGCAGCCCAATCCATTTAAATTTAGTGTTAATTCGTCCCATAATTTTTCTACCGAATTGTTAGCTTCTGTAGGCTGTCTTCCCGTGAAGCAGTATTCAATTTTCACTTATGAAATCGACTAAATTAATTATTTAACTGCTCCGGAGAAGATTTTTTTGTTTGGAGTAGCACACGACATTTTTAAAAATTTAGGAGATGATTCAATTAATAATATCAAGGTGTTACCTTCTTGCAAAAATGCAACAAACTGAATGTAAGTTCGTAAAATTCCTAGCCATAAAATCTTTATTTTTACGGTGCCTACAGTCGTATTTCACAAACATAACATCTGGACTACAAATAATAATGCTGTCTTCCACCATTAATTTAAATACTTCTTTGGTTAGGTTTCACAAGAAAACGTTAGTTGGTTAATAAGGTCTATAATTGCTCGCCGAATGCTGCGTTGCCATTTGTATCAAGTCGCATTTTACGATCCGAGCTGTTCTCTATGTCCCTTACAGAATACCGATTTCGCTAGCGGGATGATGCGATAGATATTAGACATTCCGATTTGGCAGAGATTCCGATTGCTACCTACATTTCTATTCGATATGTTAAAAGTTACAGAATAAGCCTGATTATTAATATTATCCCTGCACGAAATTAAATTATTCACTCCTAGGTTTTTTCAAATTTTGCCATTTCATTTCTACTTGCATGCAGTACTATGGGTTTTCCCAAGAGGTTTTCCCAAAATATAAGAGATACGAAAGGCTTTCCCTTCGAGCGGTGAGATCTCGGAGTGCTTGTTCTAGTTGTTTTATAATGTAAATTATTCTCCGATATCTGGTGAATACTGAATCGCCGTTGGAATAAATTAGCTAGTTCTATAATTATGTTATATAGTTTTATAATTATGCATTTGTAGAGCTAAAGTACTCGAAGCCAGTAATAAGTACAGTAGAACCCCTATTATCCGTGCCTTACGGGACCGGGTAACTCACGGATAATTGAAAAACACGGATAATCCAAATACCTTTTATATCACATAACAAGCTTTATATTATACATATTATGACCTAAAATAAATACTTTTTTACTTTTTATTTCATAAAACAAACTACCTATGTATAATATACGCAACATAACATAAACCGAATATTTTTTATTTTATACATATAACAAACTATACGTGACGTAATAACGCAAAGCGAACTAAACTGAACCAATGCAAACACAAGGAAACGTGTCAAAACAAATTCTCAGGTGCCGCACGGATAATCCGCATGCCGGATAATCCGCGCACGGATAATAGGCGTTCTACTGTACGACCCTTTGGCGAGTTTAGGATTGACCACATTAAGAGGGATACGTACGTTGAAAACAGCGCCGATATCAAGCTCTAAGTTACGAAACGTAGAGCTCTTACTAATAAATATTTTGCAGAAATTTCTTCTTTGTCAGAAAGAAGAAGATTTCTTCTACAATTCTGTCAAACCAAATTAAGAACAAATATGTAAATAATCACAGAAACGAGACGTGAAATTTGCGTTTTGGTGTATTTTCAGCGGCTAGAAACTCGGTTCAAAAAGCAAATACTGGAAAACTAATTAGAGCACATTATAATATGAACATTAAATTGCTTGCGTTTCAAATTTGAATGCATTTGAACTGAAAATAAATAAGCTACATTAAATTTACTTCGACAATAAACCCATTTCTAAAAAGGGGAGCGCCTCCTTCCACTAGCAGATTCTAACCGCCCCTCAGTAGTCGGTGACAGCCGAGTACGTTCGGGCCGTATCTGGCCGGCAGATCTGTTTCTCTTCGTGTTTCTCCTACGCTGGCTGGTGTAGTGGGGGAGACCGAGTGTTTATTTTTCTTGAGCGACGTACGTATCCCTCTTAAGTGCACTTTGTATTATAATGCAATTACATTAAATATACAAGCGAATCAAATTATATTTAGACATAAAGTTGGAATAATATAACTTGGCGTATGATTGAAATAATCTACGCATCATGTTAGTTTGATGTCTCTCTCGCACGCAACTAGTTGATACGGCCGCTAATTATTAACGTAAGATGAAATAATCAAGATTTTCCATTGTAACTCTTTATTTCACTCATCCTCATTTATAATGTTGCATAACAATGTATTTGTACGTCTTTGATCGTTTCGTATGTTATCATGGAAACTAGTATTAGTGTCACAGTACTGTCAATGTCGAAACAAATTAGTTCACATGCTTGTGTCAACCCATACGCCAAGTTATATGATTTAAACTTTACCTGGTATAATCACTTCGAACTTGGATTTATATTAGCAGCGAATCGATTATTATTTTATTGGTTGAAACAAGCTTAAAGATGCGACTATTTCTCTCAAGGACTCGAAACCTTCTTCTTTGCCTAACTAACGTTGGGTTCAAAACTGATGTGCACAGTGTGAATATTAGGAGGGAGGATATGCTCACAATTCCTAAACACAAGTTATTCTTATTTAATCGCTGCTTTTCTTTCTATGTTTGTACTGTGTACAATGCTGTACCTCTGGAATACAAGTTTATGTCTGTTTGCATTTAAAAATTCGTTACGCCGTCACCTGCGGTCTGCCACTATAAATAATTGATTTCATGTGAACCTACCTTATTGTTTGGATGTCTAGCATTCTTTTTTTTTATTTTTTGTGTTTTATGTACATATTTATTATATTACTACTTATATTGTTTTCTTTAAGTCTATTTTTCTTTTGTCTGTAGAAAATAAGTAGTTATTATTCCTTAGGCTGCTCAAACAAACAAATATGTATGTTATTTCGATCGGTTAAGTGGAAGAACAGTTATTGTCTTCCGCAAGGATAGCCAATGACTGAACTTCGCCGTTTGTCTGCCATGTGTATATACCTCTTCATTTTTCGATGTTATTTATGTTGTATGCTATAGCAGATAATAAAGTCGTTTATTATTATTATTATTATACAGAGGGCGGCAAAAGTCAGTTAACGCTATCAAAAAATATGCATGCGCGCGTCTTCGTTGTGTGTACAATTAAATACATCCTGCTCAGTGGGGGCAAATGCGGCAAAAGTTTAGTACACGAGTGTCGTACATCGTGTTTGCATCGCAATGGCAGCGCAGCTCGTATAAAGTACACGAAAGCCAAACGTATCTGCCTGGTGTCAGGATACCTACGCTACAATTCCGATTACAACACAATTTTTGGAGAGTTTGCGGTGCGGCATCCTGGTAGACCTATTCCTACAAGACAAATGGTGTACAAGCTATACAAGAAATTCATGGAATCTGGGTCGGTTTCAGATGCGCCGCGCAGTGGCCGCCCCTCCACCGTAATCACAAGAAAATATGCATCTCCGTTGCCCAAGCGTTCATCGAGGCACCAACCAGAGATATCGGACCGTAGTTTACGGCGTATGTTGAAGAAAATGAATATGCGTTGTTATCGTCCGCGTTTGTTGCACGCATTGAATGAAGACGACCGTGATCGTAGGCTTCAATTTTGCGAGCGGTACATCGGGTGCACGGAAGACGACGCAAATTTTTACCGATCCATTCTCCGGGCCGATGAAGCGCAATTCAAATTGAACGGACGAATTAACCGTCACAATTGCGTTTACCGGGCATCTGAGAACCCTCATGCAACCATCACAGAAAAGTTAAATGTTCCTGGTATAACAGTGTGGGCTGGAATTCATGCGAGTGGTCTCGTCGGTCCGTATTTCTTTCACGGAACGGTGAATGCGGAAAATTATCTGGAACTTCTCATGGATTTAAAGGGAGAACTTGAAAAAAATCAGCGGTTAGAAGGTATTAGATATTTTCAACAAGACGGCACTCCGCCTCATTACGGACTACAAGTTCGTGCTTTCCTGAATGACGAGTTTGGCAATTGGATAGGGAGAAGAGGGAGAATCGAATGGCCAGCGCGATCGCCAGACGACGCCGTGCGATTTCGCCATGTGGGGAGTACTCAAGGATAAAGTGTTTGCCACCCTATTACGTGGTATCGAACATTTGCAAGTGAGAATTGAAGAGGAATTCGACGCTCTCCGTGCTAACCCGGAATTCTTTCGGAAAACCTGCTTTACTGTGCTCAAGCGATGCCGAAAATGCATCGATGAAGGTGGTATGCAGTTTGAACATAAGATGTAATGCATAAACTTCATTTTGTATACTTATCGAAGCTTTGTTCAACAATAAACTGCATTTTTGCATCCTGTCATTGCTGGTTTTTATTAATATACAAATCGGTTAACTGACTTTTGCCGTGCCCTGTACATATAACCTTCCTTTCCTAACTAACGTTATATAACGTTAAATCGCTGGTTCGCGCCGGATCATGCCGGATGCCGCCGAATCAGGCCGGATCACCCAGGATTAGGCCGGATAAACGCCCGATCAGGTCGCATCAGGCCGATCTCTACGTATAACGCTGTATCACGCCGGATCTCGGCGGATCACGCCGGATTAAGTCAGATCACGTCGTAACAGGCCGGATCAGTGCTGGAACGGGCTGGACCAACGCCGGATCAGGCCGGATCACGTGGCATCACGCCGGATCGACGCCGCATCGTGCCGGATCTCGACTGATCACACCGGACCAGGGCTGGAACAACGCCGGATCACACCGGATCAAGCAGGATCACGTCACGTCAGATCTTGCCGATCTTTGCTTTCCTTACCTTTGCTGCCCTCTTTCGACCTCTGCCGACCTTTGTGGATCTTTGCCGACCTTTGTTCACCTTCACCGACTTTGCCGACATTTGCAGACCTTTGCGCACCTTGCCGACCTTTGCCGGTGTCCGCCAATCTCTGCCCGCCTTAGCCGAGCGTAGCTGTCCTTGGCTGACCTTCGCCGACCTTTTGCAGATTTTTGCAGACCTTTGCCAGCCGCACCTGCCTTTACCGATTTTTCTGACCTCTGCCGATCTTCACAGACTTTTTCGTGGCCTTTGCTGACCTTTTCCGACCTTTGCCTGCCGTGCCGACCTTCACCAACCTTCGTCGACACTGTATTGGCATTTTCTGACCTTTGTTAACTTTTTTGATTTTTTCTGACCTTTAGCGACTTTCGACGACCTTCGCAGCACAAGGCCGGACCAACTCCGAATTAGGCCGAATTACGCCGGATCACGCAGGATTACGCCGGTGCAAGTGAGATTATGTCGGAGCATGCCGGAACAGCTGGAACACGCCGGATCACACCGAATCCTCCCGGAACAGCATCGCTTCACACCGAATCATACCGGAACACGCCGGATCACACCGGATCAGGCCGGAATAGCGGCGGAACAGGATTACGCTGGACCAGGTTCGATTATGCCGGAACAGCGCCGGAACACCGAGTCGCACTGAATCAGGATTATTCACAGCGGATCAGGCCGGAACAGCGCCGGAACACGGCGGATCACACCGAATCAGGCCGGAACAACACCGGAACACGCAGGATCACATTGGATCAGTCCGGAATAGCGCCGTAACATGCCGTATCACATCGGAGTAGGCCGGATCAGGCCGGCTCACGCCGGAGTAGACCGGACCAACGCCGGATTATGCCGGATTATGCCGGATCACGCCGTATTACCGCCGGACCAGGTCAGATTATGCCGGAACAGCGTCGGAACACGCAGTATCACACCGAATCACGGTTAATCACACCGGATGAGCCCGGAACACGCCGGGTCACACCGAATCGGGCCGGAACAACACCGGAACACGCAGGATCACCGCCGGAACAAACCGGATAAGGACGGAATAGCACTGGATCAGCCGGATAAGCGCCGGAACACCCCGGAACACCGGATCAGGCCGGAATAGGTCGGATCGGGACGGACCATGCCGGAACAGCAATGGATCAGGCCGAAACAAACCGGAACAAGCCGGATCAGTCCGGATCACCCTCGGAACAAACCGGGTCAGGCCGGAACAGCACCGGAGTAGGTCAGACCACCGGCGGAACGAGCCGGTTCTGGCCGGAACAGCGCCGGATTAGGCCGGATAAGCACCGGAACACGCAGGATCAGTACCGGATCGAACCGGATCAAACCGGAACAGGCCGGAACAGCGCTTGATGAGGCCAGAACAGCACCGGAACGAACCGGATAAGGCCGGAATAGCACTGGATCAGCCTGATAAGCGCTGGAACACCCGGGAACACACCGGATCAGGCCGGAATAGGTCGGATCGGGACAGACCATGCCGGAACAGCGATGGATCAGGCCGAAACACCGGAACAAGCCGGATCAGTCCGAACAAACCGGGTCAGGCCGGAACAGCTCCGGAGTAGGTCAGACCACCGGCGGAACTAGCCGGTTCTGGCCGGAACAGCGCCGGATAAGCGTTGGAACACGCAGGATCAGTACCGGATCGGACCGGATCAAACCGGAACAGGCCGGAACAGCGCCGGAACAAACCGGATCAGGCCGAATCACAGCCGGAACAAACTGGGCCAGGTTGGAACAGCACCGGAGCAGGCCAGACCGCCGCTGGAACGAACCGATCCATGCCGGATCGGGGCGGAACAGCACCGGAACAGACCGAAACAGGCCGGAACAACACAGGAACGGCCCGGAACAGGCCGGAACAACACCGGAACAGGCCGGATCATCTCGGATTAAGCTGGATCAGAGCGGATCAGGCCGGATCAGACCGTATCAGACTGGAACAGACCGGACCAGGCTGGATCAGGACGGATCAGACCGGATCAGACCGGAACAGGCCGGATCAAACTGGAACAGGCAAGATCAGGCAGGATCAGACCGGATCAGACTGGATCAAGCCGGATCAGCTAAGGTGAACAAAGCTAATTATAGGTCATCAAAGGTCACCGAAAGTCATCAAGTCATAAAGAGTCATCAAAAGTCATCAGGGGTCATCAAAAGTTACCAGGGGCTATCAGGGCCCACCGGCTGTCACCAGGGGTCACCATGGGTTATCGGGGATCATCGGAGTCATAAGGGTTCATAAGGTGCCATAAGCGGCCATAAGGGGTTAAAAGGGCTCATAGGGGCCCATAGTGGTCACAGTTGTTCATAAGGGACCATAAGGGGTAATCATTGTAATAAGAGGGTCATAAGGGGTCACAAGGATTCGTAAGGGGGCATCAGGGGTCATTGGGGCTCATAAGGGGCCATAAGCGGCCATAGGGCGTTAGAAGGGGTCATAGGGGGTCCATAAGGGCTAATCAGGGTAATAAGGGGATAATAAGGTGGTCATAAGTTGTCATAGGGAGTCTTAAGGGGCTTAAGGGTTCTTAAGGTTTCATAAGGGGTCATCAGCCATTCTATGACCTTCTTTGACCTTCTACGACCTTCTATGTCCTTCATTGACCTTCTATGACTTATGACCTTCTCTTACCTTCTCGGACCTTCGATAACCTTCTATGACCTTCAATGTTCTAACCGACCCTTCTATGACCTTTGCCTTCTTTGACCTTTGGCCCTCTATGACTTATGACCTGCATTGACCTTCTATGACCTTCATTGACATATGACCATGACCTTCTCTGACCTTCCATGACCTTGTATGTCCGAACATGCCCTTCTATGACCTTTGTCATTCTTTGGCATTCTATTACCTATGACCTTCTATGACCTTCATTGACCTTCTATGACCATTGACCGTCTTTGATATGCTATGACCTATGACTCATGACCTTCTCTTACCTTTGATAACCTTCTATGACCTTCAATGGCCCCTCATGCCATTCGACGTCCTTTGACCTTCTATGACTTATGACCTACGACCTTCATTGACCTTCTATGACCTTCATTGACTTTCTTTGATCTTCCATGACTTTGTATGACGTTCTATGACTTTTGACCTTCTCTGACCTTCGATAACCTTCCCCGACCATTCCTTTGGCCATTCCATTGGCCTTCTATGACCTACTATGACTTGACATTCATTGACCTATGATCTTCATTGACCTTCATTAACCTTCTATGACCTTCTGTGACTTATGACCTTCATTGCCCTTTTATAACCTTCATTGACCTTCATTAACCTTCTATGTCCTTCTATGACCTTCATTGACTTTCTTTGATCTTCCATGACTTTGTATGACGTTCTATGACTTTTGACCTTCTCTGACCTTCGATAACCTTCCCCGACCATTCCTAACCTTCCCCGACCTTCCCGGTCAAAGAAAGTCAATGAATGTCATAGAAGGTCAATGAAGGTCTTGGAAGGTCTTAAGTAACAGAAGGTCACAGAAGGTCATAGAATGTCAAAGAAGGTCGAAGAAGCTCATAGAAGGGCAGGTTAGTACATAGAAGGTCATACAAGGTTATCGAAGGTCAGAGAAGGTCATAAGTCAGAGAAGGTCATTAAAGGTCAATGAAGGTCAATGAAGGTCATAGTAGGACATAGAAGGTTAATGAAGGTCAATGAAGGTTATAAAAGGGCAATGAAGGTCATAAGTCACAGAAGGTCATAGAAGGTTAATGAAGGTCAATGAAGATCATAGAAGGTCAATGAATGTCAAGTCATAGGTCATAGAAGGCCAATGAAGGTTAATGAAGGTCAATGAAGATCATAGAAGGTCAATGAATGTCAAGTCATAGGTCATAGAAGGCCAATGAAGGTTAATGAAGGTTAATGAAGGTCAACGAAGGTCATAAGTCATAGAAGGTCATAGAAGGTCATAGACCTTCATAGAAGGTCATAGAAGGTCATAGAAGGTCATAGAAGGTCATAAGTCATAGAAGGGCATAGAAGGTAATAGAAGGTCATAGAAGGTAATAGAAGGTCATAGAAGGCCATAGAAGGTCATAGAAGGTCATAGAAGGTCATAGAAGGCCATAGAAGGTCATAGAAGGCCATAGAAGGTCATAGAAGGCCAGGCCAGGCCAGGCCAGGCCAGGCCAGGCCAGGCCAGGCCAGGCCAGGCCAGGCCAGGCCAGGCCAGGCCAGGTCAGGTCAGGCCAGGTCAGGTCAGGTCAGGTCAGGTCAGGTCAGGTCAGGTCAGGTCAGGTCAGGTCAGGTCAGGTCAGGTCAGGTCAGGTCAGGTCAGGTCAGGTCAGGTCAGGTCAGGTCAGGTCAGGTCAGGTCAGGTCAGGTCAGGTCAGGTCAGGTCAGGTCAGGTCAGGTCAGGTCAGGTCAGGTCAGGTCAGGTCAGGTCAGGTCAGGTCAGGTCAGGTCAGGTCAGGTCAGGTCAGGTCAGGTCAGGTCAGGTCAGGTCAGGTCAGGTCAGGTCAGGTCAGGTCAGGTCAGGTCAGGTCAGGTCAGGTCAGGTCAGGTCAGGTCAGGTCAGGTCAGGTCAGGTCAGGTCAGGTCAGGTCAGGTCAGGTCAGGTCAGGTCAGGTCAGGTCAGGTCAGGTCAGGTCAGGTCAGGTCAGGTCAGGTCAGGTCAGGTCAGGTCAGGTCAGGTCAGGTCAGGTCAGGTCAGGTCAGGTCAGGTCAGGTCAGGTCAGGTCAGGTCAGGTCAGGTCAGGTCAGGTCAGGTCAGGTCAGGTCAGGTCAGGTCAGGTCAGGTCAGGTCAGGTCAGGTCAGGTCAGGTCAGGTCAGGTCAGGTCAGGTCAGGTCAGGTCAGGTCAGGTCAGGTCAGGTCAGGTCAGGTCAGGTCAGGTCAGGTCAGGTCAGGTCAGGTCAGGTCAGGTCAGGTCAGGTCAGGTCAGGTCAGGTCAGGTCAGGTCAGGTCAGGTCAGGTCAGGTCAGGTCAGGTCAGGTCAGGTCAGGTCAGGTCAGGTCAGGTCAGGTCAGGTCAGGTCAGGTCAGGTCAGGTCAGGTCAGGTCAGGTCAGGTCAGGTCAGGTCAGGTCAGGTCAGGTCAGGTCAGGTCAGGTCAGGTCAGGTCAGGTCAGGTCAGGTCAGGTCAGGTCAGGTCAGGTCAGGTCAGGTCAGGTCAGGTCAGGTCAGGTCAGGTCAGGTCAGGTCAGGTCAGGTCAGGTCAGGTCAGGTCAGGTCAGGTCAGGTCAGGTCAGGTCAGGTCAGGTCAGGTCAGGTCAGGTCAGGTCAGGTCAGGTCAGGTCAGGTCAGGTCAGGTCAGGTCAGGTCAGGTCAGGTCAGGTCAGGTCAGGTCAGGTCAGGTCAGGTCAGGTCAGGTCAGGTCAGGTCAGGTCAGGTCAGGTCAGGTCAGGTCAGGTCAGGTCAGGTCAGGTCA